>CM042243.1:37671291-38011291 GCA_023566225.1 Romanogobio albipinnatus | reverse complement strand
TGAGTATTATACACAAAACATAAATCGTTCATCGTCTTTGAAGAAAGTGAAAGGAAGTCATTTTGCACTTTCAATAAATGAAGAAAGATGCCAAGTCTCAGCATGAGTGTCACAAATCCTTGCACAAACGTGAGGAAAAGGATCCATTTGCAGAATTGTCAATATATTTATTAAACCAAACTGTAATATCACTAGGAGAACTTACAAAGAACAGAAAGAAACACTGCTTAAATACACAGAACAAACGAAACAAACCATGAACAAAGCCTTGGTACAGGATGAGGAAACAGACTCTGTGCATGGTGATGAAACAGGCAGGACCACTTCACTTAAAATCAGGATCACTCTCCCAATCAATAAGGGGCTCAGAGTTCAGCACTTCCACACTCGCCTTTGTTGACAGGACAGGGCTCCACACCATCTCCTCAAACTCCACCAGTAACCCCTCTTGAACAGTCATTGTTGTTGGCTCACACACCTGGTCAGACACTTCATTGGGCTCCTGGATGATTTTTGGCTCAGGTAATTCCTCTGCCGCTGCTTGTCGATCTTTGGGACAGTGGTAGCAGGTGATACAAAGTGCACTTTGTGGACTGTAGCGTGGTTATCCTCCATCTTGCCGATGTATTTAGAAACCCGCAACAAAGTAGTACCCAGTCCACATACTTTCGAAAGCTCCCTCAAGGTCCTTCACAGGCTGTCTTTGTCGTAATGGACAAGATGGTATAAGTCCAGGAACTCCTGTGGGTTTTTTTTTTTTCGAGGGACCTGTCCCCCTGGGAGAGGAGTAGAATACGAACTGCCGCTAGATCCATTAGAGGTCAGTTCTTCTGTCACAAATGGTTGCACAAATGTGAGGAAAACTATCTATTTGCGGCAGAGTCAAGATATGTAAGAAAGAAACACAAGGTTTATATGCACAGAATAAACTAATCAATACTGGTGGAAAGATTGGCCCACCATGTTTTCTAGCGCTTCCAAGTCTGGTGATCTCAAGTCCTGTGTTTTCAGTGCATCCTAATCCAGTGGTCTCAAGTCCAGAGTCTCCAGCCATCATGGTCGCTATGCCAGCCATCATGGCTGCCATGCTAGAGACTCCAGCCGTCACAGCCATGGCTCCAGAAGCAACGAAACCTATTCAAAATTATGGTGGTCTTAAGTCTGGGGGTCTCAGAGGTTATTCCACCGTTGGCTGCACTTCCTGTTATGGCAGTTGCCATTTTGTGTACACACTTCTCCAGCTCCTCCTGAGGTGGTGTCCGCTTAAAGAGCCTCCAAGGGCGGCATCTGCTTGTGAACTCACTGTCTGCCCTGACACAATAACGGAGATTGTTCCAGAACTCTCTGCCTACCCTGACATGGCTACGGAGGCCAACTCTCTGCTTGCTTTGTATTGGCCATAGAGGCTGTGACAAGCAGGGCGGCCGGTGCGAGGCCGGGGGCGTGATTTTAAATTAGTGTTACCTGCGCTTTACACCGGTCTCGTATCTCTTACGGAGGAGCTTGGATGCATAAAGAGAGGACCAGGCCTGGACTTTACGTTGTGTTTTGTTTGTTTTATTATGTGCATTTTATTTTCATTTTGGTGTTTATTTCTTTATTAAAGTGTTTAAATATTCACCGGTTCCCGCCTCCTCCTTCCCAAAACAAAGAACATTGTTACAGAGGCCCTCTCGGAACCCTGTGTGTTTCCTGTGATGACCGCAGAGGATGCTTCTAACCGCTCTGTGATCTCTGTTACAGTCTAGCCTGCTCCACCTTGGTGGGCTTCTGCTCTGCCATGGTGGCTTCTAGCCCTGCTCAATCTGCCATGGTGGTCCTTAGCTATGCCTTGATGGGCTTCTGCTCTGCGGTAGAGGCTTCTACTCCTGCTTGCTCTGCCGTGGTGGTTACCAGCTGGTTTGCAGTGGAGAACTTCTGCTCTACCGTGGGGATCTTCAGTCCTGTCTGTTCCGCTGAGGTGGTCAGATTCTGTCCCGTCATCTCCACCTCGGGGACCACCTACTCTGCCTGCTCCGCCCTGGCCACCTGCTCTGTCGGCTTCAGCCCCGGCTCCCCGATCCACCAGCTGGAGAGCCCATGATATCCACCTGAGGGCACTCCTCCTGACTCCTTTGATTTCCCATTATGAACTTCATTTCCCATAAACCTTTGCCTGTACTCATTATGGTGTGACTATGTTCAGCTGTGTGTTATTTACCTTGTTAATGCTTGCCTATATAAGCTCTGTGTGTGCACTCTCTTTGCAAAGTCTTCTTTGCGCTTACTCTGGTTTCCTGTGCAATGGTTCTGATCTTCTGCCAGTTTTCCTGGATTTGCCTGTGTTTTGTACTCTATTTGGATTATTTGCCCTGTGGTTTTGACCTTTTGCCTGTTATGTGGATTACGATAGTGGATTCCCCTTAATAAAGGGTTTGGTTCTTCTAACCATGTGTCAGAGCAGTTCATAACACAATGAATGGCCAAGGTAACCAAATGAATACACAGGAAAATGAACTAACCTAGTGAAAAACCACTCTAACATACAAAGACAACAGATCTCCATCAATAGTAGGAACTCGGCTTTATTAATTGTCTTAAAGAAATACAATGGGATACAAAAGTCGGAATCCTCGCAAATCTGAAATTTAAAGTCTACTTGGACACGAAAATTAAGAATATTTCGGCCTTAGTATAAGAACATTTTAGGATTTTGGACATTTCTGTGTAAATTTTTCGGTCTAAGATGGATAAAATGGAGATTTCTTACTTTCAATAAATGAAGAAAGATGCTAAATCTTAGCATGGGAATTTGTTTCATTTCAGTCTGAAGGAAATGGTGTCTATCTTGTCTGTCTATTCATCCATCCATCCATCCATCCCAGCCTGAAGGAAATACAGTGGGGCCCAAAAGTCTAAAACCTCAATCACTCAAAATGTTTGATAATGTTTTTTTTAATTGAAAAAGCTACATAGAAGTAATCTCCGACTTTTAGACACCACTGCATCTGTTTGTGACACCTGCCCATGCATTTGTATTTGAGTTAGCCAAGTTCACTTTTGCAGTTGTTCTGTAAGGGATGAAGATAGATGGGAAGCACTATGCTCCAGAGAAATAGGTTCACACATTGAAACGGCTCAAACAAGGCTAGATATCAAGGATTAATCTAACACTAAGAGGATCCAAACTCCTACACTTACATCTGTCCCTCATCTGGTGCTCATTTATCAGTTCTCTTCACAGTCCCCGTCAAAAGACAAATGTCTCTCTCAGGTGTGGGTAAAAATGAGGAGACGAGCAGGTATTAGTCAGTCTTTTGCACCATCTAATCTGTGATCTTCATCAGCATAGCTACAGCTCCCAAACTCAGTCACTGGCTGACAGCTGCATCTCTATGACAACTGTCCCTCTAGAGTTTGACTGCAACCCAGCCACTTAACACTTCCACCCTCAGGAGGGCCTAATGGACAGGTGCCCACTCCCTCCCCGTCTATCCAGCTCTGAGGTGCCATTACACCTCCTGCTGTTTTAACACTGTCCCATTTCCCTGCCATCATACATCTGGCAAAATGAGCTTAGAGTCACTTTCACTTAGACACGCCCCCTCCTAACGAGTCCATTCATTAGAAGCCAGCGGGTAAAGGGAGAAAACGACTTGAGGCGACGAGAAATCGAAACAAATCGGCGGGCCGTATCAATTAGGGGCAATATTTCTGCTCAGTAATTGCAGATGTGATTAGGCAGAGTGCTGGCCGAGGAAGTGTAATTCAGCATTTAACAAACCACTGAAGGGACACATGCCTGTTGTGGCTGCATAGGTTAATCATTCCTGCGCTCTTGTAGCTTGTTTGCACGGTTAAAGGACATATGCAGACATCTTTGCCCTCAGCTGGAAACTCATTAATGACTTAACCTGTAGCATAATCTCAAACGGAGGAACCATGACTGTGTACATCCATGTGAAAACTTGACTTTCACAGTTCAAAGGGATACTTCATCCAGAGATTCAAATTCTGCCATCATTTACTCACTCTCATGTTGTTCAAAACCTGCATGACTTCAATTTTCGTGGAAAAGTGGAAAACGTGCCACTATATACATTATTACAAAACTCCAAAAACGTACCATTTATCCATCAGAATGAAAATTGACAGTAAAAAAATAACAACTTTTATTTTTATTTTCAAATTGAGAGGGAGGATGTATTTTCACATGGTTCCTTGTGCAGTCGGCTACTATGTTATGCCCTCAAAATGCTTTTACCATCCTGTATCATTTGTAGACTAATACATTCAGTACATACATCAAATGTAGTAAATGGTGGTCCAGTGGGTTAAACCATGGAACTGACACACAGAAGGTTGCTGGTTCGATCCCAGCGGTCACCACCAGTGTGTCCTTGAGCAAGGCACTTTACTCCATGTTGCTCCAGGGGGATTGTCCCTGTAATAAGGGACTGTAAGTCGCTTTGGATAAAAGCGTCTGCCAAATGCATAAATATATCTGTGAGATGGTGGTCCAGTGGGTTAAACCATGGAACTGATACGCAGAAGGTTGCTGGTTTGATCCCAGCCGTCACCACCAGTGTGTCCTTGAGCAAGGCACTTTACTCCATGTTGCTCCAGGGGGATTGTCCCTGTAATAAGGGACTGTAAGTCGCTTTGGATAAAAGCGTCTGCCAAATGCATAAATATATCTGTGAGATGGTGGTCCAGTGGGTTAAACCATGGAACTGATACGCAGAAGGTTGCTGGTTTGATCCCAGCCGTCACCACCAGTGTGTCCTTGAGCAAGGCACTTTACTCCATGTTGCTCCAGGGGGATTGTCCCTGTAATAAGGGACTGTAAGTCGCTTTGGATAAAAGCGTCTGCCAAATGCATAAATATATCTGTGAGATGGTGGTCCAGTGGGTTAAACCATGGAACTGATACGCAGAAGGTTGCTGGTTTGATCCCAGCCGTCACCACCAGTGTGTCCTTGAGCAAGGCACTTTACTCCATGTTGCTCCAGGGGGATTGTCCCTGTAATAAGGGACTGTAAGTCGCTTTGGATAAAAAGCGTCTGCCAAATATATAATATAATATAGTAAATGATTACATGTCATTTGGATTATGTAATCAGATTCAAAAAAGTACTTGTAATTAGATTATATGTCACCCTGGACCACAAAACCAGTCTTAAGGGTATATTGGTGGCAATAGCCAACAATACATTGTATGGGTCAAAATTATCGATTTTTCTTTTATGCTAAAAATCATTAGGATATTAAGATCCATGAAGATATTTTGTAAATTTCCTACCGTAAATATATAAAAAAATTATTAGTAGTAGTAAAATTCACTGCTAAGAACTTAATTTGGACAACTTTAAAGGCGATTTTCTCAATAGTTTTTTTGCACCCTCAGATTCCAGATTTTCAAATAGTTGTATCTCAAATATCTTGGCCAAATACTAACTTACACCATACATCAATGCTTATTTATTCAGCTTTAAGATGATGTACAATTGACCCTTATGACTGGTTTTGTGGTCCATATCACTTATTACGTTTTAAAATACTCGTAATCAGACTACAGTAAATTTGTATTGATTACATGTTATTATAACAATGGCAGTCAAATATTTATAATGAATTGATTCTCCCTACTACTTCTTTTTTAACTTTTCCTTTCTAAAAACGCCTACTGCTTGTATGCGTTCAGAAGGTCTTCCAGGTTTGTGGAATTGCTCACAAAGCCACTAGTCGTGTGACTATCACTGAAAACTGAGACCCACACAGCAATTGATCACTGGATTTACAGAAATCAAAGTGTTTGTTTTCTTAACATTGCAACATCGAATATCTAATCAACTATTGATTAACACATCCATTATTATCTGAATTATCACTTTCACTATCAGCTTTTGTCTTTCAAACACATTCAAATGTACAAATTCACATCATTTCATGTTTACATGCAGTGCAATTGTAATTGTAATTGCAGGGATTCCACAACTTTTTTGTCAGCTGAAATTTCTTTGACCTAATACATTTACTTGAAGTACCCCTGAAATTTTAATTTATCAGAGAATAAATTGATCAGAATATCAGAGAACCGTGAACTTAATTCTATTATTTATTATTAGTAGTAATTAAAAATATTAATAATAATAAATAATAAAATTAAGTTCACGGTTCTCTGATATTGGTTAATGGTCACATGATATGCAGGCAAACAAATAAATATTTAAAAAATCTTGTTTAGTAGTGTTTTATTTTTTATTTTAAAATGACTTAAATTTGTATGATTTAATTACTTAGCTTTTCATTAAACTCAGGAACTCCTGTAGTTCCATCACAAACCCCAGTCTGGGAAACCTTGACGTAATGTAATATTTAATGCACTTCATGTTGTTGATTGCAAAGAATGGAATATACATTATTTTTGTATTTTTATATCAATATGATACAAGATTATTCTACTCAAATCAATGTGATAAACAAGTAGGTTAAAAGTAATCTAAAAGTAATCCAAAAGTATTCAGATTATATTAGCTTAATGGAATGGATTACGTTACTAACTATATTTTTGTAATGTAATTACAATTCGTAAGTAATCTACCCAGCTCTGAAAACATTTTGATGTTTCCATCACATCGGCTACATGGTTTTTCAGATGTAGTAAATTTCCTCTGTACTTCACCTGGTACAGCGTTGCATTTGTGATGTGGAGCACTTGGGTACGGGAACACGAGCTCAAAGACTTGGCTTTAGAAAGTGGGTTTTTAGCTCACGGTAGCCTTTGCTATCGGTTAGGTTCAAAGTAGGTGGTACAACGATAAAGTATGAATCTTTTAGCGCTACTTACCGGCTTTTAATTTCCGAATTGCTGCAATACATAGCTACAGCAACCACTGTAATGCTGTAATTTAGCATATTTTTAAGTGAAATGTTATAAAGCCATATGATAGGTGAGTAAATGATTTTAATGAAATTAACTGTAATCCGAGTGGAATGAAAGGTCGTTTCTGCAAATGTATTTCTAAATCTTGTTCTGAACTAAAACACTTTTGTGAAAAAATATCTGCATGAGGCGCGGAGCCACACTCTTTTAGAATCAGTCCATGGCCTGCCGGCTTATATGAGTATGCTATACAGTGGGCATTGCTCTCATATTCTCAAACAGCTTTGGTGGCTTGAATCATGGATTACAGATCGGTCTGCATATTACTATCACGCCTAAATGTAATTTATTCAGCATAGCCTCTCATACAAATCCCTGTACAAATATTCTTACAGTTTGTGGCCTATAAGACCACGATTAAACCGTTATGCTTTGTCAGATTGCTATACAAATCCAGTTTAGAGTCATACAGTACATATGTTCAGATGGCTTTGAATCAGATATATTTGATCTTCAAAAGATCGATGAAGAATAATGAACACTCTGTGACATTCATTCCATGTATTGGTGCAAAGTTCATGTTAGATGTTCTCACAGAGGGAGGACCTTCATTTGCTTTCCCTGTAATTGAACTAGAGAGGAACTGTAAGGAAGTGTTAATCTTGATAAATCATCTCAATAATTTAGTAATATATGCCTGAATAATTTCTAAACCAGTAGGGGGCAGTGATGACCAGCGTGTGAATTATCACTGTATCAAACCCTGGATCTATTTTGCACATCAACTGTCAATGATGAACTTGTTCATTCAAGCACTTCCGCTTCATTTGAAACTTCCGGCCCTATCAATAACACCACCCCCTGCTCCATCTGGTCATGTTCAGTCAAAAGCTATTTTGTTAAACGGAAGGAATTCATTGCTCAAAAAAACACAAAATACTCTCATATACACACATGTGGCAGAGTTCAGATGCAGCAGGTGAAACATGAGCCCGTGAGACTCAGGAATGAGACAGGAAAGAGCCACATAGACTTCCTCTCCCCCTTCCCCATGCAGCCAAAGTGCTGAGTCTGAATATCAAACAGTAGCCCTGCCAGCCTGCTCCACATCAATCTACATTAAGATGAACTGGAATTAGAAAACAGGTTAAACCAATAACAAAGCGAATAGGGTGTTGATATTATGTGCTGTGCTCTCTGTTGCTCCTTCATGTTTGACTGTCGTGTTATTTCTAATTTAACATCCCTTCAGGGTAATGTAAAATAAATATTCCCCATTTAAAACAATTTAAGCTCAATCGACAGCATTTGTAGCATTTCCACTAAAGAATTTCCACTAAATGTGACCCTGGACCACAAAACCATAAGTCGCATGGGTCAAAATCATAGATTTTTCTTTTATGCCAAAAATCCTCAGGATATTAATTAAAGATATTTTGTACATTTCCATACTGTAAATATATATAACATGTATTGTTAGTAGTAATATGCATTGCTAAGGACTTCATTTGGACAACTTTAAAGGCAGAATCCAGATTTTCAAATAGTTATATCTCGACCAAAGATTGTCCTATCCTAACTTACACCATACAATGGAAAGATTTTTTTTTTCAGCTTTCAGATGGTGTGTAAAAAAAATTGACCCTTATGACTTTATATCCTTATATCTTTTTAAAAAGCTGTAGTGGGGTTGTTGTACATTGAAATGAAATGGGGCAGATATATGTGAAGCTTATAATTTTACATAAAACCAAAAACACACTTACATTGCCATTTATAAGTTTGGATTTGGTACCATTTTTAAAAAATGTTTTTTAAAGAAATCTCTTATGCTCACCAAGGCTGCATTTATTTATCATTTCATCCGTAAAAACTGCAAAATTGTGAAATGACTGTGAAATATAAAACGGCTGTTTTATTTTTTTTTATTATATTTTAATATAAATTGAAATATAATCTATCCCTGTGATGGTAAAGCTGAATTTTCAGCATCATTCCTCCAGTCTTCAGTGTCACATGATCTTTCAGAAATCCTTCATCCTTCAGTTTTGATGCTCAAGAAACATTTCTTCTTATTATTATCAACTTTGAAAATAGTTTTGCTGCTTAATATTTTTTTGGGTGGAAACTGGATTCTCTGGATTATTTGATTAACATACATTTCTAAAGAACAGCATTTATTTGAAATATAATTTTCTGTAACAATGTAAAAATCTTTACTGTCGCTTTTGATCGATTTAATGTAAATATGTTTTGTTTAATTTTGTAAAACTGTATGTTGTAATTTTTGTGGCTGATGTCATGGAAACAAAGTTGTAAAATTGGATATAACTTTACACAGAAAAAGTAAACACACTAAAATCTTGTTGCCATGCATATTGTTTATATCTAAAAAATGCTGGGTTAAAAACAACCCAAGTTGGGTTGAAAATGGACAAACCCAGCAATTGGGTTCTTTTAACCCAGTGAATGGGTTGTTTTAAGCAAACATTTAACCCAACAATTGCTGGGTTTATCCATTTTCAACCCAACTTGGGTTGTTTTAAACCCAGCATTTTTTAGAGTGTTGTGGCTAAACAAGTAATATTATTTTAATAGTATTTTAACATTTATGGATTGGCCCCGTTCACTTTTACTGTAAGCGCCTCACTGTAACCCGGATTTTCGCCAAGTTTAAAAGTATTTTTTGATTCAAAGTTGCTGCCCTAACTTTTTTTAAGTACAATCAACTTGGATGTTTAAGTCATTTCAACTTAAATTACATTAAACTGAAAAAGTTGAATAGTTGAATCTTGTATAACTTATTAAAAAAAAGTTATGTTGTCACAACTTATTGATCATATCATTTTTTACATGGCTTATCTTGCACTAAACCCGGAATGTTCCTTTAATGACATTCTCATTGAAATTCCAAAAACACGAGCAGTTGCGATCACTTCAGATCTTGGATTACTTCAGATTATGCAAACCCTAGACGTCTTTTGAAGTGTTTGCCACTGAAGGCTCAGAGGGCAAGAGGGCAAGACTGCTGGGGTGAGAGGGTTGGAACAGTTCAGCAATCAACACACTTCAACCGGACTGCAATTCTCAGCAGGCCCAATCACGTTAATCAGTGTTTGTTTCCTGTAGAGCTCTGAGTCTGGTGTTGCAATGTGGCAATAATTAACAGCAAACACAGGATAACAGAAACCCCACTGTTATAAATATGACATCTGAGAGAAAATTCGCACCGGAGCGTGTGACAGCAGAAAGAAGAGGACCATGAATAGGTGGCGCAGAGATTGCCAAAGTTTCTGTTTATTGCTGTTTGCATTTAGCTGAGTGTGTGGCCGGGGTCAGTAAGGAGGAATGTGGGACTATAACGCATCATGTCACCATTCTGCGTGTACATTGTGTGTGTGTGTGCGCGTATGATATTTCCCCCTCTCTTTACGCCGCCCTTATCATGGCGCTTTGATACAGAAGCCCTAATGACTAAGCCAGAATAGCAGGATTAACACATGATGCATAATAACAGTCTTGTGTTCATCACTTCTGAACAAGGTTTGGAGAACAATTACCAGCAATTAAACCACCGCCAGTTATTCAAAGAGATAATTACGTCCTTGGTGTATTGCATCAATTAGCTACTTTTATTTCAGCCCGCAAACTCTCCGCTACGTCGTATGTGACATGTTTGGAGAGGCTTGAACAACAGGAATTCCTGCACTTATCCTCTATAAGTACAGTGAAATATGAGCAGAGAGAAAGTGAAAAGTATCCTCTCATCTATGAAAGGATTTTGTTGTTCTGCCATTTTGTTGTCCGTAGTATAATAACGACGTGGTCCAAGGAGAAATCTCTCTGAAGTGACAATTTGGATTTGACATCCCAACCGAATCCTTCACTAGGGCTTGTGAGTTCTCGAAAAGAGAAGATTAAAACCAAACAATCTGGAATATGTATTGAGGATGATTTTCTTGAGCTGACAAATGGCTCGTCGTATACGCCTCTTGTGCATATTGAATTCGGCCTCCACAACGGATACTGTAATAGCATTTCAGGAGAGGCCTGTCTGGGCCGTTTTCTAATGCCGAGACCTTATTCGATGGGTTTAGGTCTACATTTTTTCCCATTCTTTCCGAGGGAGATTGAGGCTCTAAGAGCTTAGCTGAAATTCAGATGTGCCCTTGAAGAGATATGGCTTTGTGCTTTTTGATGACCTCAATACAATTCTGACTCGATCCATTCAGACAAAGATTTGACCTTAACAAATTGTGCCGTGACTACAATGAGTTGAATTTAAAAGAGTTTATGCTTGAAAGGGCTCTTGATAATGTGTAAGTGTTCTTCAGAAACAGCAAAAACATGCTAATGCAAATTTCGAAAACACAAAACGGTATGCTAAATGAATATGTTTGTTTTAGAACAACACAAAGAGAAGCAGTGGCAGATTTTCTTGAATTGTGATGTTTCTTTTACCTTTTTTGAGCCTCAAGGGTATAATGGCTAACTCCAAATACCTGTGTCCAATTGTAAGTAATCTATTAAACCACAGAGCCCACAGCTTATTTCCCCTCTGCTTCACATCCTCCATTTAATGTGTTGGCTACAACAAAAGCAGGAACACCTTTCACCTCCTGTTCTCTATACTTGCATCTTTTATCGCTGTTCATCGTCTCTCTCTCTCTCTCTCTCTCTCTCTCTCTCTCTCTCTCTCTCTCTCTCTCTCTCTCTCTCTCTCTCTCTCTCTCTCTCTCACACACACACACACACACTCATATCCATATTTGTAAAAGCTTCCTACTGAATTAACTGCTGTCATTTCGAAGCACTAAACTCACTTAGTATCACATATCAGCACTAATGTTGAGATTATAGAGGTTAAGGATTTAGCCCCTTGCCACGTGTGGAGTCAGTTTTTTGCTAAGCATTTGAATGTGTGCCTTCGGTCCCCCACTTCCACAAGTTCCAGGGGCCGGTCAGAGGCAGCGATGCGTTGGCCGTCAGATTCCCCCCCCCTGTTCACTCCTCAATGGGCAGGCTCTGACATGCTGTCACCTTGGCAACTGCTGCCAGGGTAATGTGCCTGGCGGGCTAACTGACCTCAGCTGGCAGTGTGCCATGGGCTTGCAGCAGGTGTGTGACAGTGAAGGTCCCCTGGCCACTAATCCAGCCGTCCTGTAGAGCCTCAGACGTTGTCGACCACATCTATTGGCCGTAGGTCTGAGGGGAATTTGCGAGAAAAGAAAATGTTATGCCGCGTGTAAGACGCAGTTAGGTGACCGGCCAGTCTGCATGGAACAAAAAAGCACGGATTTTAAGAAAAACATTTTAATGATCTCTCTTAAGTATCTCTAATCCCACACTTGTGCACACTAGGCAAACATATGCAGTTGGATATCTTTAAAAGAGGCATCTAACAGTTTAACATTAGCCTTTGCACCATTTTCGTTTCATTTTTGTACCTCTTCTCTTTTGTACCATTTCATTTTTGTACCTCTTTTTTTTATTGTGTAAACTTCAAATTAATTATATCCAAAAAGGAAATAAAGCTAGTGATGTTAATTCAAACGTTTTTAGAGATAGTTTTCGCCAAAAAAAAAATTATAGTTAGGCTAATGTTGTTTTCAAAACTGGATTCATTATTGTTTTATCTATAAAAAGCTTTGATATTTATACTCTCTGTTCATTCGGGAGGGAATTCCAAAAGATGGCGCTAAAGAAATATGAGAGGGTATGATTTATTTTCTATGGTCCCTATGCATGCACTATTTGGGTAAAATGAACGTGTATAGCATAGAATTGATTTTAAAAAGCAATTTGAAAACAAAAAACGAAAATAAAAAATAAAACAATTAAATGCGAATCTTCGTTTTAATGTTTTCCTTTCAGTTACACACATTTGACACGTCAAGAGAATGTTTAAGTATATGTTATCGTAAATATATGATTGCATAATGAAGCCTGTGCGTTATGCTATAATCCCCACATGACAGAGTTACGAAATATGAAATAAAAAGAATGGAAAATAATTACTTTGCGTGCTAGTAACGCGTGCGTGTGCTGTATAGATAGAAGGTCTCGGTCAGTTTTTATATTGTGCAATTCAGGGTCTAACACCTAAGGAGTTTGATGGAGCGTGTACAGCTGATGTATTCTGTTGAAGGTTCTTAGTCAATGTTATAGTTTGTTTACTTTGGAATCACTGAAAATATTATTTAACAACAACATATAGGCTACTTTGTTTTCGAATAAATTGCATTTTCTATGCAAAGTAGGGCCTAAAGCTCAAAATGAACTAGATGCTAATATAATCACCTTTTCATTCAGTAAAAGTGAATTTTAGACAGCATTTTAGACAGAAGCTTTACAGCTCGGTTATTCTGGGTGTGTAGCGATGCTATTAACATTGAGGATATTGCTTGAAGGGTGGGGCGCGTGCTTATAACCACAGGTTGAAATTCGTTGCCACGCAACGAATGTAAGGTAAATCATCCGCGAAATTTAAATCTTCAAGAGAAGGGCCGTGTGTTTGGCTGAATAGTCACTACCACACAAAAGTTTCTCGGAAAATAAATAAATAAATAAACATATCAGCTGCACTCCCAAGCCTAAACAGAAGCGTCGTTCAGCTGGAAGGTTAGTGTTGCGCCTTAAGAGTGCAAAGCTATTTCAAACATAGCAGAAATGAATACAAATGGGAGAAATGGCCCAACTTGCCTTAATGAAAATTAAGGGCCAACAGTTGTGCTATTCCCCAGTAGTAGCTAACGGTCGGTTTACAGAAAAAGGCAATTCAGTCACACAATCGTTTTTGCACGCTTTTACATTGCAATCTGATGGAAGGATCTAGGCCCTTTTGCACTCAGAGAGCTACGTGGCAAGCATACGAATTTCCATGCATACAAATTCACTACTGCTTTAGAGCGTGCACGGAATGGATTCCAAATTACGTCACTCGCAGAGCGGGACGCTCGTGCGTTTTCAAATTTAAATTGGAAAAAAAGGATTTTACGAAATGAACATTCTCAAAATAAAGCCAAATAAATCTACTGTTTGCTGAAGGCACGCAAATTTAAAATGATCTATTTAATTACAAAAGGGCCTACATTCATGTTTTGCAGTTTGTTTTATGCTAAGATATTGCAGTTGTTTTATTGAGTTATAGGTTATAACTCAATAAAAGTCCAGTTATAGGCTATTTACTGAAATTACTTTAAATTAAACAATACAATAGTCTGCGTGATATACTACAACGAAAGCGGTATATATCACGTAACGATTTATGTCCAACATTTAAAACAAGAAAGAAAGCAAAAACTTTCAAAGCATATAGTGGGATGCGTGTAAAGCAAAATATGGAAATTATTGTTCTGATTTAATGAGGAAGAGAGATGAAGCGTATTCTGAATACTGTAACACATTTCCATGTCACTTTGAAGCTATCATGAGTTCTAATATGATATATACCCGGAGACATGTCTTTTTTTTTTTTAGAACCTAGAAGGCCTCTGAATGTTTTGATCATTTATATTCAGTTGAGGAGAAATCATCTAAATCAGCATAGTGGGTGTCAGCTGGCATAATGCATAATATAGCCTCTGGGTAAATTACGAAAATACTGTTTGGAGTCTCAGAAAATCTGTAAGTAATTGACGGGGGGGAAAAAAAGTTTTATAATCATATGTAAAATTAATTACATCATTATTTGTTTTTGGAACGACGACGTAAAGCTTATTTTGTACTTGATAAACGCCGTTAATATAGCAGATATTAAATAGACAATTACATGTTATGAATGTTTCTTTAAAAAACATGAAAAACATATACAGCACAGAAGGAAAAAAAAAAAACAGGCTAACAGACAGGAAAATAAGACAACAATATGACACTGCAAAGGGAAAACATTTTGGTAGTTGTTCGACTCCCATTTTCAGGCCAAGGGGAAGGATATCGAGAAACTTCTATATTCCCTTTGTATACATTTCAGAAATGTGTCTAGACAAAGCAAATCAAACAAATATTAGAAAAAAGTTTTCATTTAGAATTTAGCTTTAATTTAAGCAAACTGCGAAAGAAAGAAAGAAAGAAAGAAAGAAAGAAAGAAAGAAAGAAAGAAAGAAAGAAAGAAAGAAAGAAAGAAAGAAAGAAAGAAAGAAAGAAAGAAAGAAAATAAGTTGCACCGATGCATCTGAAAGCTATCAGATTTATTGTTCTCATTCACTTCTCGCTGAGTCAGTACTGAACTTAAATAACAACCACGGGGGAAACGGTGTGACAACGGTTTGTTTCAGCTTCGTCAGTGTGTTTGTGTACAATATCTGTATATAATAACAAGTGTAATACTACAGTATAAAATATAATCAAGAATTAAAATGGCAGGGGGAAGGCCTACAAGAGATGCTACTAGGTTTGAAAGTCATCACAGCGCGCAACAAATCTGGCATTGCTCCTCAAAATATTTGAAATTGATTTAGTGAAAAATATAAAGCAAATCATTTAAATCAACACAGAGAATTCATATTGCCAAATGTACACAGACTTGTTATCAAAACCAACCAAAAAAAATCTGCCTGGAAAAAGCAGTGAAGAGAGGGCAATATCCACGATGATTCAGCCAAACAACAACAAAAAAGTGTTTACAAGGGGTCGGCTGAAATTGGAAAATAAGTGCAGCTTGAGAGTAATCAATCAAATTTTTTTTTTTTTTTGTCCTTTTTCTCTGTGTAAAAGCTATTCACAGAAGTGTGGTCCACAAAAATACTATGAATTATAAAAGGTGTAGTTTGTTGCACAATAATGCTCCAAGAGTAGACAAGACAATTCCGTATTGTTAAAACGAGTAATATAATTCCTGTGCGTAAAATTGATACGTGTCCTGGGGTAAATTCTTCTTTCACTGTTTAATATTTAATGTTTGTCTGCATTGATCCATGTCCTTGGGAGTTCGTTTGTCATTTCAATCCATAAAGTCTATGTTGGCTTTGGGCTGGTTATGATTTCGGTGTCAGTGCACCAGAATCTCCTGGCCATAGGAGCTCGTAGTTGTCACGTTGTGGTTGCTGTCCGGTTCATCTTTCAAACTTGCACCTTTTAAGTAATCTATCACAAAACTCCCCTGAAACACAGAGCAAACAGTCATTTAACGTTAGGGACATAGGAGGATAAAACGATTTCAGTTTTGGGTTATCTCGTAATTTACACAGAATATTTGTAATATCTTGCTGACTTGAAGTGTACATAAAATGATTTGTTCTACGTCTCAGTGAACATACGTTTGCAGTCCATGGACGGAGGCGGTGTGTCTGCACTCACGTTGCCGGCATGGGTGTACACGTCCTCGGGCGTCTGAGGAACCCCGGGCGGCGTCATCCTCTTCTCCTTCTGCCTTCGGTTGCAGAACCAGACCCGAACCACCTCCTTTTCCAGCTGGAGGTTGTCCGCCAGAGAGGTAATCTCCTGCGCTGACGGTTTTGGGCATTTCAAAAAATGGCTTTCCAAGGCTCCCTTCACGCTCACCTCGATGGAGGTGCGCTTCTTTCGTTTCCTGCCTTGAGCTGCTATTTTGTCAATGCTGGTGGGACTGCCCGTGGTCGAGTCGGCCTCTTCCAGCCACTTGTTCAGCAGTGGCTTGAGTTTGCACATGTTTTTAAAGCTCAGCTGGAGAGCCTCGAACCTGCAAATGGTGGTCTGAGAGAAAACATTTCCGTAAAGAGTTCCTAGGGCTAGCCCGACGTCGGCTTGAGTAAAACCCAGTTTGATCCGACGCTGCTTAAACTGTTTGGCAAACTGTTCCAGGTCGTCGGAGGTCGGCGTGTCCTCGTCTGAGTGCGAATCGTGACTGTTCACTCCGGCGAGGTGCTGGTGGTGGTGGTGGTGAGGGTGCTGCTGTTGATGATGGTGGTGGTGATGATGGTGATCCATTTCTGGAGAGTCTCCTCGCATCAGTCCCGGGTGGACTAGACTCCCGGGAGGGTTCAGCATCCCGTTGACTGTGAAACCACCCGGCTGGGAATAAATGAGAGACTGCTGGGACTGCTGCTGTCCTCCGGTGATGGTGGGGATGTGAGAGGCTGTGGTGCCACCCCATGCGCTTTGGTGCGACTGGTGAGCCCCTAAATGCGAGGGTCTGTGGTGCAACGCGGTGCCTGAGTGTAGGTCTTCCCTGTTTGAACTGTTCTTCACGTCTTGTTGCTGTGGGCTGCCGGCCATGCCAACTGGGCTGGAGGACCAAGGCGAGCCTGCTTCTGCCGCTGCAGCGGCTGCGGCGGCGGCTGCTGCGGCAGCCGCGTGGGGCAGCGAGGTAACCCACTGATGGGCATGGCTCAGCATGTGCCCACCGTTACTGGCCGACATGGCTCCTTGCATGAAGTCGCTCTGCACCATCTTGACCGCGGGGTCTCCTCTGTAACCTCCCGACACCGATGTTACGACACCACCTCCCGGCTGCATGCCACCACCTCCGGACTCCGAGTGCACGATCGAGGCTGATGAGAGAATGGTATTGCTGGCCAGGTAAGGATTGGAAGCCGCTGTGGCCATCCCCCCTCACCACTTTGAACAATTCTACTTATTATTCCCCCTCCCCGTATTGTCGTAACTTTTTTCCAAGCCTCGAAGGCACGCACTATTTCATGAATTATTCAAGCTGGAAAAATATGCGCGGTATTTTGATTTGGTCCAGCGACAACACAGCAAAAGATGGCAAAAATACGTATATCCGTCAAAACCTCCTTTTATCATAAGCAAAAGGAGAAAGAAATACCGTCAGCGTAGAAATCCACATTATGCATGGAAGTTGTTTTAACAATTGAATTCCATTCTTAATGTCATTGTCTTAAAGACCAATTATAAGGATAAAAAGTGTTGCTTCTTCTTCTCCTTCTTCACATTAACTTCCCGTGACGGTTACACAAATCCCACATCGAACTTCATCGCGCGCTCTCTTGACTTGATCAGAACACGCTCCTTCGTAAACTTCTCTCTGGTCCTGCAAAAGCGCCAATGCGTTTTCTTACAGAGTCTTGCTACTCATATTTCTTCTTTTCACGGAGTCCATCTGACGTTAATCTTCAAAACATTCCATTGCACACAACTCTATCAAATGCACGCGCAATGGAGACTTTTAGTGTCCTCGCTCGCTCAGCTCCTCTCTCTGAGCGCGAGTGCACGCGAATGTTTACGTTCAGCCCCCGCGTGCGCACACCATCCACATCCTTCACCCAATTACCGCGAGGAAGTTTCTGCGAGATTGATGCTCATTGGATATCCTTCGGGAGAGTGACAGATCTTAGGGCACAGCTAAGAAATCACGTTAAGGCGTTGCAATTTGCTATGTCTAATTTGGATATGTCAACATACGAATAAAAGTGACTAGACCTTCTCTCTGAACAGGAAGCTTTACACTCTAAAAAAAAAAAGGTTCTATATGGCACCAAAAAAGGTTCTTGGCTCGTAATCATAGGGGAACCTTTTTTAGTGCTATATAGCACCAATTTTGGTGCTTCAGTGGTTCTTCAGAGGTGCTATACAGCACCTTAGTCAAAGAACCGGTGAAGAACCTCTGAAGCACCAAAATTGGTGCTATATAGCACTAAAAAAGGTTCCCCTATGATTACGAGCCAAGAACCTTTTTTGGTGCCATATAGAACCTTTTTTGTTTAGAGTGTAGTTGATATAATTCTATTGCGTTGTGCGGCATTATTGGCTTCTGTTAACGATGCTTTAGATGTTTTGCTTTTATTTTGCAGAGGAAATTGTTTGGCTTTTCTTCACCTCAGCGGTTGTTTTATTTGACATATTTTGTCTTTTGTCGGGCATTTCAATGTTAAATGCAATTTATGATGACAATGCATTTTAGGCTAATATTTTTGTGTCTGATATTTTACCTACGGGCATGTAACAAAAACAAACATGGAAATCATAATAGATGGGATACAGATAAAGCAAAACAAAACAAAACATTGAGCATTTCAGCATGGGTTTACCAATGAAGTGAGCATAGATTACATTTGCATCCAGGAAATGTATATGTTATGGACTGGGACTGACAACTTCACGGAAAGCATGATTATTCAGATTAAAATAAGAATAAAATATATATATTTTTTAAAAGAGCCGTTTCAAGCACCAGCCGCGTAAACTTTTAAACTGTAGGCTATTTATTAAATTTATGAAGCTCTATGGCCTAATGAGGTCAAATAAATAAATAAATTAAACATAATAGCCTACTTAAAATACAAAACAACTCATAAACGCCAAACATCTCATATTGTTTGATTTGATTCACTGGTAGTAGCCATACAGCATTTGCTCATAACTTGACGAAATGTAGGCTATAGTCCTTTCAGGTGTAAAAAAAAAAAAAAAAAAAGAAAAGAAAAAAAGATGAATACAAAAAAAAAACCTTGTCATATTAATCCCTGGGTGTTGATTTATTGTTGTTTGTTTATTTGTGGATTGATCCACGTATAGCCTGCATATAATATATTGAAAAGTGTCGAGGACAGGGACACTCAGCGACGAACAGTTAGTGCTGATTTTCATTTGCATAAATTTTCATATGTTTAAGTGAAAATAATAGCGGAGCGGAGGAGAGCGGGATTCACTCGAGACGGAGGAAGAGAGAGAGAGGGAGCTGCGCTGGATTCATTCCTGCGGTAAGAAACCTACCTCTCTCCCTCTCTTTCTCACTCTCTCTGCCTGGATGTTTTGTTTTCATTTGTAGCCTATATTGAATTTAAGAGCCGTGTTGTATTGCACGTTTGTAAAAATCTGTGTAGATCTTGTTCTTCAGTGAGGGCCTTCCACTGACTTTGATAGCCTAAAGAATCTAAAAACAATCACATTATTTATGTAAAAAAAAAGAAAAAAAAAAGCGCACTTGCGAGGGCCAACAAAGGCGCCAAAATGCATCATAGCACAAGAATGCGGGGAGTTTAACGACATCAACTCCTTGACAATTTCATTAAGCTTCTTAAGCAAAGACTTCTAAGACTTTATTTCATGGACTTATACGGTAGGCTACTTATATATATATATTAGGGTTTCAAAGATATGGCGAATTAGTTATTAAAATGTAGTTAATCGATTTTTTTGTGCGAAAACAAATAAGTTCGTGTTTTACGAGTTTCTCACAAGCAGCAGCACAGTCAAATCTATTTCAAAGTCTTTAAACAATTAAATTGCGTGTTAAAAGATTATTTAGGCTAGTTGGTGAGTTGACTCACTTGAGTGTTATTTCTCTTGCTTGACTGAAATCAGTTTCCTAGAATGTAAAATAAGGTTGATCAATCAAAAAGCCATGTGAAGTGTCAGAGATATTTGCCGTAACAGAATTCATTTGCAAAGACAAATATGACCCTCCATGTAACAGGTCATGCAATAAGTTTATAACGGGAAATATGTAGTCTATCAGCTGGCATCGGGTACATAGATGATCCATCAATCACTGTCCTGCAAAGTCATGTTCAACAATGGTCCAGTGTGCCATTTGTAAATTTAGAGACTTTATTGCTTGTTACGCCTTCATTTTGCGCACTAATTGACGCCTGTTAGTTTGTTTTACTTGGGGTTAAAGTCGTGTTTTGCATGAAAGTAGCCATGAAATAGAGAGGTAGGCTATTTACAATTTAAAATAAATATATTGTATATTTTTATGTTTTTATAAAAATGCACATTTTGTTTAGGTCAAATGAAGTAACAAGAAATCCTCTTGATAGGCTATTTGTACAAAATCGCCTCAAGTAATTCTTTTGTAAATTATGTAATACTTTTACTTTATGGTTATACCATTTGACATTTTTAGAAACCCAATTATTTTAGAAAATAACACAAGTTGTACATTTCAAAGAAGTTAAAGAACTTTGCACTTGCATGCGTCCTTTTTTATCCTCTCTCTGAGTTTATTTGTCATTGACAAACATATTTTCTTCCACAAAAATTGAACTTGTGTAATTTGGCATGATGATAAACAGGATTATAGCTAGTACACTATGCCTGCTGTTAGCTCTCTTGGCATACACAAACATACAAAATCATAACAAATTAATATATATAATATAGTGACTGCCATCACCAAGTTAGAAAAGTGTAAGGACCTAATGGAAATACTCAAAATCTACATGACGGGATATCTAAAATTATAAGGAAACTTTGTAGACTATATTCCTATAGTTTCTGAAAGTTGATGCAGTGTTATTGTTTAAAGTAATATATGAATAATGAAATAATATAGGCATGCCTATTTGATTAATAACTTCATCAACCATATTCTGACACACACACACACACACACACACACACACACACACACACACACACACACACACACACACACACACACACACACACACACACACACACACACACACACACACACACACACACACACACACACACACACACACACACACACACACACACACTTCTTCGTCGTAATCATAGAGGAACCACTTTTGGTGCTATATAGCACCATATCTTAACATGTTCTGTATATGGTAGCAGTGCTATATAGCACCTTAGTCAAAGAACCTCTGAAGAACCACTGAAGAACCACTGAAGCACCAAAATTGGTGCTATATAGCACTTAAAGAGGTTCCCCTATGATTACGAGCATTGCAAACAAAAAGAGATGGTCCAAACTGCGCGGGGTTATGGAGTTTTTACAGACAGTTTGAGGCTCCAATGGAGATTCGAGATTTAGTTGCATGCTCTTTTTAATATCTTTCATTGGATAAATATTTGCAAAACCCACAGACAGACATAAAGGGTGACCAATAGTTTAGTAATTGTCTTGTATTGTTTTACCATTAGAGTGAAATAACAAGAATGCTATGCATAAATCTGGCCCTGCCTATCCCTAAACCTATACAATCACAGAAAACTTTCTGCATTTTTACATTTTCAAAAAAACATCACTTATATGATTTATAAGCTGTTCATAAGCTGGAAGTTTTGTCCCCATAACATAGAGTATACCTGAACCACACACACACACACACGCACACACAACTATTTCCCCCAGACCCTGTATTACATTAATCAAAGCACATATTTCCCAAGGGAATCCACACATGGATCACAGTAAATCCTAGTGAAATTGAATCACACAGAGTCCTAACTCAGCAGCCCGGCCATTATTTTCCATACATATTTTTGAGTGATTTCTTGTAAGAGAAAACATGGGAAATATTCACACCTATTGACATTCAGGACTGAATAAGCTGCTAGAAATGGGCTTCCTATAACCAGCCTCGTGTCTCATGCCTTGAAAACAACTAAACTAAATTTCTCTCTTATGTTGTGCTCTATAGTGAACGTGGCGCTTAAATCGTGTTTAGTTGCGTGATTGGGAATGCTAAACCATTTCAGATGCCTCGCTGCCGTATTTCAATGACATCACAGCGATGTCATGAACATTCCCAGCTCTACAGAGCTGACACTGTTCAGTCTGAGGAAAGTTTCAAATGTGCTATGCTTTCTTCTGCAAGTGACTGCAATTCAAATCTCTTTTCCCCTGCAGGTAAGAACAAGTCCCTCTGATAAACACAAGACACACAAGGCCTTCTTTCAGTGAAAGCTCCTTTATAGGGGCGGGATGGCAAGGATTATCTTTCCTTCTGTCCTCTTCTCTCTTGCAAGAGTGGCATCTCAGCTGGCTAGGTATCCTAGCAATATACAGAAAAGTAGATTTGGACAGATGTTTACATTATATTCAGGATTTGACCACATATCGTTCGACAAAAGGTTTGCTCATTGAGAGATTTTAATAATTTCCATCTAAAGAGCACTACAACGCCTCTCTAGCAAAGGTGCCATTGAGCAAGTTTTTCTGTTGGTAAAGCTCAAAGCAGCTGGAGCAAAAATCACAGAATTGTCCTCTCCTCCTTTATTTCTCGTGAGCGGCATTTGCATTTTACTCAGCTTAGCAAAAGAAATAGCCTGCAGCGAGAAAACTCTATCCACTATGCATACAAGAAAGAAAGAGAGGGAGAACGAAAGAATAAAAGACGTGAAAAAGAACACAGACAGGCTGACTGAAAGGAAATGAGAGATAATCTCAAAGCTACTGTCCATTTCCAATATAGTCACAAGCCATCATCTGTAATGGGAAAAATGCATCAGCATGCGCATCCACTAGACGAAGTGCAATCCACGCGTTCCTTTGTCACCTAACCATGGATATCTTCACTCTAAAATAGTCTTAAATAGTCTTTTGATGGTATCTTGAGACCAATTTACAGATCTTCGGCATTTTTACAGTAGAGCAGATGCATTATGTAGGCCTGTCTTTTGGAACGGGGTCATTCTCAGGGAAGTATCTTAGCATGTTACCTGAGGACACCACAGGCGTGTTATCATCCTCAGACCCATGTGTCCCCATCTCTTCTGACAACTAAAGGGACCCATCAATGTTTCAGCCCACAGAGGGCCTTTAAAGTGAGTAAAACCCATTCTCTTTAATTCTGATTACACTCTGAAAGTGTCTTTAGCATGTGGCGGCTAAATTGGGCTATCAGCGCTAAGTAGCGGCGGGGAAGAAAAGAGCCAATTATGCCAGTCAAAGCCAGATGATGATTCTCATCTTCACTCTCTCTAACACACACACACACACACACACACACTCGCACGCAAACGAAAGAGAGGAGAGGAATACGTCTCCTTTTGTTCTAAAATATAGATATCACACACACATATTGCCTGACACACCTTTGTACATCTTCACAGTATTGAGAGACACCAGGATTTCACTCCCACAGAATTGTCTGACTTCATAATGAGTCTCTACATCTCTCTAATATAAACCAGAGGCAGTATGCTATAAATTCATATCCATAACAATCAAGAATGCTTATTGTTTAAGAATAAAGCAATACTTTTTATTTGATTTATTTATCTCATGCTGGGTGGATGACTCAACCCCTATCAGATGTTTATTTGTGTGGGATAAAAGCAGAACCTGTAAAACCTTCAACAATGCAATAAGATTTAACTTAATTCAAGTGACTATATCCTGAGGGTAATTTGTGCCAAATTCTGAGCTTTGCTGTGCCTGCATGATTAATGTGCATAAATGGGGTTTATCCCTTCAAACACATTGACTGTTTTGACAATGTAGCATTCTCAGAATAGTAAGGTGCTGTCTGACTAGCGCACAGTCCATTAACTCCTGATACACTTCTGATCTCCTACTGTTACTACTGGATGTCGTGTATGTGAGTTCATGTGCCTCGACAGTGACCTTTTATAGCTTGGGAATGCTTTGTGATCACAACATTAGGACACTTGGAACAAATGCCAGAGAGACTAAAGAAGAGGACAGGATTCTATTCTTCATTCATCGATAAGAGAGAGGCATGTAATGTATCCTGTGTCAGGATCTGGAAATCGGTTTACCTCAGCAGACTCGAGGGGAGAAGGATGGCGGGGGAACACTGAGACAAGATCAGAAATGTACAGTGTGTAATCTTAACACAGACTATAAAAGCACATTAACACTGAAACATGCAAATGTTACTCTTTACTTGATCTAGCCTACACTCTTAGAAGAAAAGGTTCTATATAGAATCTTAAAGGGTTCTGTCAGGTGCTTCATATATCTCGGGATTAGTTTTAATGAATTCATTTTTTATTTTGATTACATTTTATGCATTAAACAGCTTGTAAACATACTTTATCACTATAAAAAATTGAAACAACCCATTAAACATGAAAGTAGAAACTTTGTGGCATTTATAGAACCTTTTCTTCTTATAGTGGATGAAGGTTACTCTGGTTGGTGTTAGTCATAATGAAAAGTTAATTTCGATTCAACCACAAGAAGCACATTTTTTATGTTACCTGTAAAATGTATTGAACAAATCTTGACTTTTATCTATTATCTATAACTATTAGCAAAAAACTACTAACTCTTCAATCAAGTTGGCAGCTATGCATACAGTTTGAGTTAAACGTTTAAACACTTGTATGTTTGACTAGGCTTAAATGCTTACTTTTCTAAACAAATATACATTTTGCCTTTGTATAAATTAATCTGTTTTACAGAGTGAATTTATGTGATCCTGGACCACAAAATAAGGGTACATTTTTTGAGATTGAGATTTATACATCATCTGAGAGCTGAAAAAATAAGCTTTCCACTGATGTATGGTTTGTTAGGATATATTCCTAACAAACCTTTTTTTCTGACAGTGTATATATATATATATATATATATATATATATATATATATATATATATATATATATATATATATATATTTGGCTGGCATATAACTATTGGAAAATCTGGAATCTGAGGGTGCAAAAAAAAAGATTTTATATTGAGAAAGTCGCTTTTAAAGTTGTCCAAATTAAGTCCTTAACAATGCATATTACTAATAATAATACTATATATATACACTGTCAGAAAAAAGGTACGGTGCTGTCACTGGGGCGGTACCCTAAGGTACAAAACCGAAAAGGTACTAATATGTACCTTTTAAGGTACTAATATGCACTCTTAAAGTACTGATATGTACCTTTTAAGGTACTAATATGTACCATTTAGGGGTGAGTAAGGTACAAAGATGTACCTTTTCACTTTTGTACCTTAGGGTACCGCCCCAGTGACAGCACTGTACCTTTTTTTCTGACAGTGTATATATACTTAATATCCTAATAATTGACCCATACAATGTATTGTTTTCTATTGCCACAGATATACAAGTGCGACTTATGACTGGTTTTGTGGTCCAGTGTCACATTTAGGTAATATATTGAGACTAAAATAAAGAAAAAGCTGCCAAAAGTATGGCAAAAGTGATAAGAAGCTGGAAAAGCATCTCAAGGAGCTGGTTGAGAGAATGTCAAAAATGTGCACTTTGATTGATTGATTGATTGATTGATTGATTGATTGATTGATTGATTGATTGATTGATTGATTTGGTCGGTCATTACATATTACATACTATTATTTGTATTGTGTTATTGTGTTTTTATTTTGTATAAAAAACCTGTTTGGCTGGTATTTTAGCTTTGCACGCTGAAATAGAGCATGAAATGAATGCTTAAATGACACTTCATAAGTTCTCCAATGATAGAAGAAAAAAATATTCCAGATGTCCTTGGTACCACTTTTGTCAGTCATGTTGATTTTATGTTGTCATAAATAAAAAAGCACAATGGCAATGATTTAAAATGTTTTTCTCCATTGTTGATACAACCACAAGAGAGATAACATATGCAAAAGGCTGCTTCAGTAAGGTGCAATCATTACTATATTTCACTAAGTTTCATTATTGTTTGGTTGCCAGGTGTTTCCTTGAAATCTACAAAAGCACTAAGAAAAGGGTCAATAACACAGAATAAACCTGTTGAAACAGTAGAGCATGGTGCGAATAACTCGATTCTCGGGTAATGTATGAATTAATAAAATGTGACCCTGGACCATAAAACTAGTCATAAGGGTATTTTTGTTTTTAAATAAGCTTAATAAATAAACTTTCCATTGATGTATGGCTAAGATACAACTTTTTAAAAATCTGAGGGTGCAAAAATATCTAAATATTGAGAAAATCGCCTTTAAAGTTGTCCAAATGAAGTCCTTAGCAATGCATATTGCTACTAATAATACATGTTTGATATATTTACAGTAGGAAATGGAATATGACATTTACTTAATAACCTAATGATTTTTGGCATAAAAGAAAAATCGAAAGTTTTTAACCATACAATGTTGGCTATTGCCACAAATATACCTGTGAGACTTATGTCTGGTTTTGTGGTCAAGGGTCACAAATGTACTTGAGTAATTTGTTTTTGGATAAAAGGATCTGCCAAATGCATGAATGTAAAAAGTAGTTTACAGTGACAACGTTTCATCACAAACCCAAGCATTTCTCTGTAAATATCCTTGAAACTTCCACCCATAATTCCTGAGATTGTCAGTTCTGCGAATTAGTGGAGGCAGATTCCCAATCAACCCTTCTCAGACAGAGCCACACAGCTTCTCTGAAGATCAACTGCAGTTGTAAAGCTGAACGAAAAGTTGTTGAAATAAAGCTTTCCTTCTCTTTCCCTTGCAAACTCCTTCTGTTCTGTGGTTTATTCCCCTCCCCTCACTTTTCTGGTCTTTCTTCACATCCCTTATCTCTTTCTCACAAGAGCTTCCACAGTTTGTGGTGCTCAACAGGCTGTCACTGCTCAAACACTGCTTCATAAAAGCACCAACATCACACAGAAACAAACACACGCACACACACACACACGCACACACACACACACACACGCACGCACGCACGCACGCACGCACACACACACACACACACACACACACACACACACACACACTGTAGACCTTAGTAGGGGAAAAGATACACATCTACCCACAGACACTAAAGTCATGTAAACTAACAAAAATAGCTTTGTTTATGTATACTATAGTCAGTTACACGTATACAGTTACATATATATGAGTGTTATGTGTTTCCTTTATGTCTAGTGTGTCTACTAAATTAATGTGCAATGATAGTCTGATGCTTGATGCTTCTGATGCCCACTATCATTTCATTTAGTAGACATTCTACACAATATATTACTGTTATTTGGATTTATGGATTGGATTTATCAGTGCATATATACTGTCACCCTATTCGCATGTGATTAATACATGTTATATTTCACACAGAAGAACTTCACAAGTCTGTAGGATTTCAATTTACTGTATAGAAATGATAACAAAAATAAAATATGTCATTGACATATTCATTAACAACATTACAAGGTACAGTTGTTTGTTCCCTTGTAAAAAAAGAAGTGTTATGCTATAAATATTAGTGTTTCCTAGATATATAAAACGCCTTAGGAGGCCTGTGTCAATGTAATAGTGTCAAGATACTCAGTTAAACATGATTTCCATTAAAACAGAACAAGCTAAAAACGAGTAGGATTATAAAGTTGAAGGTTTCTTGACAATGTGATTGTGGTTCTTGAAATGTCAGCAGATGGACCTAGTTGTGGCTGCCGATTCTTGTTGTTCTAACACTGATTGTCCTCAAATGTTCCCGACATCCTAATGCTAAAGCTTATATTTCGCTGGAGTAATGCAGTTTCACAACTGAGGGAGTTTAGTGGAATGGCCACTCTGGACAACAACAACAACAACAACAACAACAACAAAAACCCAAATGCATACGTGCCTTCAGGGAGCCAACCTGGGAAAATAGGATTAGATTAAAGATAACAGACAAAGAGAAGAGAGAGATAGAGTTTATTAATATGACTATCGTCAACTGCAGTTTTGGAATAGCTGTAAATGTAATTATTGTAAGGTATAAATGTGATAATTTATTGAGCTGTAAATGTAATGATTCATAGAGGCCTATTGCCGTTATAGCCGGGGGGTAAATACTTTTTGAATTTGAAGATCAGGGTAAATTGTACTTAATTTGTTTTCCGGTTCCGGGAAACATGTAAGTATCTTCTATTGGTATTCTATTGGTGTTCCTGTCCAGGAAGCTTTGTCTGTAATGGTAATGTTTAAATGCACAGTTACCTGACAAATATTTTTTGGAGTTCTCCCTCCTGTGCGAGGAAGACCCGTTTAGATCTGCTCTGAAGGGTAAAACATTTTGAGATAGCCCTCCAGTTAGGCCAAGAAGATTTGTCTGCAAGGGTACTGTTTAAACGCACGGTTACCTGACAAATATTTTTAAAGCAAACCTGACTCTCCATTTTCTTGTAATATTTTCTTGATATGTAAACTTTTGAGCACGGCCGCATGTTCATGATAGATAGATAGATAGATAGATAGATAGACAGACAGACAGACAGACAGACAGACAGACAGACAGACAGACAGACAGACAGACAGACAGACAGACAGACAGAGATAGATAGATAGATAGATAGATAGACAGACAGACAGACAGACAGACAGACAGACAGACAGACAGACAGACAGACAGACAGACAGACAGACAGATAGATAGATAGATAGATAGATAGATAGATAGATAGATAGATAGATAGATAGATAGATAGATAGATAGATAGATAGATAGATAGATAGATAGATAGATAGATAGATAGATAGATAGATAGATAGATAGATAGATAGATAGATAGATAGATAGATAGATAGATAGATAGATAGATAGATAGATAGATAGATAGATAGATAGATAGACAGACAGACATAAAGACAGACAGACAGACAGACAGAGATAGATAGATAGATAGATAGATAGATAGATAGATAGATAGATAGATAGATAGATAGATAGATAGATAGATAGATAGATAGATAGATAGATAGATAGATAGATAGATAGATAGATAGATAGATAGATAGATAGATAGATAGATAGATAGATAGATAGATAGATAGTTGCTCATTAGTGTGTATGTGCATTTGTGCTCACACTCCTGCTGCTCTCTCTTCTTTGCTCCCAGTGTGTATTAAAGTTTGATAACCTGTGGACACAGGATCTTCTTTCAGCTCTCTCCCTCTCTTCCAGTAGTGCAGACTGTCTGACTAGCAATCTTACCTGCAGTCACTGCATTAAAATGCTCATCCTTAAGTAGCATTTCAACCCATGCAAACAACTACCCAATAACGCAATCAACACAGTTTAAGACACTGGGACTTTTCGGTAGGCCTACACCAGTTTTCACTGAATGAATTTGCCGATCCGTTGATATTTGGCACACACCACTTGCCATTTGGTCAGAAATGATGTACAGTTTTTAAAAGTTCTCGAAAGCAGGACATCTGGTGTGCTAAACATCACCACTTCCTCGTCTTCACACGCTGCAATGGCACAGCGTCGCTGCTGAAACAGATTTATGGCTTGCCAAGTGTTTTCCAGTAATCCCTGCTGTGTTCCACTGGATGCTGCAGAAAAAAGAAGTGCCAACCTCACAGAATATCTGGCATCACAACGCCTGCGAGAAATCCTACGTAGGAATGTTAATCTTTTCTAGTAGATGCACAACACGAACATCTTCGCAAGCAAACATTAAAATATTTGCACAAGCAAAATTATCTAAAGTAACTGAAAATAAGTAAGAGCAACAGAAGATGTCCAAGCGAGCTTAAGTACACAAAGCGCGTCTTTGTGCGTCAGTGTTTTCATTGCATATTTACAGCATGCATTTAGAGGGCACAGCTCACTCTGTGTGTGTGTTTCGCAGAAATTACCAGTAAAAACCCCTTGCCATGGCACTCAGCAGCCAGCTGGCCCTAGTAGCCTGAGTTGCCCAGGGACTGTGGAAAGCCGGGCTGGCAGAGGGAGGGCAGCTCTAGGGTAGAGAGGACTGGCAGATCCAGGCCTCCAGGGGGTACAGAGATGCTCAGAGTCCAGAGAGCAGTCACCCTGTGCTGGAGGAGGAGGAGGACTCGGCCGGGCAGCCTGGCTCTACGGGGACTTCGCTGCTCTTGCCCCATCGCTGTCGTCTTGACCCACTGACTCCCCATAGATACTGGCACATTGCCAAGCCGTAATGGCAGGCTGCACAAAGGCACTCTGCCAATGTCCTGCTGTGAGTTTGTGACTGGCAATGAATATAAATCAGCTATGCATGTGTTTTTTAAGCTGTTTGAGTCTTATTCCTCTAATCCATTGAAACCGAATTTGTGTATCTTCATGAATGTCAGTGCATATCACTATGTTCAGCAGTTTTAGGGCTTCATGGGTGAGTAGGTCTGAACATGTACGCATACCATCACACCCTCAAACAATTTTAGATTCAAGCACCATCCTGGATGGTGTCTATGAATATGAATGATCAGAACTATCTCTCCACCTGAGAAAGGTGTATGTCTTCATGATCCAATATGTCTCCACCCAACACCATGCTTCTCATCTCCTTCTTCCATGATGTTCAGGGACAGGCACCGAGAAACTCACATGAACAAAAACGCCAAGATTAAACTCCATGTATGTAGACCTATATAGGGAGCTGACTTTTAAGTCATCCCAAATGAGATTAATCTCAAAGTGACTGATTTGTAACACTGGTAGCAACTCTGCGCAACATACGAATAGTGCTCAGCGCAGAGGAGACTCAACGTTAGCGTATTGCCAAGCTAATGGTTGATACAAATTTGCGATAGTCTTTTCTTTCCTTTTGTGATGCATATCCGAGTGAAATGGCTTCTCGAACAAAAACAAATATAGGCTTTGACTTGATTTTGTCCATCGTGAATTGATTGGATGATTGCGGTTTTCTATTGCTGTGATCACAGTTGTCCCGCATGTAATAGGTTGACAAAAAAAAACATGTCATTAGAGAAGAGATGTCGCTGCAAAAGGAAGTTTGATTAAAGATTACGAGGACACATGAAAAAAAGTTTCAGTTCATTTCTATGGTTTCTCGTTGATTTGATTATCATGCGCACCTGTCAATAAATGTGTCTATTTGTTGGATTGTGTATTTAAGCTCTGTGTTTCTTTCAGTTCATTGTCTGTTCTCGTCACGTTTTCTACTCGAGAGTGTTTTGAGTTTTTGTTAAATAAAATCATACCTGCTGAAAATAGGACTTGCTCGCCCCATTCCTTGCTGCAACCGCTTTGACAGAAGAACAGACCAAACAAAATGGATATAATGTTTTTGGACTCCTGGAAGCTCCCTCAAGGCAGGAGATGGACCTCGAGGGAGCTTCCAGGAGTTTGTGGTTTGGGTCCTGTTCCACTGTAAGTCCCTCTTTACCATCAGTGAGATGGAGGAGGATCACAATGCAGCCATCCACATGCGCACTTTGTGCCACCTGCCACCACCGTCCCAACGGATGTGAAGCCGGATCCCACTAGACCTTCTGTGTGTCCAGTAGTGCCCAGGAAGGCTGTTTGTTAAACCCCTGCCTGCACTGCCCAGTCCTTTAGCCCTGTCCTCACTGTCTCTCATCAGCCCTTTGTCACCTCCTGTGCTGTCTGCTTGGTGCATTGTGTATCTGCCTCGGGCTGATTGTTCGTTGTTGCTCTGCCTTCGCTATGGACTTATGTGACTTCGTCTGTGACTCGTTCCTCCACCCCTTTGGCTCCGTCAGGCTCCACCTTTCCTCCGGCTCCACCTCAGTCCTCGGGCCCACTGGCTCCACCTCAGTCGTTGGGTCCACTGGCTCTGCCTCAGTCCTCTGTCCCCCTGGGTTCGCCTCGCCACTCATCCCCACGCCTCCGCCTTGACTCCAGGACATTCTGTGTTGCCCGGTCACATTGGTTCCTCAGCTCCACCTCAGTCGGTAGTCCTCCTGGTTCTGTCTGCGAAGCCTCCACCACGGCTCCTTGCTCCCTTGACTCCTCCACATTGGGCTTATGTCCTGGGATTCCAACTGGGAATTCCGCCCCGTCATCCTCTCCCTAGCTCATCATCTTGTCTGCTCTGCCTGGCTCCTGTGATCTTCCCTTGTGCTTGCTCTGTGTCCCCCATCTAAGCCACCTCCCGCCCCACTTTGTTGAACTCTTTGTTTTTTTTATTATTGCTATTTATTAGGCATGATGGCCTAATCTGTATTTGTTTCTGCTTTGGGTGGGTTTGTCACGTGTTTTAGTTCTGTTTCCTTGTTTTCATTTTTTTTTCTGATTTCTTGTTGATTTGATTATCATGCGCACATGTCATTAATTTCGATGATTCGTTTTTTTTGTATTTATATTAAGCTATGGGTTTCTTTCAGTTAATTGTCTGTTCTCATCACATTTTTAGATGGTTGTTCTGTTATGTTTTCTAGTCGAGAGTGTTTTGAGTTTTTAAAATCATAACTGCTGCGAATAGATCCTGCTCATTTCATTCCTTGCTGCAACCGCTGGTGACAGTTAGATTTTATTGACACTTTTATATATTCTCAACAATTAATAATTCATGTTTCTCACATTCTCTCTGATTTATTTTCACGGAGCAGAGTGTAATGCATTCTGGTATGGCTTTCATCGCAAAGAATATATAAGATGCTATATTAGAATTAGGGATGTTGTAATATATCGTTGGTACAGACGTTAACCATGATACTTACAAAATAAATTAATTATATATTATTAGTATTGTTAATATGGTAAATAATCCACATCAGCAGCTCCCTGGTTAATACTCCAACATAGTAAGTGGTTATATTGCACCTTAACACTGGTTTTCACCCATTATAAAATGATAGGAAAAAAAGAGGATGACGCACTACTGCCACACAAAATCATACCCACTGAAAAGTTACCCTGCCAATGTGGGAGTTTTTTGGATTGCATAAAAATGATAGGGTGTTGAACACCCCAGTCTGCTGGAAGTGTTGATCGACAGTAGGATCTGCTTGTAGGCTTTTCTACAGTTATGGTTACAAAAACACTCTCTCCACTACTCTACGCTCATAATTTGAGTTTGATTAAATAGAGAAAACACAAAATAAACTAAGTTAAAGATGAATTTGACTGATAGGTTATTTCTATAAATTGTTATCCTGAACACCTTTGGTCGGTCATGATAATTGTTTAGAGAAAATCTTATTTTGTGAGAGCCCTAATTAGAATTTGACCAAAATGCTGCATTTTTGGAACAGTTTTCCTGTTGTTATCATGCCTATGATGCCTTAAAATGTAGGCATCTCACTTTGAAACAGAGCACAAGTATGAGAGGATTTAAAAAAATATTAAGAAAGAACTACAACAAAAACTGCAAACAAAGAGCATCATGGTATTACAATGTTTTTTTGGACACATTTTTACCTTGGAGTAATGAATACCATACATGATATCACTATACCTTTTGTAAGGATTATTATGCCTTAAAATGCTGCTCAACCGAGTGCAAGTACCAGAGGAAACCAAAAGCACCATGACACTACTTGCTTATTTGGACATTGTAAAACCCTGGTAGTTTTTGTATTACTTCGGAGTACCCCGTAAACATCATGGTCTTTTAATACCATAATTTTTGTTAATGGTAGCTGACCTTAAGCCCCTCTTGGCACTAAAGAAGCTGATTCTGATTCAGGTAACAGTTAAGCAACTCAGGGTGCATGAGTGCATATTCTTGGTGGGGTTACTGGGAATCGCCTTGATGGAAAACGAAGTATGCGAATTTCAGCGTTCATAGCATTTGGGTTTGAGTATGCAAGAGACCGTGTGTTTGTGTGTGTTTGCCTGTGTACTCCTGGAGTGCTGGCCTGAGGCCAAATGCTGTGTCTCACTGATAAAGCCTCCAAACTTCTGAAAGCCACGCTGTGAGTGGGCCTTCTCTATCACCGTGGCAACCCCAGAACATTCCCGAGGTTTTTCTTTGCCACCTCTTTTGGGCTTTCATCGTGGCATTGAAGAGATTGCCTACCCCATCCCCCCAGCTCACACACACACACACACACACACAGACTGTCATTTCCTCTCTATTTTCCATCAAAACTCCTCAGTATGAAAATCAAGAAACTGTTTGCCCAATCCTAAGAAGAGGAAAAGAGAGAGAGCTTTTTAAAGTACAGCTTAACAACTCAGCATGACACAGAGCGCATGAGAGCACTCTCTCAGTTCAAATCAAGTGCTTTTAGATTATTTCTACTCCATTTCAACTCCACAGAGACTTCAAGACACTTTCGGCGAATTTCACTTCGAGCAAAAGCGCGTGTGTCCTCTCATTTGTTTATTGTAAATTTCTGCTTCAAATGAGCGTGCTAAGTGTAATGTGCGGCGCAGTGAATCTCGACAGAATGCATTACAAGTGTGAAATAGTGTCTTCCCACCCAGACACGGTTACTAGGAGCAATGGAAGTAATTGCATTGTGCTTTCCAAGGCTCTTTCTAATGGCTTAGCATTGTTTTCGTCCATGCGCTCCCTGATCTTTTAACTTGTGGAGCTTTCTCCTCCGAACAAGTGTCCCCTTCTTTTCATGCGTGTGTGACCCTGTGCCCCTTCTCACACCCCCTTCCTCAAAACAATGATGTTTCTCCTGAGCTCTGCGCCACCTCTCCGTCCCACACTCGCAAAAACTCCAGCTCGGTCATTTGTTTAGCGCTGTTGTGTGCAGGTGCATAGGATATTCCGGCATCAGTGTACAAAGATACACTGAAACTAGTACAAACTTCTGGTATATGTTTTCCGTTCGTCCCATTTCACCCCTCTCTCCCCAACCATTCCCACCTCTCTCGACGGGTTTTTCACAATTCGTGAAGACTTCAGACAGAGTGACCTATTGTTTGGGGGCTGTGCCTTTGACCCAGTAGCTGAGCTAGGGCATTCTCCTCTTTGTCTGCTTGTTATAGTGAGCCCCTCTTAAAGCAGGGGCACTGCGCTCCTGCGTTCCCACGGCAACCCATCCACCCTACCCCTGCACCATGGTGAGAAGGAAGTATGAGGTAATGTTTACAGAGCAAACTATGATGCTTCTGACAGACCTTCCTCACTCACTAATTAAAAGATCCTCTACTAGCTGCCAGCTGGAGTGACACACTAAGTCTGTCTGATGTTCAAAGAAAAAGAGGGAGAAATACAGTAGAAACAGGCAAGGCTGAGGGATTAAGAGATAGAGAGGAAGAGTTACGTGAGAATATTGTAAGAAGGGGAGAGATGAAAGAAAACACCTCTGACATGTTTGGAGTTTTATTAGTGAGGAAACAAGAGTGAAAGACCCAGTGAAATCACTTGACAAGTGTAGTTTTCTGTCCTGTGTCCACATACTTCCTATTGAAACTGGAAGTGTGGGCGGGGAATTTGGAATGGCTCCGGCATTTTGTTAAATGAAAATCAAAATGACAATTCCTTTTTTTTTTATCTGTACGTATGGTTATTATTCACTTAAATTCATGTGCCCTCATAATCCTTGATCAAAACAACTTCCCATCCCTCTCTCTTGCAGTGAAATCTCTTCTCTGATGACATGTTTACTGGCGTGAGGGCGGGATCAACCTGTCACTCGCATGACATCACAGCAATAGCAAACCGCATCCAATCAATTCTCAATGGACAAAACCAAGTCCCGTCCTACATTTTGTCTTCTTCAAGAAGCTGTTTTACCTGGATATAAGTCTGAATATGGAATAAATCACAATTTCTGTTTCATGTCGACTTTTTTGTTACATCACATACATAAACTAGTAAGATACAGGTGGTATTAGAGAGCATTTGTTTGGACAAAAATCCGAGCAGTGCGGGATGAGTCACCAATATTTTTAGTTCAGCTTCCCAGAATAGAAAGACTGTAAATTGTAAATGCAAATATTTGCTGAATGTGATTTTTTTTTTAATTACGTCGAAATTAACATGTGTACATAATGTTTAACCAAGCGGCAACCTTCCGCAGTTTCTCTTGAAGCCAATACGGAAGAGACTTAAACTGCAATTCATCGACTGGCCACTAGGGACAGGCTCCAGAAGGGAGCAGAATCTCATTGAGCCCCATGTTAAAATGCCCAACTTTACAGCAGAAAAAAAAAACATGTTTACAGCCTGGTACAAATTGTGGTTTTGGTCTATACGGCTAATCAGCCCTTCATGACGACTGTGAGGGGGGTGATTTTTTTTAATAACTCATTCGTTTACATTATATAAAGCTTTAAAGTCCTGCATAATTATGGGCGTGGCCACTTTGAGTGACAGGTGGATAGCCATTTATCTGCTGTCTGTTAGTCATCGCGTCACCTCAGCTCCACCCACGTCCCGCCTCTTTGCCTATTTTCTATTATCCGGGAGTGACGCGCTGACAAGATGGCAACGGCCGGCTCGTCCCTACTTAGCGCTTTAAAACGGCTCTTCAGATGTGTTTAACACAATTGTATAATATATTACTGTTTAATTCTACTGTCTAAAATCACAAGTTGACAGAACACTGACTAAAATAAATCTACAAGCACTTATATACTGAATTATGCACATTTGAATTGATTTAAAAACATTTCCTTTATAATTCATCTAACATTATGTCAACTTAATGAAAAGTAATATTATCAAAACAATATTATAATAATTTGCTTTAGCGCAATGACTGCATTAAAGCCAATTACATAATTATTCAAACATGTCATCTTTATAATGTCAAATTGTATTTTTCTTACATAGCATAAATGTGTCTTTATACATAAAAATGCATAGCTGTACTTAAATTTTAGGAAGGGGTGCCTCGTAAAGGGATCATCATATTTGAGAGCAAAATTGACCTCAAAACAAACATAGACTAAAAACCACACAATTCGTATTCGGATTTCATGTAGTCATTTGAAAAAGGTAAAAAAACACAGACAGTTTACATTATTTGACAAATGGATGGATTCAGATAAGAGCAGTCTTCTATGTGGCTTGTACATGGTTTATGGTTCTAAATCACATCTAATTTTCATAATCCATTTTTTCATCACAGTTTTGTGTGTGTGTGTGTGTGTGTGTGTGTGTGTGTGTGTGTGTGTGTGTGTGTGTGTGTGTGTGTGTGTGTGTGTGTGTGTGTGTGTGTGTGTGTGTGTGTGTTTTTTTGGTAAGATGAATTTTCAATTTTAAGACCCATCAAATATATATATATATAATATATATAATATATATATTTATTTATTTATTTGAAAAAAAGCACTTGTTTGCCACTCTTATTGATACAGTAGAGAAGGAAACATGAGGAGAAGAAATCCAGCTGGACCAGGAAATGTCACAAGCCATATCCCTGCATGAGCAACATGGCTATTTGCTTCAGCTCAACATGTACACTTACATGTTGGTTTATTGTGACATTAAATGAAAGTTACAACTCCACAAACAGCAATCATAGTGGTGTGGCACTAATCCTATCCACTGTCCACACACACAAACACATGCGCACACACACAGTGCTCCCTAAGGGTGACTGTGAGAAAGATGCAGTGAGAGTAAAGAGAAGCAGCGAGGTTGCAAGACAGAAAAACGAGTGGAGCGACTGACACCGCTCTTCCCGTCAAGGCCTGCCAGGCCTATTTTTAAAATGTTGATGCCTGGAGCTCAGACACACTCTGTGCAGTTCATCTGGAGTTTCAGTAGGAAAACACTCCCGAGTCTGAAGCAGCTTAACTGACAACTGAGAGAATACTGAGATGCTCCAAAACAAACACAGTCTATTGCTACACTAAACTTGTGTGGCACACACATATCCATATCTGTCTCTTCTATCACTGTCTCTTTGAAGAGTAAGAAAAAAGAGAAATAGGAATCTCAAATTTTTCTTGTGGTTAGTGGTTTTGGTGCAGAATTTTGGAATGGCTGGTTGACTAAGTAAATCAAACTGGTTAAGAAATATTCTGTCATCAGTTATTGACCATCATGTTGTTCTGAACCTGTATGACTTGAATTCTTCCATTGAACACAAAATAAGAAACAAAGGCTCCAGCCTGGTCTCATTGTTAATGCGTAGGTATTAATATTCATTATTTACAGGTACAACATTTTTGTTTAAAGTATTATGTATTTGTTTTTGCATTAAGTAGATGAGTAAACTTTATTTAATAAATGTAACTGAAAACAGTGTCATTAACATGAAAACTGAATACAATAAAACATTCATGCCACAATTGTAATATTCATGAATAAGGATTTGTGCATATTTTTAAAGTGCCCCTGTTATGCTATTTTAAAGTCTCCTACAACAGGTTTACATGCATCAAAGATCAAAAAACACTTTCATTTTCTCATAATACTGCACATCACCACTTTTTTCATTGATTCGCAAATAACTCAGATGAATTGGTCTCTCTTAATCCCTCTTTCCGCGATCCTACTCTGCTCTGAGAAACCGCTGGTCCCTCCCATGGGCGGCCAGTGGTGACTTTCGGAGCTCCGGTGGATGAACAGATGTCCATCGCTGCATCAGAGGTGGAGTTCCAGTCCTCGGAGGATGAGGGTTCGGCTATACTACCTCCCTCTGGGAGAGTAGCTACGGCCGCACCGGACCCCAAGATGACTACTATGCTTTCCCGGGCCGCCGAAAGGGTCGGGCTTGTGTGGAACCCTCCACCATGTCCCGAACCCTCTAGGTTGGACGACTGGTTTCTCGGGGAGGGTCGCACTGGTTCTCAGCATCCCGTCCCGGTGCCTTTCTTCCCGGAGGTGCATGAGGAGCTCACGAGGTCGTGAACGGCACCTTTTTCTGCCAGAAACCGGCCGAGTGACTCCTCCCCCCTCACTACCCTTGACGGCGGGGCAGCCAAGGGTTACGTGGGGATCCCCCCTGTGGAACGCGCCGTCGCGATTCAAATGTATCTGGCGACCGTCTCCCACTGGCGCGGTGACCCGCGTCTCCCGTCCCGGGCCTGTAAGTTCTCCTCCAGTCTGACTGGGAAGGCTTACAAGACTTGCGGACAGGCTGCGTCCGCCTTGCATGCCATGGCGTTGCTTCAGGTCCACCAGGCCCAGGCACATGGACATGCACGAGGGTAGACCTGACCCAGAGCTCCTCCGGGTGACGAAAGTCACCGCCCGTTCCATCGGTCAGGCGATGTCCACGCTTGTGGTCCAGGAGCGTCATCTCTGGCTCAAACTGGCCGACATGAGGGAGACAAGTATCGGTTCCTGGACTCCCCCATTACTTCGGCCAGGTTTTTCAGCGACGTTGTCGAGAGCTTTGCCCAGCAGTTCTTGGCCGCCCAGAAGAAGACGGAGGCCATCAAGTACATCCTGCTCTGGCGGCCTGCCCGCCCCCGCCAAAGCACCGCAGCAGCCTACACCCAGCCGACGGCGTGGAGCCAGCCGTGGGAAGGACGTCCAGCCCACTCAGGCCAGCCCACTCAGGCCGGTGGCAAGCGCCGTCGGAAGAGACCCTGAGACGGGCCGCCCAGAGATGGAGGAAACTGCTCTCCAGGAGATGGCTGCAGCACCACTCCTTCCCCTGGAGGAGGGCCGGGAGAAAATCTTTTGTTCTCATTTAATTTCTGTTCCGCCGCTGGCCACAGTGCCAGCGGTACCCAAAACTTCAATAAAAGAGCAGTTTCCAAAATCTTTGGTGCCAAGAGAGCGCGCTTGGCAGTGGTCGACGCTCCCATGTCTCGCCACCCTCAGGTGCCTCTCCCTTCGCCAGCAGGGGGCGCCAGCTGTGGGGACACACTCAAGCGGCCTCCCCACACTCGCACGCCCCCTCAGCGGATGCAGGTAAGTGTTGCACAGCACACTCAGATCCCACTCCGGGCCGTTCTCATGCCGTCCGGGTCGGATCCCTGCATTCCGCCTCACTGCCCCGCTGCGGGTACGTCTGTGGTGCCGTTGATCCCCCTTGCACGGTCGCTGGGAGCCTGGCTAGCCCGTCTCGGTGGCTCCTCCGTACCATCAGACTCGGCTTTGCGATTCAGTTCGCCTGACGTCCCCCCAAGTTCAGGGGAACCGGTCCCTTCACAGGCTGCCGTTCAGAATGCTAACGCAGAAACGCATCTTCAGGTGCATCCGTCCCCAAGATTGGTTTGCAGCGATCGACCTGAAGGACGCATACTTTCATGTCTCGATTCTCCCTCGACACAGGCTCTTTCTGCGCTTTGTGTTCGAGGGGCGGGCATATCAGTACCGTGTCTTACCCTTCGGCCTGTCCCTGTCGCCCGTGTCTTTACGAAGGTTGCAGAGGCGGCCATTGCTCCCATGAGAGAGCGTGGTGTTCACATTCTCAACTATCTCGACGACTGGCTAATCCTTGCCCAGTTGCGGGAGCAGTTGTGCGAACACAGGGAGATGGTGCTCAGTCACCTCAGCCAGTTGGGACTTCGGGTCAACTGGGAGAAGAGCCAACTCTGTCCAATACAGAGGATCTCTTTTCTCGGTATGGAGATAGACTCGGTCGACATGACAGCACTCTTCACTGAGGAGTAAAATTACGTGTTTAAGGGCTGGTCAAGCTATTTGGGGGTGGACAACATAGGCAGGCATTATGCAAATGTCTTTTCTAGTGATACAGAACCATCTCGCAGTGAGATTCGAATTACAGATTAGTAGTTTAGGCCAGGGGTTTTCAAACTTTATGATGCCAAGGACCCCCAAATATGATAAACCTTTTATGAGGGACCCTCTTTCTAAAATCCATCTATATATTTTTATGTATGAAAAAACATTTAAACTGTTAGATAAATCGTAAGTGTGACATTATAAATACAACATATTGTTTCCCAATGTAAATTGCCTATACTGAAGAAGAACTTTTTCAATTAAAAATGATTTGTATAAGTAACTTTCACAATAAATGTAAGCAGCTTACGTACTGCATTAAGAATACAACCCCAGTGAGCAAGATAAAGGGGACTATAGTGAGAAAAACTCACTAGAAAGATACAAAGCAAACAAATACAATACTGGAAAGTATTTGGCAAGAAAGGAGAGAAACATTTAGAAATTAAACAGTTAGATTGTTCGGTAGACTTTATCCATTTTTGATTTGTCTTTTAATCTCATTAATTTTCTAGGGACCCCTTAGAACCTTCTGAAGGTCCCCTGGGGGTCCCCGGACCCCAGTTTGAAAACCCCTGGTTTAGGCGGTTCAGAGTTGATTCTTTCTTTTGAGGGACATTCAGCAACTTTGCAGAACATTTACATTCACAAACAGTTATATTACACACTATGAAAGGGAATATTCGAAAAAACATAATAGGGACACTTTAAAGTTGTTCATATGTAAATAATGTATATTTTAGTGCTGTCAATCCATGAATAATATATGTTGCAGTGTCTATGGAAACATAAATGTACGTGTGGTAGAACCACACATTACGTACAAATACATATATGAATACTCATGAGATCATGTTGACGGTTCTCCTTTACAAAAACTGTATATTTGGTTAAACTATTTCTTTGTTTGGTTTGAACTATAATTCTCTTTTTTCCCTCATACTTTATTTTCCTCTTGTAATTCCTGTGAAAAGTATGAATTAGAGGCAAAAAAAACAAACACTTTTGTTAAAAATGGTAAGACACGGAATGGTAGGAGATAATGGATTATGACAGTAAGACATTGTGAACATGGAACAGACTAATTAATAGCAGCCTTATTAGTGCGGGAAACTCATTATCTCATTCATTACAGACAATTAGAGCCGTTGTTAAGTATCTTGTAGTAATATTGCCATCTTGCTCACATTTATTGAGCATCACAATGTCTTTCATGCAAGATATACACTATATGGCCAAAAACCATGGGCCTTAAAAGGATGGTTCATATTCTGTCCTCATGTTGCTTCAAACCTGTATGGCTTTCTTTCTTCTGTGGAACATAAATATTGTATGAAACATGTTTCAGTGTTTGTCTATACAATAAAAATCTGTGGATTCCAATGTTGTTTGAGTGAGTAAATAATGAATTATCATTTTAATGCAGACTATCCCTGTAGTAGAGAGCTGGTTGTCTTTTTCTGGTATAACAGGCTTCACACTTCTGTGCAAATGCTCTGACTTGCAGACATTGTTCCCGGTCCTCCCACAGGTGTTTGAAAAGCATTCAGGTCTGGGCTTTGTGCAGGCCAGTCAAGTTCTTCTAAACTAGACTCTTTGCTTGAAGCTGCTTTGTGCGCTGGTGCATTATCCACAAAGGAGATTTGGTACACCCCATTCTACTTTAAATTTGCACTCAGTATTTTGGGCTAATTAAAAGGTTTTACACACAAATGAAATGAACACCACTTTTGAGAAATTACCAATGCGTTTTGAATTAGCTTTTAAGTGTTACATCACATTATAAAGCATACAAATAAAAGTAAAATATCTAAACAAAACAAGCAAACCAAACAATATAATAACAAACATAATACACATGCTACAGACAGCAGTCACTCACATATCAGCATGAATAGTTTCTTTGTTTAGTCAAATGTATTTGTTGTTTATTGGCTCTATAACAGGCAAACTGAAAAATATCTTGAAATTAGAGGCAACCACTGCATGTTGATTACGATGCAAACAAATATGCTACACACATGTTGCATGAGCAGTTGTTTTTAGTCTGACTTTAGATTTTTGAAATTATGCTATAAGACAGTAGCACAAAACAAACTTGAATGAAAAAGCAAATCCACACTCGGACAGTAGGTGGCGCTTATGCAACAGCAGCGGTTTCTTTGGATACCGCTGTACACAAAGCATAAACATACGGAGGTAAGAGGAAAAGAAAATGCCGTCAAAACTTTTCTGAAGTTCCCCTCCCCACCCTCAATTCAATATCTATATTTCAAGCATCGCAAACAGTGAGCTTGCTGTGCCTGCCTGGTACAGTATTTGCTCTGCTGGCATCCTTGGTTCGCTGTGTTCTCTTCTTTGCGTCAGTCTTCAGAGTGTCCCATCTCTGGCCTCTGTTAATGTCCTGTTTACATACTTCATAAAATTTTCACACAAATAACATTTGGGGAAATGATTGCAATGCAGTTTGTGTGGAAGTTTGGAATAAGCCCACTAAAATGGGACCTAAAACGACAAAAAAAAAAAAAAAAAAAAAAAAAAATATATATATATATATATATATATATATTTTTTTTTTTTTTTTTTTTTTTTTTTTTTCATTTTTATTGAAGAGTGTACACTGGTAAAAATTATGTGTTGGATTCACTTAAAATATATATGCATTATTTTTGCATCACACTTTTTAAGTAAATCCAACTTGGAATAATTTTACTTAAAATGAACAAGAAAACCTTTGTTATATGTACTTAAATATTTGAGTTCACTCAACATTCCTTACTTAAAAATATATGTAACATGCAGGTATGTGCAAGTTGTGTTAACTAGTAGATTCTACCGTGTTACATATATTTTTAAGTAAGGAATGTTGAGTGAATTCAAATATTAAATACATATAACAAAGGTTTTCTTGTTCATTTTAAGTAAAATTATTCCAAGTTGGGTTTGCTTAAAAAGTGTGATGCAAAAATTGTGCATATGTATTTTAAGTAAATCCAACAAGTAATTTTTACCATAGAGTATGTAGTATAAGATAAAGAACATTTTTATATTTGAGTGACACCTACTTGTGTGGATGAATATAGCCTATTAAATGCTGCTGCTTCACGCTAAAATTGTCAATTAATATATTTTTCAGTATAATAAAAAAAATAATAATAATAATACACAGTATCTTACCCTATTTGTGTAGAATTAGAATGATTATTAAAAGATTATAGTTATTGTTTCAGTTATCGACTTCGGTGAAAATGGACCATAAACTCCAAGATTACTGGGACCCAATAGAACTAACTGAGATTGCATTTAGATTAGAGATTAGAGATTGAAATAAGGGGTGTCCACATACATTTGACCATGTCTTGCACAGTAATACAAAAATTGTATCTTATGTTGTATTCAATCTTATGTTGAAGGGATCCTCGCTCCCCTCATGGGCGTCGGAACCATTGTATGTGGGTGGGACAAGACCCACCCACTTTTTACGATCAATGATATTGGACCCACTCACTTTTATCGTCTCTAACATTCAGCACGTCTGTTTATCTACGCCTAATCGATAAACACTTATTATTAAACACGTTACACGCTTTATTTCCACTTTTCTAATATTTTCTTCATTTTTATTGAAAATAAATGCCTTTCCGATCTGATATGTGATGGGAAAAGAGAGAAGATTGAGTTCGGCGAAAGCCGGACTCGAACCGAAGTCGATTTGTGTCAAAACTAGATGCCGTGCGTCTTACCCCTACACTACTGCCACTCTCAATTACATGGCGATTTCCGTCATTTTGTTTTTCCAAACTATACATTTAGCAAGCAAAGCAGTATATTTGTACTTTATGAGGACCCACCCACATTTTTTTTGCTTCCGACGCCCATGGCTCCCCTTGTCCTGTCGCAATAGAGTGAGTGAGAGAGAAACAAGAGAGAAGGTAGAGCTTTCCCAGCTCCTCTGAGCCTGCTCCTCTCCACAACCCCCCATAGACTGTTTATAAGCACCATGATAGAGGGAGACAACAGCACCAGAGCATCAGAGAAGCAGTCAGAAATGGAGGTACAAAGAGAGCGGAGAGTAGTAAAAAAACGAGGAATCGCCAAAGACTGTTCCAAAACAACTTGGAATCTCTGGGACAAGAGGTTGAGGGGGGAATAAGCAGATGAGAAACAGGAAGGATGCCGTCTCCCCCGTCCTCTGTGTACGGGTGTGTAACACATTTATGCATTTGGCAGACGCTTTTATCCAAAGCGACTTACAGTGGCCTTATTACAGGGACAATCCCCCTGGAGCAACATGGAGTAAAGTGCCTTGCTCAAGGACCGCTGGGATCGAACCAGCAACCTTCTGCGTATCAGTTCCATCGTTTAAACCACTGGACCACCATCTTATGTAATTTTGTGTATGCGCGTGCGAGCGCATGGTGGGTGTATAGAGGGGGTGGCGGCGCTGCCTCCAGGGGCACATGGTTGTTTATTTCACCAGGAGATTTACCCATCTCACTCTTCAAACAGCAACTCTTCCTGTTAGCAGAGCTTGAGTAATTATTGAGAGAACAATCACAGCACTGCGTTTTGATCTCGCTCTATAGGGTTTTCTATAAACTCAGAAACGAACGGTTGAAAGTGAGCGTGGTCATAATGCACACAGACCCTGATGTGCGCTTCACTTTGAAAACCACAAATTTCACTGAAAGGGAATCCTCTGTGCTAGTGTTCAGTCAGTAGAGCGGCGGGAAAACCCATAAAACAGAAAATGCATAAAAACAAAACTCATTGTACAACTGTCGAGCATGTTTTTCATTTTTTTTCAACAGTCTCACAGCTAAGGGAAAAATATAAATGTATTTGTCAACACAGCTCTGATAGAAAATGATTCCACATTTTGTATTTCAGGCAAGCAGTAAAGGGCAAAAGAAAAATGTTATTGTGGATTAGCATGACAGTGACCGCTCACTTTGCTGTAGGTAGCAGCCCCATAAAAATGTCAGAAATTTCAACAGGCAGTAAACAATTGGGGAGAAAAATTGTCTCCCACTGTCTGCTGACACAGTAGAAAAGGTGTTTGATAGAGCAGCTGCGCTGGCTAATTTCCCTCAGCCTCGTTCTTTCTTATCATGTCAGTGTGGCCTCTCAGCTAATAGCATGTTTTAATTAGCCCTTAGTCACCATGCTTCCACTGTCAGAGATATGAGGAGGCAATCCCTATGGACATTACTCATATTACAGCACCGCCACACACACACACACACACACACACACACACACACACACACACTGATGTAAGAAAACATACCTTTCTTATTCTCCCTCGTTCAGTTTGGAAACAAGTTGGAAATCTGTCCATTCGTGAAGAGAGAGTAAGCTGTTGTATAAGACTTGCTGTGCTACAGCTAAAGAGCATTTCTAGCCCACACCTCTAGTGTTGTCACGGTACTGGAATTTCGATACAATACCTTGAAAAATAGCAATATTCAATACCGTTTTTGATACATATTAAGGTATATAATTTAGACAGTATTTAAAGGCTCAGTGAAGTGCCTTGAAACACGCAGCATTATTCGATGTGTTGATGTAATTTCCACTAAAACAGGCAGGATATATCGAGCAGCTCCTCCCCATTTTAAAAATAGCTAATAGCGTTTAGTTTATATCACAGTTTGGCCAGAGCCATTGAGCTCCGTAAAGCCGCAGTTCCCTCCTAATCTCGTCCATCGCTTTAAAATAAAACATTCCGTGCAGAATTCAAATGGGTCCGATACGTTTTCTGGTCTGCGCCGACTTGCACATATGATCCGCTCTGGGCTATCGTGTCTCTGGACCGGAGCAGATTGTGTGCATGTTGTGGCAGTTCACGTGACACTAACGTGAAACCAGACTCATTCGCCCCAATGGAAAGCTTACACTGTCTGAATTGTTCCCTATCCCCTATATAGTGCACTATGTGCCATTCACCATATAGAAAATAGTAAATGTGTAAACAATTTCAGTCTCTATTTATGTGTAGGGGGCGGGACACTTCAGATTCAGAACGTTTGATTGGACAGAAAATCTGATGAGAAGCTGAAGTGCAGAGTGATGTCATCCAAATCATCTATCCATATTCGCGGAAGTGAGAGATTGTACGTTTTGAATGCTTATATCTATATGTGATTTCTGTCAATGTTTTGGAGCACACTAGCTTATAGATAACTTCAATTTTGATTTCATGGGGACTTTAAGTTAATTTAATTTTGACCACAGTCAAAGTGTTTTCTTATAAACTGAAACTCTGACAGGGATTATAAAATAATAATATGATTATTATCCATGTTGGGGGTAACGCACTACAATTAGCCTAACTTGATTTGTGTAATCAGATTACTTTTTTCAAGTAACTAGTAAAGTAACGCATTGCTTTACAACAAAATATCTGAGTTACTTATTCAAATAACTAACGCAAGTTACTTTGTTTTCCCATTTATTGAGTGACAGCTCTCCTTTTCCCATGTTGAGAGAAATCAGTAGTAATCGCAGAGGCGTTGTGTGTAAATATGATGGTTATTGTAGTTCTAGAATAAATGTGAGCAAGTATTTACTAATCTCACTTGCACAAAAAAAGATTCAGTATTCCTTAGAATGAATACAATCAGTGTAATTCAAAATCAGAATACGACGCAAACCTCCAATAATTAAATATGTTGAATAAAATGAATATTTTATGCATTTAATCTCACTTTGTTGACCAATAAACTTGCTGCTGACCTTCAATTAAACCATCAATAATTACTTTAGATTTTTAATTTTTATTGGTGAAGTGTTCAACTTTCTTCTCCTGCAGCCTATTTTTCTGCAATCCAGAATGGCAGCAAAGCTGAAAGGTTTGTTTGAGCAGTGCCCTCTACTGTACACGCGTGAATTTGCATTTCCTTCAGGCTTATTATTTCAATTCTGATGTGAAAGTAAGGTGACAGAGAGAGCTCAACACGCTGCATTTGAGAAAACACATGCAAATAGAAAAAAACACCAGCAAATTAAGAAAACATTTTCATACGTTTTACAACACGTGTTGCAAAATTTCACAAAACAACCAAATACAGAAATGCGCTGCAAATGTTCACGTATTTGGTTGTGTTGTGAACGTTTGCAACGCGTTTCTGTATTTGGTTGTGTCTGTGCCCCAGCCTGGCCCTCCCACGAAAAATTGTCTAGACCCGCCCCTGAATGTAACACATTACTTTTCTTAAAAAGTAACTAAGTAACGCAATTAGTTACTTTTTAAAGGAGTAATGCAATATTGTAATGAATTACATTCCAAAGTAACTTTCCATAACACTGGTTTTTATTATTATTACACATGCATTACTATTGTAATACAACTGTATTAAAGTCATTTTAAATTTTAGTAAAATGAAAATCCTTTAATGCTTATGACTTATTTTATTCACCTGCAAGTTTTAAAACCTCAAGCTTTTATTTTTAGACTTATTTTCATTTACATATTTTCATTTATTTTACGAGTCCTGTGAAATACAAGTTGTAATAAAAGACTTGTAGAAGAGAGATACAATTACACAGTTCATTTTCGTTTTTTTCTCACTTTGCGGTTTTAACACTATTGGTTAAGTTTAGGGTAGGTGGTGAGTTATTTTCAAATGCGAACCTATTAGCACCTGTTCAGTGCCACCTTCTTTTAGTGCCACTCACTTAATTTTACTCTGAAAGATGTAGTGCAATGGACTATTTAGTTATTAATTAAAACACACATTGCATTGTATGTCAATTTGATTTCAAACCTGTATATCAACACTTTGGAAAATGAGCATTGAAACCGTTTCAAATATTCGGAATCAATATCAAATAAGCACAGAACACGAACCACCCAAATTGCACCATTATTCCATTTTCATGTTTGTCCACAAAACTAGCATATCCGAGGGCAGCTGACCGCTCCTGTCAAGTCTGTATGCCCAGATTCATGTGAAAATTGTCCTAAATCTTTCATTTCATGGTTCAAACAAAGCAAACAAAAGTAGAGAATTAAGGACTGAATGGATGGGCACAACCAAAAAAGGGGCAGTGGGGTGTGCGTAGGGGGGTGGAGTTCATTGATGTAGCCCGTCTTTGTCCTGCTGTGTCCAGAAACCAGATAAGATGACTAACCTGTTTATCGCTCTGATTGAAATTACACAAGCAGACACCATCCCCCCTACCGAGCCCTAAATGAACAGGTCTAAAGGACAGGGAGAGCGGTTAAACGGTACTGAGGGGGAGCCCATTATCTGTGAATGGGGGTGATTAATGTGCGAAAATGAGACTTGGCGGGATGCAACGAGAGGCCAGGGCTGCCTCTGACCCTCATTCACACCCAGGCATTCACCCAAGTGCTCCGCAGGAGAGGAGGATTGCAACAAACACACACACACACACACACACACACACAATGGTGTCTTTTCTACATCTGATTTCAGTCCTCTCTGTGTGTGTGTGTGTGTGTGTGTGTGTGTGTGTGTGTGTGTGTGTGTGTGTGTGTGTGTGTGTGTGTGTGTGTGTGTGTGTGTGTGTGTGTGTGTGTGTGTGTGTGTTCTGAGTGTATAGTTTGTGTGGTTGTGTTTATTGTCCTAGTTAAGGGGGTTACATCATTGGATTCGAAGAGAAGAGAAGAGAAGAGAAGAGAAGAGAAGAGAAGAGAAGAGAAGAGAAGAGAAGAGAAGAGAAGAGAAGAGAAGAGAAGAGAAGAGAAGAGAAGAGAAGAGAAGAGAAGAGATTATGTTTGGTAACAATTTAGTATGGGGAACATTTATTATTAACTAAGATTTTTGCCTCAATAAACTCCTAATTTTCTGCTTATTAATAATTAGTAAGGTAGTTGTAGAGATGTAGAATAAGGTCATGCAGAATAAGGCATTAATATGTGCTTTATACATACTAATAAACAGCCAATAGCCTAGTAATATGCATAGAAATAAGCAATTATAGCTACAAAACTACCTTACTACACTACAAAAACTACCTTACTAATTATTAATAAGCAGAAAATTAGGAGTTTATTGAGGCAAAAATCTTAGTTAATAATAAATATGTGTTCCCCATACTAAATTGTTACCAAACATAATCTCTTCTCTTCTCTTCTCTTCTCTTCTCTTCTCTTCTCTTCTCTTCTCTTCTCTTCTCTTCTCTTCTCTTCTCTTCTCTTCTCTTCTCTTCTCTTCTACATTTGTTCTTTGAATTAATGTTTGACTTCATATTTAGATCTCAGACTTTTGATACTTTGATTTGACGAGCAGGAATACGTCTACAAATTCCATTTGCTGCCGGTTTATTATAATAATCAAATAACATTGTCTCCTAAAATTGTTGAGATATTTTCTGAAACTCTAGAGGAAACCTGTTAGGAGAAACATCTACGAAGCAGGAAAGGAAAAGTCTGTATTTTAAGATAACATGACATGTACTATAGTAATAACGGTAAATCATGGTTATTTACAAGTAACGAACCCGAAACTAAACACTAATTATATAGTAAGTACAGGTAGTTAATTAATATTACACTCTAAAAAAAAAAGGTTCTATATGGCACCAAAAATGGTTCTTTGTCGTAATCATAGAGGAACCACTTTTGGTGCTATATAGCACCGTATCTTAACATGTTCTGTATATGGTAGTGGTGCTATATAGCACCATAGTTAGCCGTGCTATATAGCACCTTAGTCAAAGAACCGGTGAAGAACCTCTGAAGAACCACTGAAGCACCAAAATTGGTGCTATATAGCACTTAAAAAGGTTCCCCTATAATTACGAGCCAAGAACCATTTTTGGTGCCATATAGAACCTTTTTTTTTTTTTTTGAGTGTATTCAGTACTAATATGTGTAATTACACTGTAATAACATCACCTTAAAATAAAGTGTAACCGAAAAGACTTAAGGAAATGTCTCCATCTGCTCTTCATTTAATTGTTGTGAAAGTGAGTTATAGAGGAGATCTTTTGTTGTGAGAGAAGAGAGAGAAGATTAAGATAAGATAAGATAAGATAAGATAAGAGAAGAGAAGAGAAGAGAAGAGAAGAGAAGAGAAGAGAAGAGAAGAGAAGAGAAGAGAAGAGAAGAGAAGAGAAGAGAAGAGAAGATGGAAGGTCTGTTTAACATTGTGCTTCACTAACTAGCTCTGCTCCAACACACACAAAAATAGCACAATGCCACCTATTGGCTTGTCTATTCAGGCAACCAATCCCAGAGGGATATGTACAAATAAAAAAAAACACCTGCTTGGTGAACAGCTGCACATCTTAAAAAAAATCTAATGACAACATTTAGCCTTAAAGCTGCTCCTCTTAGCTACAAGCTATTACCCATACATTAGTTTGCATGCTAATGTGAACTGTATGGTGTAGCGTTTGTGGTGCTTTCAGTATGTGTAGGTTAAGGGCAGTGGCGGGCTGCTCAGTAACTGGCTGTATAAATAGCGAAGAAGAGGTTAATCGGTGGCAGAAAGGAGCAGAAGGAAGCACTCGCTAGGTCAAAGGTCAAATGATGAGCCAACACAAAGCCTTACAAAGACGGCACTCAGCTGGGCTCTGTTTGTGTAGGCAGTGCCAGGGTCAAACACACATAGAGCGAGTGAGTCACTGACACGAACGTACACAAACCCGCACGCAAGGGTGCACGTCCTCTTCTTTCTTGAGTTATGAAGCGATGACCAATTGTTTTTGGATGTGGGCTGACCAAGAGCTGTTATGAAAACAGTATCAGTGTGCATGCATTTGCATAATAGCAGGTTCATGAGCCCTCGGTTTCTGCGGTAACTGAATATTGATTGACAGGGAGCCTGAAAGAGGAGCAAGTGTGGAGGAGGAAGCCCTTGACATACTCGGTAACAACCTCCTTCGAGCTATGTGCAAATGATCACACAGGAGCTGCTATACCGACCCTTAAGTCCTGTTGGTTTTGACCACATATGGACATTGTTTGACATGCAAAAAAACACAGCGTTCTGTTCCAAAGTAATTTAGTTAATAGTTTTGCCGAGAATCGAACATGCTTACGCCTCTAAGCTACATGCTACTTTCGGCCTACGTTTAGTATGGCTTAAGAAGTGCGTTTGTTCTTTAAAAGAGTAAAAGTTACAGTGCAGCAAAGTTCTCCCACTCTCAACGTGACCTCTGATTGTTGACTCTGGAGAGATGACTGACTAATCGCTAAATAATCAACAGCGTTGTCAGATTGGTTTCCTACTGAGTCTGTGGCAACATGTCAGACACAACAGGCTAGCTGGAGTTCTTGGCACTGCTTCCAAAGGGCCATTTCCCCCATATCCAGAGGGCTTTGAAACAGCAAAACCATGAGTCTTTGGACTCAAGCCCACGTCTGTGCAAGCTAATCCGCTAAATAAGGGACCCCATGCCAGGGACGAGGGACCGAACATGGAGCCACATGACACTGTGGCACAATGCGCACGCACAGCACACACAGCTAGAGACAGAAAGAGAAATAATGGGCGCTTACACGGAATTAGGAAGCAATGTGGTAAATGGATATTGGAAAACGTTAGCGGGAGGATACTTAGCAGTAATTAAAAGGGCATATCAAAAAAATTAATTTAGTTGCAGAGTACTATTTATTGCTAGAAAATTCATACAGGCCTACTTAATGCACATGGAAAAAGAACAATCTCTTTCATATAAGCATATTTTGGAGTTAGGAAAGAACATTAAGGATTTAATAGTGATGTTCCAAGGAGTGGGATTTCGGACCAATGAGATGTATTGGTGTGCGGGGCTCAGGGCTGGACTGGTAATCTGGCATACCGGGCATTTTCCCGGTGGGCCGATGCACTTTGGGGCCGATACAAGGTTATTTATTTATTTTTTTGCCACTGATTGGCCCATCATGCGGGGACAGCAGCCCATTGGTTTGTCTTCTGAATTGACAGGCCAAAGCTAGAGATACCTCCCTCCATATTCATAGACTGTGTCCCTTTTAGGCGCTGTTTTTTCTATTTTTATTTTTTTGAGCGCATGAAACTGCAAAAGACGAATATCCGCACAGCGCTATCAAACGCGCGTTGTGTTTCTGCTGCTCTATGAAGTGACTCTGAATTTTGTTTTATACAGTCGTGTGATATGGGAACATTACATGTTCTGCCGCTGTTGTGAATCAGCTGAAAACAGCCGCGAGCATGTAAATACATGACGAGGTAACTTGGAAAACGGCAATACACGCAACTAGCTACAAACTTGTCACTCTAGCACAACCACAACAGCTTGCAGCCACTAACTGTGAAGAAATATGGTGTTTTGGAAGAAATGTATATATTAAAAATGTTGCTATTATTACTTACATTAAATATTGCGGAATATAAATCACTTTTATAGAGGCTGTTTTTGTATTTTCTACATGTGTTTACAATATTTTTTATTACAAATTCAATACTTTATTGTTATTTATTTATTTTAGAAACCATATACCCATGGTAATGAGGAGCATGTTTTACCTGTGACTACCATGATCTTACAGTTAAATGAAACTACAGTTAAACTATAAATAAAATGTCTTTAGGGTAATTAAAGGATAATTCAACAAAACAGCTTTAATGCATGGATCCCACGAATTAAGGACAAAGCTTTTTTCTCTTTAAATGAACTTTTTAATAGATCTAATGAAATTTGACTATTCCAAATGGAACCTCATGAAAGATAGATATCGGTGCTGTGAATTGTGAATTTGAATTTGCAGTAAATTCGATAATATCCAGCATTATTTGTCCCTGTCTTAGTTTTATTTATTTACTCCAATTTAAGGTCCTAACCCCAGAAAAAACATTCACGGGGGAACTCATGGGCCGGATGGGCTGGGTTTGCCAGGGCCGAATTTTAGCCCCAGTCCAGCCCTGGCGGGGCTACAGCCGAGTCCTGGAAGTAAAAAAAAAGTTGACACATTTTCTCCATAGGAATTGATTTTCAAATGATAACTTATAAATCTTAACATTATTTCGTAGCATTATAAAATTTTCAGTTTTTAACGGTTGAATTCCTGGTGAAAACTACCCATGCTTCTGAAAAGAAATCTCCACCAATCAGGGAACAGTTTTCACCAGAAATTCAATTGTTAGAAATTAATCTTTAAAAAAATATGTTGAAATAATGTTGGTTAGATGGCCAAATGTAGTTTGTAGTTCTGCAACAGCTCTCTCTCTTTGGTAATGACTGCGACGTGGCCTCGCCCACTTTGTAGCGTGTTCGCGGGGGCAGTGTTTATGTTACAGTTTTTCTCCATTGGTTTGGCTCATTTCTTGAAACAGAAATTACATTCTCAAATCAACATGGACAAATCTCCAAACCACTTGGCAATTGTTCACAACAGAATAGCATTTCTCATTTATTTCATCAAATTGCAAATGTCTAAGTACATGTCTCAATGTCTCAGTACATCTTTGCAAATGATTAAGTACAGGTAGCCTACATTTAGCACAGTTTGCAAGTGAATAGATCTTGTTGATCTAAATTGATTGTTTGATTCTCAGTCTAATGGTCGTTCTGTCCTAAACGTATCAGCGTCATTTCATTGTATAAGTCATCACCAGCACAATAGTCTGTTCAATTGTCAAAATTAGTCAAGAACATAATACCATGAATACCATATATGAATCCCTTGGAACATTTCATAAATTTATTACAGCAATTGACAGTCAGGTGAAACTAGAACTTGACTAACGAAGGAGGAGTTTCACACATCTCAGATGACCAATCAATGACCAATCCCAATGGCGGAGGCAGGTTGCCGAGTGCAGCCTAATGTGCCTCGCTCTACAGTCTCCTCCATCATCCAAATCTTTCGCAGGGAAAACAGGTATGTAGTCAGTCAATGATGGAATTATATGTTGTATAGGACAGGACACTGTGCATCGAGCAAGAAATCTATTTATTTACACATTTACCTATTCATTTTGTGTGTGCGTGTGTGTGTGTGTGTGTGTGTGTGTGTGTGTGTGTGTGTGTGTGTGTGTGTGTGTGTGTGTGTGTGTGTGTGTGTGTGTGTGTGTGTGTGTGTGTGTGTGTGTGTGTGTGTGTGTGTGTGTGTGTGTGTGTGTGTGTGTGTGTGTGTGTGTGTGTGTGTGTGTGTGTGTGTGTGTGTGTGTGTGTGTGTGTGTGTGTGTGTGTGTGTGTGTGTGTGTGTGTGTGTGTGTGTGTGTGTGTGTGTGTGTGTGTGTCCTATCTTACCTCAATGGGATTTTATGATACTAAAATTGACAAGAAAAACATTGGGGAAAATAAACAATGGAATAGTTTATTTTCTACAGTATTGATGATACAGTTTACAGTTGTATTCCAGTCACTGTGCCGTGATTAGAATTGTGGTAAAGTTACTGTAAGTAAAACAACAATACAATTACATATGGTAACTCAAGAGGTCTGTAACATGGTGATGGCAAATAATGCCATCACATTGAGACAGATCCAAGCTGCAATCCTACAAGACAATGTCATATTCCAAAATGTCAACTCTATAAGCATCTCCACAATAGACCAGATATTGAAGCAGCATCAGATGACAATGAAGCAAATTTACAGGGTACCATTTGAGAGGAACTCTGATAGAGTGACAGACCTGCGGTACCAGTATGTACATGCAAGTCAGTTACTGGTTGTCCATCATTATAACCTTTTTACAATTGATCAGTGGTTCCCAAACTTTTTTGGCTTCAGTACCCACTTTACCTGATTTGTGTATCTAGGTAATCCGAGTATGAAAGTATTTGATTTATACTAAAAATTATTTGAAAATGTTCAGCTTGTATGATGCAATTATCATTATACATATTTTTTCTCAATTGCTAAAACACTAAAACCCATTGACTGAACAAAGTTATCAGTTGCATTAACTCATTTAGCTAATTGTGCAGTCTGCCGTCAATACCCTAAACCATTTCACATGGTAAAACACAATTTACAGATCTCACTTAGACTTTTCAGCAAAGCTCTAAACACATTCTGCACTCTAGTGCAATGTCATCCATATGGGTAAACCCAAGTGGCAACAATCAAATACAGATAAAAAATAAATGTCATTGATTGAACACAACCACTCAAAATTGATTTATAGTTGTTGTTTTTTGTTTTGTTTTTGTTTTTTCAATTGCTTGCACATTAAAATTAAACCTTTCCCACAATTAGCAAAACCTTACACTCAAGGATCAAAACACTGGCCTAGATTTGCACAACTGTAAGCACATTGTTAGCTTCATACTTTTTGCAAAACACTAAACACACTTGCATGAATTTGACACAGAAATGTATCATGATGTAATTTCCTTGCATTTTTAAAGCAAAGGCTTTCAAATGAACACACCCATGAACCAATTGGTTAAACACAGCCACCAGGTGTGCACACACACTGGTGCTTAATTGTAGACACACCAATCTGGTTTAAGCACTATAAAAAGGCAACAGGTAAGTTCACCTGTCTTCAACAAAAATGGAAGGCAACGTCGCAGTAAGAGGAACAGTGAGGATGAGAGGGGGAGCCTGTGGAGGAAGAGGGGTAGAGAGGAGAAGAGGGGAAGAGAGGGGTATAGAAGGGATGAGAGGGGAAGGGGAAGAGAGGGGAAGGGTTAGGGTTAGATTGTATGAACCATGTGTGTGCCACACGGTGTCAAAATTAGGTTTTGTTAAATTATTGTAAAATTTTGAAAGAAGTTTCATTTTGCAAAAGATCTGGGGTGTTCTGCTACTTGTGTGTGTGGATGTGTGAATTCTGTGTAGTGTTTTGACAAAACAAGCCTTGTTTTTAAAATTGTGTTACTGTAAGCAATCGTAAAAAAAAAACTGTAATCCTTATTTTGAAGAATATAACATACAATAAGAAAAAGGGTCAAAGATCTGCAATTAGTGCCTCCCATGTAAATCTATCTAATACTGTGGGTTTTACTGTAACATTTAAGTAAGCCTATCAATTGATGATTTCCCCCCTCCCCTTTCTGTCAAATATCCCATGTAGTACCTCTGCATAGGGGTGCATGTACCCCAGGTTTGGAACCACTGAAGTAGTGGCCAGTAGTATATTGAGCTTGTGGAGAACATAGAACATTCCTATGCAATTGTCTGTAACTGTAGTGTATGACTCTTCTGTATGACTGATTAGATGTTTTCTTTTTTTATGCTATTGTAGAGAATAATGGCATTGGAAGGAAACGAGACCCCTCACATCCTCGTGTTTGTGGATGAAGCTGGCTTCAACCTGGCCAAGGGCCGAAGACGTGGCCGTAATATTATCGGCCACCGGGCCACGGTGGATGTCCCAGGCCAGAGAGGGGGCAATATAACTGTGTGCTGCCATATCTGAGAATGGTGTGGCAACTCACATCCCCAATCTTGGTCCATATAATACACAGAAGCTCCTCATCTTCTTGGACCGCCTTCATTTTGATTTGATCCCTGAAAACGAGAAAGGTCTCGTAGGGCCTCACCTACCAAAATATGTAATTGTATGGGACAATGTGAATTTCCACCGTGGCCCACTCATCAGGGCCTGGTTCACTACACATCCAAGGATGGTCATGGTGTTCCTACCACCTTACTCTCCTTTCCTCAATCCTATTGAGGAGTTTTTCTCCGCTTGGAGGTGGAGAGTGTATGAGCATCGGCCTCAAGATCAGAGGTCCCTGCTCCATGCAATGGACGCTGCGTGTGAGGATATAACAGGAGATCAGTGTAGAGGATGGTTGCGACATGCACGCCGTTTCTTCCCTCGTTGCATCGCAAGGGAGAATATACGCTGTGATGTGGACGAGAATCTGTGGTCAGATGGACAGCAGTGTGTGGATGGCCAGGAGAGTGAGGACGGTGGTAGATAACAGGCAAGGGTCGAGGCAGGCGGCAGGAATCATAGTTCAATGGACAATCCGGGTCGAGACAGGCAGCAGAAGAATCAGTAGTCGATGTAAACAATCCAAGGTCAGTAACAGTTCAGCAAACACAGGCAAAACGCTCAGAAATTGTACGCCGTGGCAATGCAATACTTCGCAATGAACTTGAGAATGAACGGGGTATATATAGGTGAGTGTGGATGATGTGCAGGTGTTTGTGTAGATGAGCTGCAGGTGTCTGTGTAATCAGTCCCAGGTAAGCGGCATGATGGGAAATGGAGTTTGTAATAGTTAATATGCTGGTGAAAGTGTCCTACAGTAGTGAAGAGGAGGTGAAGTGGAAGCCTGCTCTGTAACAATATTACAGTACATTATGCTGTATACCTTTTCTTTTTACTCTGATGTATGGAAGTTACTGTGTGTGAATAAAAATGGTTACAATTTCCTTGGCAGTATGAGTGCAATGTGTGATGTCAAACCTTTGAGGCTACTCTTACCCTAAAATCCTATTTCTTTTTTTCAGTTTTATACACAATTGTATTCTGTTAGCTAGAGAAAAAAACTGTACAGTAACCATTGTCAATGAAGGACTGGGCTAAGACTGAAAGGTGGACATGAGGGATATTTCAATGGTCCTCTGTCATAATGACAAAACATCTAAACATTTTGACTTGCAGTGCTTACACAATGCCAAAGGGACAAAGACTTTTGGGGGCACTGACTGTTTAAATGAGAAGGAAATGTAGTTTTGACACATGAGTGAACTGTTTTGGGAGAGTTATGAGCTTTTGCAGGTGACCCATGGTGTTGTGCCGAACTATCCACGTTATTTTGGCAAAAGCACCAAGAGTGTTGAGAACGTCCGGTCTGTTTCAAGAAATGAGCCAAAGCAATGAGAAGGATCTTTGCCATTTTGGTGGCACTGACTATTTATATGTGAAAGAAATGTAGTTCTGAAGCATGAGTGAACAGTTTTGGGAGAGATATTAGCTTTTGCAAGTGAGCTATAGTGTTGTGCTGAACTGTAAGACTGTTTGGCCAAATGATCTTACAATTTTGAGAATGTAATTTCTGTTTCAAGAAATGAGCCAAACCAATGGAGAAAAACTGTAATAGCAAGGGTTTATGATGTCACCAACCCAGGAAGAAGCTTGTTGTAGACCAAACCGGACGTTTTTGTAGGCAATAAACTGCCATAACTTTAAAAGACAATATTCACGTTTGCATTGAACTTTCAGCGCTGTAACTTTGCAGATCCTGTTTATGCTCAAGCAGCAACATTACACACTAACTAAAGTTAAAAAAAGTGAAATCGCATGCAACCACCCCTTTAAGATTTACAAGCTTTCATTAAAAATCAATTCCTCTATGGAGAAAATTAATGGATTTTTACTTCCAGGACTCAGCTGTAGCCCTGCCCACCTATACATCTCATTGGTCCAAAATCCCACTCCTTGGAACATCAATATAAGAACTCTTTCACGAGTTCACACTTACATATAGTATAAAATATGCATATTTAGCGTGCAGTCCGGGGAAAGGTCTCCAAGCTCAGAATGTGGCCTGAACCCAGAGCACCCCTACTCCCTATTGTGTAGCGTCCTCTCACGCTGATTGGGTCATCTGAATGTGCTCCTCCCAAACTTTGTTAATAAAACATTTAGTGCCTGCCCTGAAACACTAAATGTGATATCATTTTTTTTTACAGTACAGTGTCAAAAAAAAAAACATGCCCGTGGGTACATTTTTGCAAAAAGGAATTCAACTGCTTATAGCACGTTTCATGGCACCTTTGAAATAAAATGTCTAGTGAGTTGTTTTAAATAGCGTTACATTTTCTCTGAAACAATTACTGTTACTGAAATCAGTTAATGTGACTGTGGCAATGTATTTTACATTGGTTATTGTATGTATCACAAGAGTTCTGAAATTAAATGTCTGGTGAGTGGTGCTAAAAGGTTGAAGCTCTATCATGTTTGAAATTAGTGTAGCTAAACTCTGCCCTAAACCTAACCTATAACAAACCTTACAAAGGCAAACATGAGATAAGTTCTGCATCGCAAGTGCAACACTGTACCAGGTGAGGTACTGAGCCGAAAAGTTGTCCCCACTTTATATTAAGTGGCTTCAACTACTATATATTTACATCAAAAAAATAACTACAACTTACATATTGTGTTCATGTTGTATTGCAAAACACTTTTGCTGTTGTTGAGGTGGGATACAGGGAAGGTTAGAGACAGGTTTGGTGGTATGGGCAGGTTTAAGGGTGTGTTAAGGTCTAAGGGAAGGGTCAACAGTGTAATTATAGATGTAATTACATGAATTACAGCTAATTACATGCAGGTATTGTTTTAAATATAAGTACAATGTAAAAACTTGTATGTACACAATAAGTGCATTGTGTCAAATTATTCATTTAAATGTTAGTACATAGAAGTTAAAGACACATAAAGGGATAGTTCACCCAAAAAGGAAAATTAGCCTAAGATTTATTCACCCTCAAGTCATCCGAGGTGTATATGACATTCTACTTTCAGACTAATAAAATCTGAGTTATATTAAAAATGTTCTGGCTAATCCAAACATTATAATAGCAGCAATAGTTGCTCTGTTTTTGAAGTCCATAAAAAGTGCATCTGTCCGTCAAATAGCGTGCTCCACGCGGCTCCGGGGTGTTAATAAAGGCTTTCTGAAGTGAATCGATGCGTTAAAATATTTAAAGGTCCCATGGCATTGCATTTTTCTATTATTTTATAGTGTTTTCTGAGGTGTACTTATATTGTTAGTATGATTTTTACATCATAAAATGTCATAATTTAGAAATAAAAGGCATTTTTTCTATACTGCTGTTTGCCCTGTGGCTGAATGCCCTGCTTCAAGAGGCGTGTCTGCTGTGAGACTTCAGTAAAAACGCCCACTGTTGTGATTGGCTGACATCTTTGCATTTTAAATGAGCGGAGGGGGCGTGGTTTAACGAGGCACGAGAAGGCACGAGTCTGCCAGAGACGGATGGACCTGTGTTCACTTCTCATCAGTTCTCAGCATGTCTCAGTTCAGGGTGAACTGTTGTAGTTACTAGAATATACTTCAGGTTATTAGTTTATTTCTAGTCGGAGGGGCTGTCACTCATGTCAGAAAGTAAGTAACTTTAGTAAATTATGGATCAGCGCTGACTCGAGACGCGAACCGTTTAGAACGATTCAGTCCGATTTGGTGAACTGGTTCGGTTCACTAAAAAGAACCGATTCAAAAGAATGATTCGTTCGCGAACCGGACATCATGGAGACGAAGCGATTGCTAACAAAGTTATTTATAGTACCTACTGAGTTATGAGAGCGCTGTCAGTCAGCGCTGTGAGTTTATTGTGTTTGTATCTGAGAGTTCTGAATAAACACGAGTCCCAGTCACGCCGAGTCCGTCTTCATCATTATTACCAACTTTGTAACACATGCAAAGTACCATTACAGCTGTCGAGATGAACGAGTTAGTAAGTGTTGAGTATAGCATTATTTCTAGATATGTTCCGATCATATGAATAGCATCAGTGACGCGCATTGAGTAACGTTACACAGCACAAACAAAGACACAACAGCAGTAATCGAATGTAATCCAGTTTATTGTGGGGATAGCTGGCTAGCCTAGCCCAGATATTCTCACGCTTACCCCCCTTCTGCTTAATCTCACGCCGCGTTTGGTGCCTCTGCTGTGGGCCAGATGCAGTACTGGGGGTCGGGGATGTTGGAGGCCGAGCTTCGGCGTTTGTGAAGTTTATCTCTAAAGATGTGACTGCTGATGTTAAACAGAAAAGACTGTATGCACATTTTAGAACAGATAGACGCGACGAGGACGTACAAAAACACTGACTCACAAGATAGAAAACACGAAAACACCGTTCTGTCGGGAGAGAGAGAAGCTGCAGTGTGTGCACGAATAATAAATAATTAGCTACACATAAGAGATCACTGATCACAGATCAGAAGGAACTGAAGAAAGACTTCTGTTTTCATTTGTACATCCAAACACTGAGAAACTGCCAGCGTTCACTCGTTCACAAGTAACGTTAATGATCTCGAGTGTTTGCATGGGCGTGCCAGATTCTCTGGGCGGAGGAAAGGGAGGTAACCGTTCCTGCTTGGACGTCAAACCAGGAGACTTCAGGATTGGCTCGTCTGGCCTGTCATTTTCTCAAAGGCAGAGAGAGACAGCCAGAACTCGGGTTTACACCGATCAACATTTCTATCCACTTGGGGATAATATTCAGGCTAGGGGAACTCATATTAATGTTGAAAAACCTCATAAAATGAAAATTTCATGCCATGGGACCTTTAAAAATGTATTTCATTTTTTTCTGTGGCTCTGCATCAGCCGTCCCCATGCCATCATTTCCAGCGAATAAGGTCAAAATATATATATAGATTCCTCAATAGTGCCTGCGTGGATCGGTCGAATGAGGCATCTATGTATATCTTTGATCGCGCTAGTATTTTGACCTTATTCGCCGGAAGTTATGGCGCTGGGAATACTAGATGAATTCGTCTGATAAGAGGTAAAAAAATAACATAAATACTGTTCGGTTTTCTCGCAGAAACCGATCGTTTCATGTCTTAAAACATCAATGTGTCGCCATGAGCCGCATGGTTTAATAAGGATTCGTATGTCTATGTGTTTTTACTCTCATTGCTCTCATACTCTAAAATATCCCCATTCACATGCATTATACGACTGGCACACAGCAACGGTTGGAGTTAAAAATCTTCATTTGTGTTCTACTGAAGAAGCAAAGACACCTACATCTTGGATGCCCTGGGGGTAAGCAGATAAAAAAAAAATATATATATTTTTTGGGTGAACTCAGTGGTGTAGTCTATGTGATACGCAGGTATACGCCGTATACCCACTAGGAAAGGCCAAGGATTTCCGTATACCCACTTAAAAAAGCTTGAGGATACGTAACAACATCGTTTTGTGACAGAACTTTCATTCATAAATTCACCCCGTCTGTGTTGCGAACTTAGACTGTGGTTGCGATTGCGAATCTCTAACGTTTTTGGACCATTGGGGCTTCCGTGGCCTGTGGGATCTGACGTCACCTACCAATGAAAAGCACAGGTGCTTGGCGGTCTTTCTTGGCGCAAGTTTGTAAAAAGATATGAAACGAAAGCAGACTCAAACTACACTCAGACTCAAACTACACTCTTTGAGTGTTTTCGGAAGCCAGATGATGAGAGAAATGAGAGCTCCTGGCCAGCCGTGTGGACTGAAACTCAGGCTAGGGAATTTAAAAACAGGCATCCTTGGTTAGAGTGGAGGGACAGTAAGTTAGGGAGAAATCAGCACACATGCAAATCTGATATAAACAATTAACCCATGTGTGGCCACATTTTTCTGAATGGTTTCATGCAAGTCAAGTTAATAGTGTCCTATGTGAACGTGTTCTGCATTTATTTTCCCCAAGTTTTAGTTTTTTTTCTTGAAAATCGTATTTGAATGTGCGGCAGCTATAGTTGCCGGTGGGATAATATGTTGTATGCTCCCCTTCAATGTCAAATTTGAGTAGGAGGAGAAACTTTGGCATCTATCTCAAAATAACTGCTTTCAACAGATCAGTCTTTACACAAACAAATGTATTATGTATAAAAGTCGAAGAACATTCGATGCAAACTCAAAAAAGCTGCATCTATCTTATAATCTGTTGAATATGAAAATACAACAAATACATTTGTCTTAAAGTGGTGCAGAACAAAGTTACTAACGGCATTGTGTATCAAAAAGTTAAATGAAAATAAATTAATATAATGACGAAAAAAATACATCTATATAACAAAAAAAAAAGAAATAAGTAAATAGTCCCATAGTATTCAAAGGCTGACTGTAGTAAGTGATTTCATATAATGTAAATATGAACTCATAACTTGTCTGAATTTCCACATTATAATGGAATCATAAGCTACTATTTAAAGAATTAGGGTCCTTGACTGATTAGAATGAACCACATCCAAACTGGATGAAGGGTCCTCAATATTTTGGCCCTTACAACAAGACATATCATAAAATATTATATTTTTCCCTATCGAATTAAGGTCTACTGTACAGTAGAGATGTCAGTTAAAAGGGTAATGTTTTAGGTGGGATATTATGAAAGCATTCTTAAAGGTATAGTTCACCCAAAAATGAAAATTGTGTTATAATTTCCTCACCCTCAAGTTGTTCCAAAACTGTATGAGTTTCTTTTTTCTGTTTAACACAAAAGATAATATTTTGAAAAATGTTGGTAATCAGACAGTTGGCAGCACCCATTGACTTTCATAGTCTATATTTTTTCCTACTGTGGAAGTCAATGGGTGCTGCCAACTGTCTGATTACCAACATTTTTCAAAATATTATCTTTTGTGTTAAACAGGAAAAGAAACTCATACAGTTTTGGAACAACTTGAGGGTGAGGAAATTATAACACAATTTTCATTTTCGGGTGAACTATACCTTTAAGAATGATGATACTATATGAATATGGTACCTGGAGCACAGTTTTTATCAGCTGACTGTCTTTTGTTGCTTTATAATAAATTGGAATGTTGATAACATAAGCAGTCTTTAATAATGCGCTCAATTACATGTAGATGCATACTTTATGCATTAGTGAGTGTGGTGGTGCCTATGGGGTGTTGCTCTGGGATGGGTACGTATGAGGCTGGGAGGGGGAAAAATCACAGTATACTCACTACAAAAAACTAGACTACACCACTGGGTGAACTATCCCTTTACAATAAAAGTCCTTATGTGACACAAACTCTTATATATTTCTTTTATATTTTCTAAGATGAGAGGCGGGAGTAAGCATAAACCAGGTGCTTGCCGTTTTTATTCCAAAATGACACTTCAAACTCTATAGCGTTTTTGTAAGAATCGCGTTACATAGGAGAGTATAAGTAAACACAGACAAAAACACAACACACACGTCCAAATGTATTCATTTAGAAATCATGCGCTATGGTAAAAGTGTTTTGAGGTCATGTGTTCTGCAAGGAACCATGCAAAAATAAAGTATTCTTTTGAAAATTTGCCCCTGTAATCACAGTGTAAAAGATGTTTTGCAGTTTTGAAGAAATGTAGACAGTCATATGTTTCAAATAAGCATGGGCTGAACAAATTACATGTATACTTGCTTTTTTATTAGGGGACACTGGTAGAATTTGAGCTAATATGTATAACAGTTTTAAATTAATAAAAAAAAAAAACCCAGCACAAATAAAAACATTTCTCCCTGTCATTACACACAGAAGGAAAAACACACTCTCAACAAAGCCTCCATAGCAAAGATGTTGTAGTGTGTGTGACTCTAATTGTGAGTGTAATTGCAGTGCACAAACCCATCACAGAGACACAGAGAGAGTGACACTCCGTTTTAAGAGACAGCTAAGTACCTCATCTGCTAAAAACGTTTTAAATGTGTGTGCATATGTGTTTTTGTGTATGTGAAAGTGCAACATGCGTGTGTGTACGTATAAATGATGCACCTGTGCTTTTTTCCATGCAGCCACTGGCACTTTTCCACACAGAAGACCATGGCTGTTTAAAAAAAATAAATCTCGGATCTTCTCAATTGTCACATCTCATATAATTTTTCCTGGAAAACAACAGCTAAGACTGGAGAGTGTGTTCGTCTGTAAAAAGGATGCATCCCCTCTCGTTGTCTCTGGTTCCTCACCTCCTCCATAGCCTGTGGTCTCTCCTCCTGGATAGCCATTCACAGTTGCTTAGCGTGGTGAAGCTAAATAAATGTAACAGAGACAGGGCAATTAGGAGCTCAATTCAAGCTCCATTAACTTTATCTGGAGCCGCAGCCTTAACTGGCTGCTCATTATGTTTTACTGGAGAGACACCATCGGGTTATTCTCCACCGTTATACTTACATCTCAAATCAGAGAGAAATTGTGAGGCTTCTTACAGCTCTATTACTTTAATAATGACATGGTACGATTGCTGTAATCTTGGTGTTACAGAGAACACCTGCCGAGAACTGCATGTTGTACCAATGTGTAGGTGCAGGTAAGGTGTTTCATGTGTATCAAAGGTAATATCTGACAACAGTGCATTTGGTTTTCTGCTGGTTCTAGAGGTGTCGGTGGTGTATAGTCATTTAGGAGACCAGAGAGGGTGAATAGGACTCTCGACTGTCCATCTTTAGGCAACCATCAAATGGCTCTCAAAGATCAGGGCACAATACCCCACTAGAGTGAAATTGGAATACACTCTTATGATCAGTCCAACAGTGTTTAGCAGGTAACTGCCCACTTATTGCACACATATAGAGGGGAAAGTAAAACAGAGTGTCAGCAACTCTTGAAAGTCCTTGAAAGTTGGTGAAGCACTCTGGGTGGGAGACAGCTAGACAATGACTGCTCTCATACTGGGCATGATGCTCTGTCAGGGTCAAGACTTTTGTGGAGGGCAAAATAACAACATTTGTTTGTTTATATGTGTGTGTGAGAGTGAGTGCTGGTAGACACAACAGGGTGTCAAAATTGTTTCACACAACAACTCTCGACAATCTCAGAATGCATCACTAATACCTTCGCTTTAAGTGGGCTGTTAATGGAAACCAACAAATGTCCGCCAAATAACCCATTAGTTTTTACCATGAGAGTAGGACCGATTGAGTGACGTTTCTATTGATAAGACAAATGTTAAGTGATTCTGCACATCGAAATATTTTTACTGAGTGATGTCTAACTTTAATAAAGGTATGAGGAAACAGGATTTCAATAATGCTAAATTCGGATGACATTTTATCAGGTATTATATAACTAAACTGTGGAAAATCCAACTGTCATAGCAATTTTATTCTATTTTGGCAAATTGGTGGCTAATTTGTATAATCTCATTTGTACATTTTCGTGTTTACACCCAAATGATGCTTAGGTTTAGGAGTGTACAGGGCTGCCAACTCTCACGCATTCAGCGTGAGACTCGCGCAATTGACACTTTTCGCATGCTCTCACACCACACATCCTTTTTCTCACACAGAGAAAACTCATGAAGCAAAGAGGACACTGACACCAACAGACAAGACAGAGCAGGTTACTTTTGATATTAAATAAAGTTGCAGCTTTCAAATTCTGTCAGTTTTATTATGAAATTCAAACAATAAATGCCGTTTTGGGACTCTTGAATGTGACGTGACAGATCGCTGTAGCGCCTCAGTTCAACACGTGAACCGATCATCTCTTAGGGCCCTATATTAATGATCTGGTCTGAAGTGCATGGCGCAGGTGCATTTAGAGTGTGTCTGAATCCACTTTTGCTAGTTTAACAACGGTAAAAAATGGTCGGCACGCCCAGCTCATGGTCCAAAAGGGTTGTACCTAGTGTCTTAATGAGTCATGGGTGTTTTGGGCATAACGTGCAATAAACCAATTAGAGTCATATCTCCCATTCCCTTTAAAAGCCAGTTGTGCTTGCACCATGGCGGATTCGCTATTTTCATGGCGGAATTTGCGAGGGGAAAGACTGAACGCTTCTCCAGAGAGGAACCGTTTTATTTTTAATATTTAAAAATGTTTGTATGCTGCTGCGCATCCCTGTGTGTGTAATAAGCAGAGTGTACGCGCATTTTGCACCCGCCTATAGGCGTACATAGCTAATGCGCCCTTTAAATAACACAGAAAATACTGCTCTATTGACTTTAGACCAGGTTTTTTTTGATGAATGGCACAATCGTTTTCAGTTGCCTCAAAATGTGCCTGAACACACCTCGTTTTCAGACCAGTACACCCAGGTGAACAGATGGGCGTTTGCTATTTGAACAATGCGGCCCTGGACGTGAAAGTTATAACTGCGTTGGGCTGAAACTAGCAAAAAAACATTGCCGGTGTATGAACATCACAGACAATGGCAGACCATGACCAGGTCAGCTCTGGCATATAATGTCGATAACACTTTTATAAATGACTTACAGGTTCTTTACAGTTATTTATGTAAACATCCCAAAAGTACTGAAAAAAGGTACCGTTGGGTACCGATAACGAATTTCAGGTACCAGTACCGGTAACGATAACGGTTAAAATGTGAACGGTAACCAACAATATTACTCTTTACTAGTTAATAGTAAACAAACACGATTGAACATTAGAAGGTATGTCGAAAGATACAGTACAACTTACCGAAATATATATGTATACCGAAATGTAACATCACATTTACCTCAAGAAAGCCATTTAATGACCATAGCATGCTAGTTGGCTAGAAAAAAATAGCTATAGAGTATTTTGCTAAATGTTCACTATATTACATATTTTTTTATACTTTTACTTTTACCATTAAAATATTATAAAGTTATTATAATAAAAATGCATTATATGAGTTGTTATTTTTAACCTTTAATAATAATACCAGCCGACAAGGGCTCTCTGTATGTTCATAGCATTAGATGAGAGAAAAATGAGCATGTAGCTACTGTACCTAAAATGTATCCAAATGAATCGATATTGAATCAAGATCGGAATAAAATTGCAAGCTTACGAATTGAAATCGTAAAATTTGTGTCAAGCACTAATAAAAACAGATGCCTACCAGCCACTGTACCATGTACACATGTAAACACAAATCACACTGTACAAATTCATTCGAATCGCCACCTCTTAAAATAGTAAAATGTTCTCATAACTTCAGATTAGACCAATAAACTGATAGATAAGGTATTATGGTGTAAATAATGGATATTCCAGCAGGATGCTGTTTCTTTCGCAATAATAGTTTGTAAAGCTGAAGAAGGGGAGGCACTGTTCTGTGATCAGCATTTTGAGGTGACATTCGTTAAATGTCAGCACCGACTCCATTCAAGCTTCACATCCTAGGCTGCCCTCAGGGTTGCCTGCTGAAAAATGGCATCTGAGAAGAGTGGAACACAGAGAAAGAGAGGACAGAAGAGCATTATGCACGTTTTATGTGCGCTTATAATAGGAAGTTAAAGAGGAAGACTGAGAGTGACAGACAGCAAGAGAGTTTTACAAAAGGGAGGAGAGATAACTCTGCTGATCCACTGCAGCCATGGAGCTTGAGGGGGCAGGCGGTTGCTATGGAAATGCCACTGGCTTTGCCCAAGGGCGATAAGTCTGTATGAATCAGAGGAAGGTTAAGAAGGAAAATAGATAGGGGGGGGGGGGGGATGGGGGGGTGAAAGATAGGATGCAGATGAATGGCCATCTATTGTAAACCGCGACAAAGTGAAGCTACGCAAAAGGACATCACAGATGAACTGAATCAAATACGTGAGGATTCACTGCTGGCAACTAAATATGTGTACAGCTCATGTTAATTGAGGGCATTATAAAAAAAAAAAATCTGAATGAGCACCAGAGGAAAAACGTGCAGTGAAGGATGAAGAGGCTTTTGTTTGGATTTTCTATCTGTCTTTCTTAGCCACATCAAATATCCACCTATTAGTCACATAATCTTTTGTCTGTGTTCCAAGTGTGTGTTTGCATAAAACCGACTGAATATAGAAGGAATCACAAGGAAAAAAGCTATCTATAATAGTGTGACGATCACAAAAGAAGTTGCTGGAATAAACGAGACCAAGTGATATTATGATATTTGTTGGGTGTTTCTTAAACTGGAGCCACTTTTGGACTTGTGAACTGAAAATAAACTCTCATAAAACACACTTTTCAGACTCTCACTAGTTTATTTCATTTGTTAACAATGTCTAATAATGAATGTACATACATTGCAGGGGAATTTTGGCATTTTTCTGAATCAATATACAGTATGTAATTTCAATCACTTCTCATTTGACCTCTCAATCCACCACATTGATGGAAATTACATTTACATTTTCTTGTGTGAATAAAAAGTCTTGTTTAGGCTCATTTATTTCACAGTCAAATCATATTTTCACACTTCTTTGAATATTGTAATTTGCCTAAATTTGTTTGACTGGAAAAGACATTTCATTATTTGTATCATCATAGTATTAAAAATGTAACAATCCATATGTTTATGATGGATTTTCGTTGCTTACTGTGTTTCCTCATTTGTAAGTCATACATTGTTAATGGTCATATTTTAAGATGTTTTTAGTTCTTTTAAAAAAATAAATTACAATAAAATATTTTGTTTTTAATATGACCTTTGTCAGGGTCGTGCATAGACAATTTGGGGGGGACAATGTGGGCCATGCATAGACAGTTAGTTGCTCTTATAATTATTTATAAAAAGTAACGTTGCATATCGTTGATAATGTTTTAATTAATATCACTATTTAACACTACAAGGCTGTTACACCAATGAAATGAAAGGTCACATTTTTGTTTTATTAGGGACCAATTCTCTATTAACTATCAGGAACCTATTAACTATGACTTTTGCCTCAACAAACTCCTAATCACTGCTTATTAATAATTAATACGGTAGTTGTTATGTTCAAGTATTGGGTAGGAATTGGATGAGATGTAGAATATGGTCATGCAGAATAATATGTGCTTTATAAGTACCAATAAACAGCCAATATCCTAGTAATATGCATGCTAATAAGAAACTAGATAATAGTGAGAAATGAACCCTAAACTAAAGTGTTACCAAATGAAATCTTCATCTTACCATTATTCAAAATCCATTTACACTGCAATTACAATTGCCTAAGTAATGTTATGAGATTAATGTTCTAAATATAACATTTTGAATGTAGAAATGTAAAATGTTGGGGAAAAATGAAAGTGTACTATTGTATATGAAATTAAAACCAACAGTATGTGGCGGCAAGTCATGGTAAGTGAATCATTGAATCATTCATTCAACTGATTCGTTCAAACCAGCTGATTCATTCAAGAGTCCACTGAGCCTGCATCTCAATGTGCATATATCCATCCTAAATAGTATGTGACATTAGTAATATTCAATACTATTTAGGGTGGATAGGGTGGATAGTAAGCACATTGGGATGCAGGTAGGGATGGGCGATATGGACTTAAAAAAGTATCACAATATGTTCTGGTATTTATTGCGATAACGATATATATGACGATAAATGTAGTACCATTCTCCATGTTTTTGGCTACAAGTGAGAGCTGCATGCATTCTTGAGAGAATCAGAAAAGCAAACAATGATCTAACATAAAACGTAGGCTACCCATCATCAAATTATCTCCTAACTTAAAAATCCACACCAGCCTTTTCAGAAATAGAAAAAGTTGCAGATATACTTCTCCTCTGTAAAAGTGCAGGTAATGTTTAAATAGTGCAACTGTGCTGAAAAACATTGCACAATACAAACAATAATAATTAAAATCAATGACAAGTTTGAAATGTAAACATAAGATTCAGTATTTATTCATATTCTTAAAGTGCAAACTGCAAACGGTGGAAAAAATTGTGCAAACAGCAAAAGATAATAATCTCAATCATGTCTTCAGATCACAAAAAAGTTGCAAATAATGATTTAATGATAGAATTTAAGTAATTTGAACTAAAACGTGGTAATCATGTGGAAATGAAACCGTATGAATGCATATTTGTCATTTTAACTGAACTTAGAGCTGGTGGTGGAGTTTAAGACATGGTTGGTCATTCAGTGTTTCTGTAAAAAAAACAAAAAAAAAAAACTAATCTAAACATAATACTGATAAGACAATAACACTATATGAAAATAAACCACACTAAGGATTAATGGGCTGCTGGGTTCATGAATATTAATCACGTTGTCTGCGTTCACTCAAACTGATTTGCTGAAATCAAAACAGAGACAGTAATAGATGTGCATTAGTTTCTTCTTGTTCATGAAGGCTGAATAATTCCACATGAATGCTATTATTTTACAGGAAAATACAACAAAGAATATTGTTTGCATGTAGCACGTCAATTCGGCGTGGTATAAGACTCTCTCACTCTCTCTTTGAGTGTGTGAGAAGCACTAAGTGCTCTTAGTCACGCGTCTCACACTAGTGTTTACTGTGCGTCAAATACATTGTGCATTCATTGAGATGAGCTGAAATAGTGTGCTTTACCGATCGCTTGACAAAGCGCGAATCTATAAAGAGCTCAGTCCATGTATATCTGTGTGTACAGGATCCAGATTGGAGCAGTAACCCCTTGTTTAGCGATAAACTCCTCCGCAGCTTCCGCCATAGTTGTTTTCGCTCTGCACGTGAGATGCAAATGGGTCGCGTCATCAATAGGCTTTATCGTTATTATCGAGGGAAGACAAATTCTTATCGTGGGGAGAATTTTTACCAGTATATCGCAAGCGATAAGATATCACCCATCCCTAGATGCAGGGACTTTATAAATAGGTAATTGAATCATTGACTCATCCAATTTATTAAAAAATGGTGAATCATTAAAGAACAAACCATCACTATGTGTTGATGGTAGACGCAACTTTTCTTTTGTTGGCCAAATACAGCAACAAAAAAAGAAAACGTCACACTTGTGTCTAAAAATGTTTACTTCATATGATCAGTTTATTGTTAACTGAGGTGTTGTGTTTTGCAATTGTGCTGATATTCAAGAAAATAGTACTCTTGCTTGTGTGATATTGCTTAAATATATTGCTTTATAAGCACAAAATAGAAGAATTCAAAGAAAAGGCCATTCAAATTTAGAATTTTGGAGGCATTTTTATCAATTTTGGTGCCATTCGCACAATGCTATTTTTAACACCAGACAGCTTGCTTGTTGTTAAGCCTAATAAAGGGTTATTCCCCAAGGGTATGTTTACGTGACAATGATGCACTAAAAACGGAAAAGTTTTTCAATTGCTTTTTTCGCGTACAGACGACAACATTGTCAAAACGCTCCCTGTTCACACGGATCTGCAAAAACCTCTAAAAACGTTGTTATGCATGCCAGGCCAGTAGTTGGCAATGACACTATGCGCCTATAGACGAGTTTCCCGGGCACTTCCGGTTTACTTCCTGTTTCTGCCAAGAACTTCCGGCCCAGGCTGAGTAGTAATGTACAAATTTGTGACAAACCCTTTCTAGCTTTTATTTATTTGTATCAAACTGATTTATTTTCTTTTACTTACTCTTATTTATTTTTATATCAGTCACTTATTTCTTTATTTATTAATTTTATTGATTTAATATTTTATTCCAGTCTTTTTCTTTTTGTGATATTGTGAGATTTTTTCCCTGTATTTACTTTGTTTTTATTTAATTAAAAAAAAATCATACATTAAGGAGTTAATGAAATTGTCCCTTTGTTATGGAATAGGATCAATAAAAATTAATTCATTTCTTCTCAAATCAATTTGTTTATTGTCATGTGTCAATATTTACAATACAAGAAAAAGAATAGCACTCAAAAGGTTTTTTTTTTTTAAACTCTGTTTTGTCTTATCAATAATCACAACACCAGAACGGGAACAATAACAATAAATGTACACAGGTTTTTATAGCTGAAATTATATATATATATATATATATATATATATATATATATATATATATATATATATATATATATATATATATATATATAAAATAAAGGAATATGTACAATTTAAAAAAAAAAAAAAAACACCAGAAAGGGGAAAAAAAAAAAAAATTACACCGGTTTTTCTAGCTGAAAGTATATGGTTGATGGTCGAAACATTCTCCTTCCGACCAAACATTCAGCAATCGCCACGAGTTGTTGCAACCGCGAACAGCACAATATGTCCCGGAGCCGTGTCGGCGTGTAACACCATCCATAGTTAACTTTTTCTGCACGCTAACCAAAGACAGTAAAAGACGCTAACCGGAAGTCGTTGGCAGAGTGAAAGGATAATGGCGGCCCGCCTATTTCACTCAGGAAACTCGTCTATAGACTGAACACGTAATACGCATGTGCATTGCATCACCGTTTTCACAAAATCACAAAAGCATTTTGATCGCCCCCTGTTGGATGGCTGCAGTATAGGTCTTAAACCCACCCTCTCCATGTAATTGAATGGGACACGAGCCAAACTAAAAAATCCAATTATACTTCAAATATTTTTTTTACAAAGATGGAAAAAAGAATTACGTAGTTCTCATCATGCAGACATTTTCCCAATAAGTTTGATTTTAGTATGTTAATTTATGCTATAAAAACAGGGTGTAATGTCATGATTGACAGCTGTGCTTGTGTAGACTCAGTGGAAGGAAGAGACGTGCTGTCCATCTTTTTTTTACAAAATTACCAATGAATGACGCATAAAAAGTTTTCTGTTTTTAGTTGAAAACGGTGTCAAGTAAACGACCCCTCAGTCAGGCTGGCTGTATTGAAGTTTAGGGCAAACATGATGGTTACCTGGCTGTCACCAATGAAAGCAGGTCCGGGAGACGTAGATGCTGCTCGCCTGCTCTGTAGAGTGCTGTGGTGGTTGTGACAAGGAACGTCAAAGAGTGGGAGAAGCTTGAGCGGGCTCGCAGAATTAGTAAGAGTCTGTGCTGGGCATTCGCTGAGAATAGATTGAGAATTGAAAATTGATGCCACAGGCCAAATTGAAATGAAAACTAAAATATAAAATAAAAAACGCCTTGCAAAAAAGGGTATTTATCTAGTCAGAGGCCAAAAGGGCAGGTGCTTGAGCACCACTTGGGGTCTATCTGTGCACGTGCCTGACCTTTGTATAACAAAAACATTATTAGTTATTTAAAACCCTAGGACATATAAGTGCCTGTAGTTGAAGAAACAAACAGTGATGTAGGTAGGGAGGTTAATGAATTATCAAGTGTGACACTGGACAAACGTTACAGAGTCTGCGCAGACCGCAGCCACACATAGTAGCTACACGAGAATGCATGGCCAGGTGGTTCCTGACAGCTAAGCCAGGATGAAGAGCGAGGGGTGCAAGGAGATAAAACAGAGAGATGGATAGAACCTCAAACGATTCGCTCAGTAGATGAAAGTGTAATTTATTACCGGCTACTCAAGGGAGACAGAATATCCTTCTCCTGCACTTTTCCTGTCATCTCGTGTCTGTTGGAGTGAGGGATGGGAATATGTGAGAAAGAAGCAGTTTCTGGGGTTTTCTGAAAGTCTGATAAGCTCTGCTATGTGAGAGCATCGCAAATTCACATGGAGGTTAAAGATCATGGTGGCCCCCGTGAGAGCTGCTAAAGCATCTAAGAATGCATGCATCTATCAAAAAAACTGATGTTTCATCTGATTCATGCAGTCTCAACTTAGTCTAAACCCTGACATACGATTCCTGTTTGAAACCGCACTTTAGTTGTTTGAAATGTAATATTTACAGCAAGTTTGAGGTGGTTTCCTTTTGAAAACAAGAACAAACACTATACTACCTACAGTGACAGATTTCTTATTACGTCCATGAAAAATGCCTCTGTTTTAGAACCAGATGGTGGATGCCGCTTACAAGCTCAAAAATATCCATCACGTCTCTTAAAGACCTTCCCTGTCACATCTGCTGATATCCGCAGGTATCTTGAGGTGTAACTGGCTTGGCCAACCGCAGTCCCATTAATCTCCAACGTCAGTTTAGCGGTAAACTTCCAGAAATGACCTCAGCAGTGGGAGAGCTCGTTTAGCCACGGTTTTTCCGTGGTAGCCATCAATAAACAGTGGTGAGTCCCACCAGACAAACCAGCGTTGATGAATGAGAGCCTGTGCTTAATTGCTGGGTAAATTAAAAGCTCACCATAGTGACAGCGTACTGTTGCGCCGATATTTAAAAACTCATTAAGCGTGTGGATGTTTCGTTTAGTTTAGAGTCCAGGAGAGCATTTCTGTCAGAACGTGACAAAGGACTGTGGCAAGAAACAGCACTGATAAATGTCACATGAGAGATTTCTGAGGTGTTGATCAGGTTGCTTTTAGTCCTGAAGTGCTAATTATCAAGCTAAAAATCTAAAAACACATGCACCCAAAATGAGATTTTACGTCCATCTGTTTACCTACCAGAATCGCTCTTCTTTTTTCGTAAACATTGTTTTTCTTCCCAATTGCGAAGTATATCTGAGTGAAACAAAAATGTGGGACTTAGGAATTAATTGAATGGTCGTGGTTTGCCTTTGCTGTGATGTCATGTGAGTGACAGGTTGATCTCGCCCTCACACCGTTAAACACATCATCAGAGAAGAGAAGTGATATTTTGATTAAAGATTACAAGATGAATGATGTGCATGGATAAATCATTTATAAAAATACTGCAATAATCCATAAACAAAAAAATCTATTTTGATTTCATGACTCAAGCGAAAACAGACTTCCATAGTCATGAAATCTATGCACTGGTCTTTGAATGCATCAATTGAAATGAGGGGAGGGTTCACATACAAACATTAATTTTAGGTCAAGTTTCAGAAGTTTATTACTCGTCTAATTTGAGTCTAATTGGAGGCAGATCAGTTTCGAGTGACTGATCAACTCCCTTGTGTGCGAGAACCTCTCGCAAGAAAGATATCTGAACATATAAATCCTTTCACGCTGATTTGCCTTCTCTGTGGCTGTTTTTAGAAACTTGTAATTTTGTAAAATGGACCTGGGTAAACTTCTATAGTGCTAAATGGAAACTACAACAAATATATTTTTTGCGTACCCATTTGATGCAATAGCAAAAGAACAAAACAATAGCATTTCTATGACTTTACAAAAAGGAAAAAATATCGAGAGATTGATTACATTGGTGAGAAGACAGAATCATTTGCTGTCATTCCCCAGTCGTTGTATTAGAAACACTCACACAGCAGTTCTTTTTAAAGAGATCTTTTTTAAGAGATCGCTAAAAAAACCCAAAATGTTATGGGCAATTCACAACAAATTTCACACTGACTACTGTTTATTTGCACATACTGTCTGCATGTTTTAGGGGCTGATTCACTAAAAGAATTATGCAAAATAAGAAACAATACAAATGTGCTCAAAACGTTTTTTTTTTTGTTTTGTTTTTTTCATTTAGGAGCTTGACAACCCCTGCATAACATGTCTTCGAAACCCTCTACTTTTGTATCCCACAGAAAAAGGATTTGGAACGACATGATGTTAAGTAAATGTTTATTTCTGTGGGAGTGAACTGTTCATGTAAAATTTCAGGTATTTTGCTCTGTTGTTTGATGCCTTGTAAAAGGTCAAGATTACTATTTACCTCAAACCAAACTACCGTTATATAGTCCACCTTCTCCTATTTTAAGTTTGGTGATCTCACCTGATTACCGATGTGATACCTGAAACCCTTAATATCGAAAATATGCCCTCTAACTGAACGAAAACTAGGGCACAAAATAAATCGGCGAACAAGATGAAGAAAAGCACCAACCCTTTCGACCACATCTCAACACAGACTCCCATGAGGTTTCACCAATTAAGATAGCTCCCTGAGTAGGGGAGAGGTCTCCTGACATGCTGTCATGTAGATGGAGAGACTGAGTCATTACGGAGAGACGGTGTTCCTGGCTACAGAAAGTGAGGATAGTGGCTTTAATTGGCAGAGCGTTTGTTTGGGAGTCCTGTCTGCTCGGCTTTCTTAAGGTTAGGACTGCTGGGATTTGCTCTTTATGCAAATGCCTCCCCAAATACTCAGTTGCAGCCGAGACTTGAGAACTATGTCGACTCTTCCATGACTCTGACATTCCAACACGGGTTCCTCATATCGGTTTGAGCCAATTCGAGACTCTTAAGAGATGAACGCAATGGGATGTTGTTTTATGGACCAATGACAAGTGAGGGTTGATGCTTTGGCATTGGCACAGATTCTCAGCAAAGACCACAAGAACCAGACAAGTACTCTGCACAGACCCCTATGGCCAGCTTCGACTCCCCACCATCATACGCTTGCATGGTGTCTCCCTTAATCTTTAAGCAGAAGGAACTGGATGAAATATTCTGAATCCACAATCCGACTAGTGATGCAGCCTGGAATCAAAACCACACCAAGTTGCTTCTTTTGGCCAGAGGAGAACTGGCCCCCCGACTGAGCCTGGTTTCCCCCAATGTTTTTTTTTTCTCTCCATTCTGTCACCGATGGAGTTCGGGTTCCTTGCTGCTGTCACCAGGGGCGTCACTAGGACGATTTTAGGTGGGCTTTAGCCCCCTCTAAATTTCCACCCAGCCCCCCTAAAAATGTGTGATTAACCCTGTATTATGTACAGTAATTTGTGATCGAATCATTCCCCTTTAAAAATATTGAACTGACGGTAGGCTTGCGGCTCATCCCCGTATTCAATCCGTAACCACGTCAAATGTAGAGGACAACGTGTGTGCATTTATTGATAGATTGTTATGGCATCTGTGTAGTTTATTATCATAAATGCAGTTTACATAATGTGGGAGAAATTCAAGATGATTTCCCATCCACTTTAAAATCTGGGCATATTTATGTATTTATTTAATGAAATTCATGAGACTTTGTGATCTTTCCTACTCTTGCTATACATCATACTTCAGTGCAATAAAATTTATAAAATGTGTTATAATATTCATTTTATAATAAATCCAAAAGCAAAACACGCAAAAAGAACTATAAATGGGAGGGAACATGTCAAATGAGCTTACGAGTGGTCCTCTGCAGCCATCTACTGGTTATAGTGGTAAATTCATGTACTTTTCATGTTAAAATGTGTTTGTTTTCTACCAGGTGACAGAAATCCTCCACTAAACCATGGCACGTTATTGACACCAGGCCCAGAAAACGCTCAATCTCAGAATATGTCGACCCTTGACGTCATCGGAAACGGCGCCTCAACAGAAGAAGAAGAACGCCTGCTTCTCTAGCCCCGCCCACCGACTCGTGGAGATAAACGGATCTCTCTATCGAGCAATAAACATGCCGAAGATAGCAAGATATTGCGCTGTGCCTAGTTGGGGAAGAACACAGTCCCTACATAAGCTTCCTTCGGATTCTAATATTAGGAATTTGTGGTTGAACTTTATTTTTAATGAAGTTCCAGCTCACGTGCGTAAGACATTGCGTGTTTGTTCGCTTCATTTCACCACGGAATCGTGGAGATGTTTGTAAACAAGTCAGAGGCCGAGACTGGATTTGCAGACATATTGAGATTAAAACACAATGCTGTGCCTTTTATATTGGATCCGACAGGAATGGTGCAAAACACGTGAGTAAATCATGTTTTTTATATGTGATAATATTGCATTGTTACAGATCGTATTTATGTGCACATGTCTAACTGAACATACCTTAGCACGCTGTCAAAGGCTGAAGAATCCTTTATTTGTGGTGGTGTTGGTTCATTGCGATTCGGGATCAGACTCGGACATGTAGCCTATAGGCCAGTGCTCGCAAAGGCCAACGTCCCGGGGCTATGTGTTTTCACTCTCTTGACTTGAAGGTGTGTGTGTGTCCAGTGCGAGCTGGACGATGACATCACGGTTTTCAGAGCTGCTTTATAGTTGCATTGAACTCATTTTCATATTTGATGATCGAACAGAATTTTCCTGTTTATCCTGGTAAAGCTTTTTTGAAACATTCTGTATTGTATAAAGCGGTATATAAATAAAGGTGACTTGACTTGACTTTGGCATAACCATGGAGCCACTAAACGTACTGCACTAAAGACATATCATTTCTGAATTGACCTGTGTTTCGCCTTGAAGAATTATAAGGTATATTAAAGCAGAAATGGCCTTAATCGTTTGACTGTCTCTCTTTCTTTTTTTCGCCTTCTTTTTCAAAGCCTCAATGTTCTGAACTCAAATAAAGACACAAATATATTGGATCCGCCGTCTCTGCAGGATCCCCGGATCAGCGCTATCTGAATTCAACGTCAACATTTGCTTTAGGTTCATATGAAAGACAGAGAGAGGAAATAAAGAGGGGAAATACTGTATTTCCTTTCATTTCAGCACTAGCATGTGCTCTCTAAGCAGCCATAGACTACCTCAGAGAAATATTTGCTTTAGAATTACCCACAAAAAGAAACGTCTAAGCCCTTTGAACAGACTGGTGCAAAATCTCTCTGATCAAACAAGGGAAAGCGCCAACATGTCAGCAGATGCAACACAGGAAACACTGAGAATGGCAACCGTTAGCTCCACTTACAAGCACAGTTTGGATCAATGGATTTCGATACCGTGGTTTCCGTATACCTGACGGATGGTCACCTACTCTCATAGCCTCAGGGTTTGAATGATATTCACGGAGAAATCCTAGGGGGAATTACACCGGTTATACAATACAGATACAAGCAAATAGGATGATACCGAAAATGAATAATGTCTGACGTGCATGTCTGATACACACACACACACACACACACACACACACACACACACACACACACACACACACACACACACACACACACACACACACACACACACACACACACACACACACAGGGGTGATATGAGGAACGCTCTTTGAATAAACATTTCCAATGAGGACATTGTGTTATTGTTTGTCAAATCGTAGACATTAGCTTAAGGCTAGTGAGATTGGTAAAGGATGTTGAGAAAACTGACATGGATTGGTCAAAGGTTCACTAGTTCCTCATATCAACTCAAAACAGACCAGCACCCCAGGCAGACAGGACATTTTGCTTCATTGCAGGCTAAAAAAAAAGAAAAGAGGAAAAAAACAACAACGAAGAAGTGTACAAAGGCAACATCTGGTTTCATATTCAAAGGCTGTAAAGGAAATGGTGGGACTTCTGTTTTGATTTATGGAATTATTTGAGAGCTCTCTCTCTCTCTCTTTCTACCACTCATCCTGTCCACATTCACATTGTCACAAATATGAGAACAAACCTCGTCACAGAGACAGAATCAGGCTTGTCTCAGATGATTGATGTTGGGGTATGAATCGTACGGAAGACACAAAGAAAGGAGACAAACAGAACAACATCACTGATATTCTATTTTTGTCTTGTCTTTTTTATCTCTCTCTGAACCATGCTGTTATTAACATCTGCTAAATGATCTTACCATTGCTAAACAAAAGTTTGCCAAAAATCACACTGGCTTGAGACTGTAACTAATCCAAGGCCTTATATACCATTTTCTTTAAAATATCAAGGCTACTCACCTTTGTAGCTACTATCGTTCATATCCACATTATTTTTCAAATAAGCTATTTGCTGTGAATGTGTGAGACTTTTTGCATAACAAACCAGTGCGTCTATGATCTTGTAAATTAAAATAATATGTAAAAAATACAAGTTTGCAATATCAGGCATGCTAAAATAGCTGGAAGCAGCTGACACCGGAAGCCTTGCACATATTTAAGTTAAAAATGACTGTGCCAACTCTAAGATTAAATGGTTATCACTTTACAAAAAAATATCAATCAAATAATAATTGTTGCTTACTTTAAAAAATATATTTATTCAGATAAAATCAGATAATGCAATACAATACTTGAACATTTTATCAATTTAATTGTAGTACTTTCAATCCCTTTAAACTGTAAAATGGAAGTTTACTTAATTATTTTGTGTTGGGACTACTTGAATAATTTTTATTGACAACTGAATCTGGACAGTTGATTTCTAGTTCCCAGCACACTTTGCACGGGACTGGAATGTTGAAATGTTATATACATTTATATAATAAAAATATGTTTCATATTACATTATTACACAACTCTGTGGAATACTTGATTCTGATTGATCAATCGTGCCATCCAGTGGTGCGTTATCCCCTGATAACACCCGGTAACTGTCACTGATGTCTGCACTTTACGCTTTCTGTGTGAAATAAGTGGTCTATCCCTTAAATGTTCATCTAGTTTGAACTTGCTGCACCGCTTTTTTCGCAGAAGCTTTGCGTTTAGAGCTAATAAAATATTTTGATCAATATTTCATGTCTAATCATTTAGCTTTCTTATGTGGCAAGTAGCCATACAATATCTGCGTTGTGTCAGTGTTACAAACTAGTGTGTATTTCAAACTCACGAAGGAGAACTGGGAACTTTAATAGATAATAAACTCAGGAACACTCAAACACACCAGTATACGGAAACGTCAACTGACAAACACTGAGGGAGAACTGAAGACTATACACAGGTCTAACAAGGTGATTGACTAGACACAGGGGAATGGCATTACTAATTAACAAGACACAGCTGGGACTAATGAACTAATGAGGGTATCTACATGACCTACATTATCTACATTAAAATGTACATGACATTTCTCACTAGCGAGGTAATAACGGCACTGTTCTTACAGTTTCGTATTAGTAGACGCTGATGCCGAACACTTTTGAAATCTCTCTCTCTCTAATAACTCTAGCATTAATAACTGCATTAGTCTGCTATCAGTGGCTTAAAGGGGCTATATGCGTTTTTCTGAAATTTAAACTCGCGACTGACACCTGTGGCCAAAAAACAGAACTGCTCTTCATTTCTGCTCGCTCTCGCAGCGCGCGCTCGTACGTGCACACTTCACAAGTCATCTGCTGCAAGGAGGTCAACATTATGTTTACAGAGGTAAGAACAGTCAAATACATATATTGTTTGAGATAAGTGTTCTCTTATCAAAACGTCAAACGTGTAGCTGACAAACTACACAAAAAATTAATACATTAAATAAATAAATAAATAAACCCATTTCGCCATTGGCATACATGCTGATGAAGGGCGCACAGACCGAAACTTTCGTAGAATATTAAAAACACAAATCTGAGCACTGTCCTTGACGACTGAGCACTGTCCTTGACCACTTATTATACACAAGTAGCTTACTATCACCAAGTATGAAAGACACATATACATAATACTATTTAGCAATATTTATTGACTACATGTCTTATGTGAAATAAAATGCATCACACTTTACATCTTCATTTACCTCTTATTTTTTGTTAAGATATAGAAACAACAAACAATATAATGTAGCTTTACATGGCTATATAATAAATAATCCATCAGTTTTATATAGCGCTTTTCTAGACACCCAAAAAGACTTTACATTACTGATGCACTATTCATATTTATTTTTGTTTATATATATATATATATATATATATATATATATATATATATATATATATATATATATATATATATATATATATATAAAATATATATATTCGGCTCAAATGCGAAGCCGCTCAAATGTGAAGCCGATGTTCACTCTAGTCCTTGCAATGCGCCGGTCTCTCTCAATCTTCGACCTTTTTTGGCCACTTGTCAGGGGTTTAACTTTTTTAGTCTTCTGTGGAGTTACTGTTGGTGTCCGAGTTGTCCTGGCTCTCTTCTGTGTATTCGTTAAATCCATTGCACTGCTTGCGAGTGTAGGCTACTTGCTGACTAGTGGTGGTGGCAGAGTGATCTGAAACGTTTAACATGAACGCGCTTGACGTCACATCCGCAGACAGCGCGGGAAAAGACGACCCGTCAGAAAATATGAAAAATAGGATACAGGCTTATAGGTGCACCCACTGTGAGCGGACAAGGTGTCAGTATGCTCATCAGGAGATGTTTGAGTCATAAATGGTAAAATAAAAAGGCTATAGTTACGTTTATTTTGGGGAAAAAGTTGCATATAGCCCCTTTAAGCCTCCATTACTAGCTCTAAAATGAGGATTTGGAATTAGCAACAGAGGCTTGGGTTTAGATGCGTAAGAAATTAGTCCTGCACACAAGAGCGTTTTAAAGGGCAAAACCTGACAAATGTCTTGAAATAAATCATCTGAACAATGTTTTGAGGAATAATTGACTCTGCTTCGTGTCATGAGCACATTACCTCCTCAGGTGTGCATTATTTTTCGACGGCCCGTCTTCAGTTATTCCTTACCTACATTTAATGATGTTTAAAATGATTCAAATTCATACACAAGAAGCAGAAATTTGGGCAGTGGAATTATGGTTCATTTTATTTAGATGGACTTTTGAATATGAGAGGCTCAAATTAAACCATTATTTTATTACCCGGCGGTACAGTTTACTCCTTCCAGCTCGGTGAAAATGATTCTTGCAGCTTGTCTTGTCAGCTTGTTATATTGCGAGTACACATATATATGGAGTAGTGATTAAATGAGCAACCACTGCTATTATTTACAAGGTCACAAAAACCTCACAGACAAATTGCTGGCGGGCAAGAACTCAAGTTTAAACATCTTCTTTGGAAGATTCTGCAGGAAAAGCAAGCAAATAATCCGCTACTAAAATATTTGACCAACCATTTGTAACACAACACCGCAAGCGAGAATGCATTGTATATTAAAAATGACAGAAAAAATTATGTTTAGCCCCCCCTGCACTGGATTTTTTCCTAATATTTAATATGTGCTGCATCAGGACTCGGTCAGTCAGATCAGAGAGACGCAGAGGGAAAACGTGGGCAGGAAATTCCACAGCAGCACACAGAGTGGGGAACACAACTGTGGCCCTGTACCCCAAAACCCACCAGCGGCCAACTCAAACAGCAGCTCCCCATGAGGAAATGACTGGCCAAACAGAAAACAGCAATGAATCTGCGTGGCATGTATGTCAGGATTTCTCCATGCTGTTTTCAAGACCTGCAATCTTGTGTGGCTTTACCACCTCACTCCAATAGGGGTGGACTAATGAAGAGGTATGCACTGGCATCAGCCGTATTTTCACATCTGCGTACAGCAATTAAAATGCAGCTGATCCAGTAATTTATTGCATGATATAACACCTCAATGTGGTCACGTATAAGTAGGTTTTAGTCCATCTGTGTCTCAGCTCTGGTTCTATTCCATCTGAAAGTCTAAAGCAATTTTCTGAGACGCACATCAGGCCTAGACCTTGATTAAATTCTTTTGTTAACAGTGATTCTACTTTAAGAGCATCAGACTTAATCTGTGTCCAAAAAGCTCATAGTCTGCTCTTGATAATGGTGCTGACTTCCAAACGATCTGATAAGATCACACAACTGTGAAAACAAAACAAAAATCCCTTACCAGATGGGGGCAAAGGAAATGATCCTAAAATCAATGCGGGCCTTCCTCTTTTTGGGGTTTATTTGAGTGTATTTACTTGTTTTCTGTTGAGCATCTGGTGAATTATTCTAACCATATGTCATGTGGACACTTTGAACCAATGTGAAGCCCATACCTTTATCCTAAATTTTGATGATGATTATTATTATAATTAATAAATGGCAATTAGCTTTTATCTAATATCTTTCAACAATATGAATTATTGTTGCATATTAAACAAATGTTTCTAATTACTGTTATCAATGATTAAAAGAATACATTTAGTTTCACAGGACTGACTTTGACTTTTCCACAGAAAGCAAAAGTTCAGTTCCTAATTATAATAATAATACAAAGACAGAACAGAATAATAGATGATGTTCTGAAAACAATTTGTTTTTGTTTGTTTTTTCAGGCGAATCACTCAACCAAATGAACTATCAGACAAAACTCACAAACATGTCACCCAATTGTTAAAGTTTAGTTCTTATTTTCTGACTTTCTTGATGACTCTTCTTTGTTAGATCACAAAATGAGATATTTTGAAGACTGTGCTGGTTGCTCTTTTGATTGTGGATTTTGCATACAGCATAAAAGTATCATTAAAATGGACCATAAACAGGGTTATAAACTTCACAATTTAAAAAGATATTTACTGAAAATCATTACATTCACCTTTGCCCTTTCATAAGTAATGGTATGTGGTATCTGATTTGTGAACAAATCAATTTTGAGTCAGATCTTTTAAAAAAGTTGATTCATTTCACAAAACTGGTTTAAATGATTTGTTTATGAAACAAACCAATCTGGTTCTCAAGTTTAACTCATTGACTCAATGATCCGCAGCAGTTAACAAGCCACTGGAAGGGATATTAGTAATAAAATACATATTTTTTTCTCAGTCAAAGCTACCGTAATACTTTAGAAGTCTTGGAAAATAGCGCACAAATCATATGAACTACCTCTATGATATTTCCATAGTGTTTATTTTAGAGCTTGAAAGCGTCAGTCTCCATTGATTGTAATTTGATGGAAAAGAGCAATTAGCACATTCTTCAGAATTTCTCCTTTTGTGTTTAATATGAAAGAAAAGTCATGCATGTTAGGAATGACACAAGCATAAGAAAATCTCTTTAGACTAAAATTGCATTTAATGGCAACACAAAACTTGTAGTTTTCAGAAGAAATACAGCTCAAACTGTTTTTCCACAAAACAAAACAAAAAGGAAACCAAGCAGACACATGCTCTATTGTAAAAGATACATCATTTGACTACTTAGGGTCCTAGTGTATATTAAGACCTGCATTTTTTGAATTCCATCACATAGTGTATTGCGAATGAGGATTTTCTCAAAAGCTGCTATTCTTTACACATTACAACAACATTATCACATGAGGTTGAACTATGCAGGGACAGAGAAGAAAACCGCATAGCTCTTGAAAATGTCAGTCATGGCTATTATTCTCTATTGAGTGTTGAGATTTACATGACAACAAAAGGTAACATAATACCAGTTGGCAGAAGCTAGTCCCTCATTAGAGCGTCTCTCTCCCTGACTCACCAGAGCCTGATTCACAGCTCAAATCTCAACACAAAAATGAGCTTTAAACATCCATAAACCCACATGCCCATGAACACCGCAGCATTATGATGCGTATATAAACAATTGAAGATAATCACACTATGCAAATGTGATATTCCCCATGGGGATGATACAAGTCCTCTGTAAAACCACCTGAGACAAAAGGGTTCTGGCAATACCTCAGATAACCAAGCAATACTGGAAAACATTGCACGTTTTACCAGTAACACATGTGCTTTCCAAGAAGGGTAACAGACTGGGGTCACTTCAGGTCAATTCAATTGAATGCAGATTCAAAATCAGAAAATATGAACTTGAAGTTATGAACTGAATTCAGCTTATGAGTCTTGAATGCAATTTGTTACCACTAAAATAGCATATACCTAGTTGTTTTGCAACAATTTAGCATTTACTTATGAGTCCTCGCTTATGAAAATGATATACGGATAAAAGCCATATTTTAGCATGGTTTGGATATAAACTGTGTAGGCTGCACAAAACAATGCTGGAGTGTGTGGAAATGTTGCGCCGTGCATTGGCTTGGACTCTCTCTCTCATGTCGGAAATATCCGAGGATGAGAAGTAATAAATTTTTATCACCGGCACTCAGCAAATACTTGACCTGAACATCCAAATATTGGTTCAGTTGGTTTTACAATCAGTCACTCATCTATATCTGACGTGTTTCATTTGGCATTTAATGGTACAAATAAAAAAACAACCTAATTCAGTCAAATGCTTATGATAGGAATAATATCTCGAGTCCACAGGGATTATACAGAGGAATAATAACTAATTCAGACTAGTGAGAAACTGAATTGCGTCCTTAAATAGTCTCCTTGAATCAAGCCGTCTGAGGTGGAGATGTGCACCCTCTTCACGGGTAGAAAACAGGGGAGAAGAGAGTAAGCTGGCGACTAATGAGTCCGGACAGGCCGGTAACTCTCAGGAGAGTTGGGTTTCTGTGCTGCTATGGGCTCTTTCAAATCATTCTACATTATCCTCCCACCTGAATAAACGTTCAGCGAAAACGTCTTTCCAGCTCACTGTCAGGGAAGGGTTCAATCAGCCTCCCATCAAACTATTACCGATCACAGTTCTCAGCTAAAGTGTGGCAGATTCTGTAGTAATGCAAATACGCAGGAAACGTCAAATGCAGCACGTGCACAGGACTCTTTTAGTGGATATTACCATTTAATGGCAACATTAATTATGTTCACAGAAATCAAAGCACGGTGATACTTATGTTACAGCTTCAAGAAAAAGAAAAACAAAAATTGCATAATGATACAATAGCATGTTACAGGGATAGTATCCTTAACTCTTTCCCTGCCAAACACAACATTTTCACATACGGTAGGGGGCACTATGACACATCTTCTGAAAGAGTATTGAATCTCCCGATCAAAACACAGGCGAAGAAGACACAGAAACAAGCGATATCATATGTAATCATATGCATATGTAAAACAGTATTAAACAGTATATAAATCAAAACTTAAATGCCTAATATTACTGTTTGAAATGTCGACCCAGGACATATCTATACAATGACCCCTATACAACTGTGAAGCTTTGAGAGTGTTGATGGAATCAATCTACTCCATTTGTGTTTTGACCATCGTTCTGAATCCGATCCAGATGTAGTCTTTGTCAAAAACATGATTCTCAGCTTTTTGCTCAAAATGTTGCTTTTTGTATGAAACATACCCATATTCAAGTGTTGATAAAAAAAATAAAAAAAAGATTGCATGAATAATAAGATATTCATACAACAAAATATTCTGGGGGCCATGACATTTCTTTGTGAAAATGATCAAAAACACTGGCGGTGGCTGGCAACTTGGGGCGGGGAAAGAGTTAAAAGGACAACTTTGTACCTTATTTGCCCCTGTTTTGGTAGAGGTGTTAGTGAGGCCAACAGGGGGTGCTCACCCTGTGGTCTGTGTGGGTCCTAACGCCCCAGTATAGTGATGGGGACACTATACTGTAACAAGCACCGTCCTTCGGATGAGACGTTAAACCGAGGTCCTGACTCTCTGTGGTCATTAAAAATCCCAGGATGTCCTTCGATAAAGAGTAGGGGTGTAACCCCGGCATCCTGGCCAAAAAAATGTGCCCATTGGCCCCTGTCCATCATGGCCTCCTAATCATCCCCATATATATATATATATACGATTGGTATCATCCCTCAGTCTCCTCTCCACCAATCAGCTGGTGTGTGGTGGGCGTACTGGCGCAATATGGCTGCCGTCGCATCATCCAGGTGGATGCTGCACATTGGTGGTGGTTGAGGAGATTCCCCCCTTCTATGTAAAAGCGCTTTGAGTGAGTGCCTAGAAAAGCGCTATATAAATGTAATTAATTATTATTATTATTATTATTAAAAGGTGCATTTTAATACCTTAAAGTGCCCCTATTGTTCTATTTTAATGGTTTCAAATGTTGTTTTGGTTGTCTCCTGCAATATATGCATCCAAGGTCAAAAACACTTTAATTTTCTCATAATATATACATTGCACATCACCTCATTTCTCAGAGTCCGAAAACGGTTTGTTTGAAGATTCAGTCTCTCTAAATCCCTCCTTTCGGTGAGCCTACTCTGCTCTGATTGGTCTACCGCTTACAGCACGTGTTGGAAACAATTAGCTTATTAACATAAATGAATTTCAAATTCCCCAGCACTTTATACACAGTGATATGAACAGTAGCCTACAATTCTGTCAGTATTTCCATATCAATTCCAGTGCGAGTCCTCATCCTTTTGTTGTGCATGCAATGTGGATTCGCAGCACTGAAAACAGCGTCTTTTCGACATGTCAACAACAAAAAAAATGTACTCTTCCAGGCCTCAGCTACATCTACAGTGTTTAAGGGCGGGTCAAAGTAGACGTTGTTCACAGTCAAGGAAAACCATAGACTGGCATTATGCAAATGTGTTACATTGTTACATGATAGGAAGTGAGACTAATTGCTGATGACTCGTTTCAGGCAGTTCAGAATCGGTTCTTCCTTTTGAGAGACAATAACTCAATTCATCATGCACTTTGATCTTTAAAACTTTTAAAATCTTTAACATTTTTCATATATGTCGCACATGCTACAAAAAAATCGGTCTGTGCGATGAATATATTTACCCCAGTAGCATGCGTGCGATACAGTTTAGCATGAAAGACAGAGCTCGTTTGAGTGAAGGGAGAATTTGTTTTGTGTTCGTGTGAGGTTAATCTAGGGCTGCACGATTGACTGAAATTAAACCAAAATCGAGATTTGTCTTTGTGAAATTATGAATCGCTTCAATTTTTAAATAAATAAATGTGTGCAGATGAAGCGCAGCGTTCAGGGCGGATCGATCGGTTCACAATAAATGCTGCTCTATCTCTGCATGCACTGTGAGATGGAGTCATTGGCATTTTAGTTCGAAAAGGGGCACGGTTTGCATGAAAAATTGCTAATGTAAAAGCTGTCAATGGCTCTGTGCGCACCGGGGTACCGAACCCGAGACTCTGAAAGAGGTGGCACTCGAACTGTCCCGCGATTCACGTGAATGTGAAAGCAACACGGACTCGGGTGCGCATTGATTCAGGAAGAAACGTAACCTGCATATGTGTTTTAGCATATTACAATGTATTTAGTTCAATAAAACACATGTAAGGGATGATGGTGTTGATGATTTACCTTGGATACAAATGTATTCGCGCATATGCGTGCAATCAGGGCAACAAATGAACTTCATGAGACGAGAAGCGTTTACAAACCTGTTGTCCAACAAAAGAGAACATTTAATCGAGTGTTTGAAATAACCTACTTTTGTAATCTGACAGGCTTCACATCACAGAATGAGGCAGAAATGATATTATTTTATAATATTCTGCAGTACAGTGATAGATTCGCGGTGTAGAGACGTCTACATAATTATAATCTAATAATAATAATTATTATTATTATTATTTTTATTCTTAAATATTTGTATTGTATAGAATTTTTTTTGCCTTTTTCAGACATGGTAACAGACGTTTTATACATTTTTATACACGTTTTATACACGTTTTGCTACAATTTTGTGGGCTGTGCTACAAAACTTTCAACCCCTGTAGCACCAGTGCTATGTGCAAAAAAAGTTAACGTACAGCCCTGATATATGGTATATATATATATAGGATGCAACAATACAGTTAGTCCACGGTTCAATACATACCTCAGTTTTTAACCACGGTTTTCGGTTCGATTCGGTTCGGTTCTGATGGCTTGTCACATCATTTTTTTGCTATTCTATTTTTAAGCGACAGGAACAGCAAGAGGTTAAGGAGAAATTGCAATACTCTTTCTTTATTTTACTTAAAATAATTGAAAAACCTTACTTAAACTTAAAACTTTACTTTAAAAAAAAAAAACCCTTGTACACATTCCTAGTGTATTGTATAATATAAAATAAATATATATAAAGATTTACACTGGCAGCTCAGAGCAGGACAGCAGCATTTAAGTATGAAATTGAATGAATAAATGTAAAAAAAATAAAACACTACATAGACTTCACTATGAAATATACATTGATTCTTATTAAAGCTACTTTGTTAAAGTTTTTCAGTCAAGAGCAGTGAGTGATTTTCTCTTTGTCTTTTGTTGTTGTATTAACATTAAAGGGATCGTTCACTCAAAAATGAAAATTCTGTCATCGAGAAATAAATACAGGTTTAGAAAAATATTAGAGTGAGTAAATAATGACATATTTTACAGGTGAACTGTCCCTTTAAGGACAGCGTGTTCACTGGGCTGCGCTGCTGTCAATTTAAGACCTGCGTGCATTTAATATACAGACACGCCGATTTTACTTTCACTTTAGACATAACCGACTGTGTTTATGTCAACCTTGTGTGTATTTGACAGTATTAGCGAAGTAAGATGACTACTTAGTCCAGTAATCACGTGTTTGACAGGCGTTTAGTGCGCGCTCGGAAAAGCGCATGTTTAACAAGCAAGGCTGTAAAACGCATACAAATAATGAACTTTTGTGATTGTGAATAACTATAGTGTTCCATGAGTATAACTCTACCACTAACGTGTGATGTGAATGTATGTCGCGTTGTTCAGTATATTGGGATGGAGGCAAATGATAGAATTTGTAGAAAAAGAATTAATTAAATGCAAAACCCCCCCAAAAAAATGCAATTCACAAGCGCGTATTGAACCGTGAATGCCGTACCGAACGGTTCAATATTATATTGAGTATTGTGGCATCACTAATATATATATATATACAGTGGGGAGAACAAGTATTTGATACACTGCCGATTTTGCAGGTTTGCCCACTTACAAAGCATGTAGAGGTCTGTAATTCTTATCATAGGTACACTTCAACTGTGAGAGACTGAATCGCTACTCCGTCATGGATTAAAATCCTGCAGTGCACGCAAGGTCCCCTTGCTCAAGCCAGCGCATGTCCAGGCCCATCTGAAGTTTGCCAATGACCATCTGGATGATCCAGAGGAGGAATGGGAGAAGGTCATGTGGTCTGATGTGACAAAAATAGAGCTTTTTGGTCTAAACTCCACTTGCCGTGTTTGGAGGAAGAAGAAGGATGAGTACAACCCCAAGAATACCATCCCAACCGTGTAGCATGAAGGTGGAAACATCATTCTTTGGTGGTGCTTTTCTGCAAAGGGGACAGGACAACTGCACCGTATTGAGGGGAGGATGGATAGGGCCATGTATCGCGAGATCTTGGCCAACAACCTCCTTACCTCAGTAAGAGCATTGAAGATGGGTCGTGGCTGGGTCTTTCAGCATGACAACGACCCGAAACACACACGCCAGGGCAACAAAGGAGTGTATCCGTAAGAAGCATCTCAAGATTCTGGAGTGGCCTAGCCAGTCTCCAGACCTGAACCCAATAGAAAATCTTTGGAGGGAGCTGAAAGTCCGTATTGCCCAGCGACAGCCCCGAAACCTGAAGGATCTTGAGAAGGTCTGTATGGATATAATATAAAATAAATATATATAAAGATTTACACTGGCAGCTCAGAGCAGGACAGCAGCATTTAAGTATGAAATTGAATGAATAAATGTAAAAAAAATAAAACACTACATAGACTTCACTATGAAATATACATTGATTCTTATTAAAGCTACTTTGTTAAAGTTTTTCAGTCAAGAGCAGTGAGTGATTTTCTCTTTGTCTTTTGTTGTTGTATTAACATTAAAGGGATCGTTCACTCAAAAATGAAAATTCTGTCATCGAGAAATAAATACAGGTTTAGAAAAATATTAGAGTGAGTAAATAATGACATAATTTTACAGGTGAACTGTCCCTTTAAGGACAGCGTGTTCACTGGGCTGCGCTGCTGTCAATTTAAGACCTGCGTGCATTTAATATACAGACACGCCGATTTTACTTTCACTTTAGACATAACCGACTGTGTTTATGTCAACCTTGTGTGTATTTGACAGTATTAGCGAAGTAAGATGACTACTTAGTCCAGTAATCGCGTGTTTGACAGGCGTTTAGTGCGCGCTCGGAAAAGCGCATGTTTAACAAGCAAGGCTGTAAAACGCATACAAATAATGAACTTTCGTGATTGTGAATAACTATAGTGTTCCATGAGTATAACTCTACCACTAACGTGTGATGTGAATGTATGTCGCGTTGTTCAGTATATTGGGATGGAGGCAAATGATAGAATTTGTAGAAAAAGAATTAATTAAATGCAAAACCAAAAAAAAAAAAATGCAATTCACAAGCGCGTATTGAACCGTGAATGCCGTACCGAACCGTTCAATATTATATTGAGTATTGTGGCATCACTAATATATATATATATATATATATATATATATATATATATATATATATATATATATATATATATATATATATATATATATATATACAGTGGAGAGAACAAGTATTTGATACACTGCCGATTTTGCAGGTTTGCCTACTTACAAAGCATGTAGAGGTCTGTAATTCTTATCATAGGTACACTTCAACTGTGAGAGACTGAATCGCTACGCCGTCATGGATTAAAATCCTGCAGCGCATGCAAGGTCCCCTTGCTCAAGCCAGCGCATATCCAGGCCCATCTGAAGTTTGCCAATGACCATCTGGATGATCCAGAGGAGGAATGGGAGAAGGTCATGTGGTCTGATGTGACAAAAATAGAGCTTTTTGGTCTAAACTCCACTTGCCGTGTTTGGAGGAAGAAGAAGGATGAGTACAACCCCAAGAACACCATCCCAACCGTGTAGCATGAAGGTGGAAACATCATTCTTTGGGGGTGCTTTTCTGCAAAGGGGACAGGACAACTGCACCGTATTGAGGGGAGGATGGATAGGGCCATGTATCGCGAGATCTTGGCCAACAACCTCCTTACCTCAGTAAGAGCATTGAAGATGGGTCGTGGCTGGGTCTTTCAGCATGACAACGACCCGAAACACACACGCCAGGGCAACAAAGGAGTGTATCCGTAAGAAGCATCTCAAGATTCTGGAGTGGCCTAGCCAGTCTCCAGACCTGAACCCAATAGAAAATCTTTGGAGGGAGCTGAAAGTCCGTATTGCCCAGCGACAGCCCCGAAACCTGAAGGATCTTGAGAAGGTCTGTATGGAGGAGCGGGCCAAAATCCCAGTGTGTGCAAACCTGGTCAAGAATTACAGGAAACATATGTTCACTGTAATAACAAAGGTTTCTGTACCAAATATTAAGTTCTGCTTTTCTGATGTATCAAATACTTATGTCATGCAATAAAATGCAAATTAATTAATGTGATTTTCTGGATTTTTGGCAGTGTATCAAAGACTTTCTCCCCACTGTATATATATAAAATAACAGTGTCCATACCTGTTCTCACATGTACACTTGTCTAAATAGCAAATACGACCTCTTCTTCAGAGGCTTAAATGGGCAAAGAGCTGCATATTTAAACACCCAAACAGAACACACACACACACACACACACACACACACACACACACACACACACACACACACACACACACACACTGTAGTTTGTTGTACTTGTGGAACCTGTCAGCAGTTACAGATCTTGCTCTGAGCACTTCACCACTAATTGCCTCTGGTGCTAAATTTAGAGAGCGAGCGAGTGAGTGAGTGAGCAAGAGAGAGAGGGAATATGCAGTAAGATGGAAAGGAAGGAAGCTCGAGACAGGCAGAGAGAAGGCTAGAGATAGATAGAGTGAGATCTGGAGCTCCTTTGATCAGAAATACAGATTGTAGTAAGAAAGCACCCTCTCCTCCTCCTCTCGAGCTGGCAGGCAGTACGGCTCACTCACCAGCCCCTCTCACACACTCTCTCTCTTTCTTTCCCACCCTTTCTCACTCTTTCCGAGTCTCTAGAGAGTACCAGAACTATTCCATATGTCAGGCCTGTCAATCAGAGCAAAGCAGGGGATCCCACACTGCAATCCATCACCTATTCATGCGCCAAAGTCCGCAATTTATTTTGTCGCCATGGGTGGTTTTAAACCTCCCCTGGACATTCTGCCATGGTATCCAAATAATCTGAAAAATTAATGATGTTAATTGCTCTGTTTAATGATGTTGGATTGGCAGTATGTCAGAGCAATCAAAATCTACCCCAGCAATAGTGCAAGAGCAGCATATGGCTTGTTTCGGTGTGTATTTGATTTTTTGATGTTGTTGTTCCTGCAAAAAATCTGCCAATCATTTTGTATCATAACAGAAGGAAAATATTGTTATTTATGGGAATAAATAAATGAATGACCTTTTGTCGACTGCTTGATTAACATCCTACGCATGTGCATATGTTGTTCATGGTGAACATATTAATTGTGTGGGGAGGTGCATACCGGTAGCTATAAATAAATAAAATATTATTTTACCATTGAGTATTTATGTCTATTGCATGCTGAAAATAACTGGGGGGGGAAAACGACGCCTAGTCTGCTATGATGACATCACTGAGATTGTTTACTAAAACACCTCCCATACCTCAATACCTCATTGTCAGGTCTTTGTCTGCTATGTTAGAATATTTAAAATAAATAAAAAATGCAGCCAAAATGTTGTCAGCATTTTTACAACCATTTTAAAGATGCAAAAAAAACCACAGGGAGTTAAAATCATTCATGCAGTTCAATAAAGCAAACATATCATAGGAAATTTTCTCTTTTAACACTTCAAAGAACAAGAAGGACGTGACAATTAGCAGTCATCTCCTCATCAGCTGTCAGAGGAGAAATTCAGCGCTCCACACACAACCCAGTTGAGAAGTCCAACACTTCAAAGCCTACTGAGGTGTTCAAATACTGCCTGTTTCTCTCTTTCTCATTCTCTCAGACATACTCTGATTTTTTCTGTTACATCACAGAATTTCATCTCAAATAATGACAACAAAGATTTATGGTGTTAATAATATTTATACAAATCTAGGCTGTTAAACAATTATCAGCCTTCCAATGAAAAGGTTTGAGTTTTGCCGGTAAAACTGCTGCTATGAAAGCATAAAAAAAACATTACTAAATTATTCACTAAAGATGTCGGAATCTTATTTCTGAATTCTGCTTTTCAGTGTTACACACTGTCAGAGTCCATTTAATGTTACATTCCTGCTCTCTTTAAAGGTCGACAGTTTACTCCCATTAAGGGTACATTGAGAACGGTTGTAAAAAAACAAAAACATTTTCCTGTACAGCACAAATACTGCACTCTAAAAAAAAAAGGTTCTATATGGCACCAAAAATGGTTCTTGGCTCGTAATTATAGGGGAACCTTTTTAAGTGCTATATAGCACCAATTTTGGTGCTTCAGTGGTTCTTCAGCGGTTCTTCAGAGGTTCTTCACCGGTTCTTTGACTAAGGTGCTATATAGCACCGCTACCATATACAGAACATGCTAAGATATGGTGCTATATAGCACCAAAAATGGTTCCCCTATGATTACGACAAAGAACCATTTTTGGTGCCATATAGAACCTTTTTTTTTTTGAGTGTGACAATAATAGATGCTTTTATTTGTCTACTAACAAAATGTCTGAGTGGTTGCAATGAAGTGCACGATGATAGAGAAATACTAGAACAATCTTTAATAATAACTATTCAGGAGTACTCAGGAACACAACCACAAACATAAACGATAACTATCAAAGAACTAAACTGAACAGTGAGTATATATGCAGTGGATAAACAGGCACTAAATAAGATACAGCTGATGATAATCACAGAAACAGGGACATAACCAGAAACCAAGGAAACAGAAACTAAACAGAGCAGAGCAGAGAAACAAGAACCAAAGAAAACTGAACAGTATATCAAAATAAGAGTCCATAACGGTAACCCAAAATCAATGTTGCAAAATTTCATTCATACACTTAAAAATTAAAGGTACAGTGCGCAGAAGTCTCCAACTTTCTGCAGAGACAAGACCTCCAAACCTCGTGTGGCCTTCAGATTAGCATGAGAACAGTTTCCAATGAGTTAGCACCAAGTGCAATGCAAAGCGTTGGATGCAGTGGTGTAAAGCACGCCGCCACTGGACTCTAGAGCAGTGGAGACGTGTTCTCTGGAGTGACGAATCACGCTTCTCTGTCTGCCAATCCGATGGACGAGTCTGGGTTTGGTGGTTGCCAGGAGAACGGCACTTGCCTGACTGCATTGTGCCAAGTGTAAAGTTTGGTGGAGGGGGGTTATGGTGTGGGGTGTTGGGCTTGGCCCCTTAACTTAAAGGGAACTCTTAAAGGGTTAGTTCACCCAAAAATGAAAATCAGCCCATGCATTAACACATCCTCTTCCTAGGTGTATATGACATTCTTCTTTCAGACAAATAATCAGAAATTGGAGTTATAATAAAAAAGTCCTGGCTGATCCAAGCATTATAATGGAAGTGAATTTGGTTTTGGCTGTTTGGCTGTATGTTTGGTCATAATGTTATGCCTGATCGGTGTATATGAACAACTATACATATTAGCACATGTGTTCGTCCGCATGTATTCACACACTGTTCTTGCATGTCTCTCTCACACACACACACCTTTTATAAAATAGAAATACCAAACTTCATGACTATATAATAATTAATTACAATGTTCCTTTGACATTGACATACAATTAAAAGGCCTTTTCCTTTCTACTAATTAGACTTTGTTTCTGGTGAAGTGATTGGTCCCAAGGTCTTTTCGACCCCTAATTAAACACAGAGAAAAGTAATAAAAGCAAAAAGGTCAGAAAAGCTCTGTTGAAACAATTAACAACTCAATGACTCATTTCAAAGGTAATCTGTACAAACTCATATGGACTACATATCACAAGAAAAATAAATCTTAATCACATATGTCAATGTGCAAAAAAAATTTGCATTCTCATTATGATTCACTGTGACTGTTACAATACCACAGTTACATTTTAGTATTAAAATCCTAATTCCTTCAGAACAGCGTGATAATAAAAATAAAAGTTAAAGCTTAAATGCAAAGCTTATTCCTGGATGTGAACTAAAGCAGGGGTCATAAGGTCTCAAAGCAATAGCAGTGTGGTGGTCCTATTAAAGGAAAACGCCGACTTTTTGGGACTTTAGATTATTCACCGTATCCCCCAGAGTTAGATAAGTCCATACATACCATTCTCATCTCGTGCGTGCCATAACACGCACCCACCGCTAGCCTAGCTTAGCACAAAGACTCCATGAAAAAAAATGAAAAGTTGCGATTTTCTAGACCGATATGGTTAGGAACTATACTAACATTCGAAGAAAATCGAAAATCACAACTTTTCATTTTCCGTCGGTCTTAGTACACGATGTAACCATACACATCACAACATGTAAATATGAAAATGTTAGCGTTATTTTGTCACTTATTGAGCTGTAGGCTAGATGGAGCCATTTACCTCCAGTCTTTGTGCTAAATTAGGCTAGCGGTGGGTGCGTCAGACAGAGTTATGGCACGCACGGAGATGAGAATGGTATGTATGGACTTATCTAACTCTGGGGGATACGGTGAACAAGCTAAAGTCCCAAAAAGTTGTCGTGTTTAAATATCCCTAAAATCGTGCCATCATGTGGATTTCTAATAGGTTTGAGCTTAAATGGATAGTTTGCCCAAAAATTTAAGCTCTGTCCTCATTTACTCACCCTCAAGTTGTTCCAAAAATATATGAATTTCTTTCTTCTGCTGAGAAGGTATTTTGAAGAATATGGGTAACCAAACAGTTGATTGGCCCCATATTATGCCATAGTGTCTGCACTATTTCTCTCCAGAAGTTCTGACAGATAAAAATGTTCTTAATGCGCATGTAAGCATATTGTGCTAATGGAAAAAATTTGTGTCACACACACTATACGCATACCATAGCCTAGTGTATGAGTAAAAACCAGAGTATACTTTGGCCTTCAGAATTAAACAGGTTGTTTTTTGCTGCTGTGTCTTTAAAGGGGACATATCATGAAAATCTGACTTTTTCCCAAGAGGGTAATCCAGCAACCGGAAACCGTACCTTCCATAGGGGTAGCCATTGCTAACCAAGCCAACCCCTGCTGTTAGCATCCCATTGACTCCCATTAATTTTGGCGTCACTTTGACAGCGAATAACTTTGCATCTGAGGCGTTTAAAGACTCCATTTGTCCATTGTTTATTTCTAAAGAAACACGACAATGTATAAAAGGCTCCATTACCTTGTATCTTACACTATCGCCCGGTAGAAGCCGTTTTTGTAAAAATAGGCTAACGATTGCGTCATAACCATGCGACTCTGTAGCATAGTAGAGAAATTACCGTATAGACAGGAGGAGAAGCTCGCAGGAAATCTTTTACTGTCTATGAGGCAATCGGGGGGACGTGGAGGCATAAAGTCCGATAAAGTCAAGGGTGAAGCATGGGGAGAAGCCCATAGAGATCCAAAAGCAATATATTTCTACAACGTGATTCAGATTTCACTTTGCACAACTACTAGAAGACTTACAACTGTCAGACAGGTTGCTCACGTCACATCTACGTCGTCAAGCTCAGTCTGAGGCTGCGCATTACGCTCAGCCATCAGGAAGTGAGTGCTTCTAATTGACTTCACTTTTCCCCGTCGAAGCCTACGGGATCGCTGTGTCCATTTCTTTTACTGTCTATGCTGTTTCCATGTTTAAATGCTATAATCGGGTCCCTGGTGCATCTACCAACCCAGAACACATGAAAAAGGACAAATCAGTAACTCTGTTTTGGTAAGCGTTTCTCTGCAAGCACGTGAAAAAACGAGCCGCTAAGATTTCTCTCCCCTTCTGACGTAGGGAGGGGATCTTATTATAATATTACCGCCCCTTAATCTGCCCATTTCCACCCAAGGCGCCGCTATTTTGTTTTCGCAAGGGACAATGGTAAACGAGACCCTTTTGTGTATTTGAACGTTTAAACACAACAAAAAATATGAAAGTTACTCATGAGACTTGACATCTGACAGCCAGTTGTCTGTGTGCGTGTGCTTCAGATAAGTGGTTTCAGAAAACAATCCATTCGAAGTTGAGCTTTAAAACGCGTGGAAATAATAACATTTAATGATGAAAGAAGAACTATGCTATCCTTGAGCGTGATCGCGATACAGATGATAGTCAAAACCAAGCAGATGTCTTGTTAGTATTTGGGAGAGAATCCGATTGAGGCAGGAACTATGTGGTGGCACGCAGCAGCTCATTTGCATTTAAAGGCACGTGCATGAAAACAGCCTGTTCTTGACTGTAGTCAGAAATGGGTATACAACGTGGATTTATAAATGATCTGTTTCAAGTTGAAACTTCACAGACAAATTCTAGGGACACCTGAGACTTAAATGACATCTTGTTAAAATGGGCATAATAGGTCCCTTTTAAAAATAAAAAAAACCCATTGCATGTAAAATAAGCAACATCTAAAGGATTAGGCTGGTTAGCTTTAGCCGTTAGCACACTGTTGGCAGATAAGCACAAGCATAAGTTGAGGCAAGTTGTCTGGGTTTACAGTGTCTGATCAGTAAAACCAGACAGAAGCAGTCTGTTTGTGAGCTCTGAGCTCAGCTTGAGAGCTCTACCTCTTCCCTATCAGCATCTCTCTTACTGCTCTGACTTTACATGAAACCCTCTGGGGAACTGTGGGAAAAAGGCTCTCCCTCTCTTGTTTTGTTACTCTACTCTCTGGTCATACCACATCGCTCCCTCATTATATAAAATCTCCCCTCTCCTATGTCTCTCCGAATAACATGTCCCGCTACCTGTTCCCAAACACACACAATGTGCAATAAAACCGCAAATTGTTCTGTTACATGATGCCAATTATTGTTTGAACTTATACTATATGTCTTGTGTAGAGCCTTTATGCAGCCCAAAACCATCATTAGCAAGAGTTATTTTACAAATGTTAATAAATATAGTTAATTTGCAACCAATATCTTTAAATATAAATAGTTTAAGGACTGCTTCCCTGTCCTTCTCTTCTATTCATTCCTCTGGCACTGTAAATGTCTTGACTTTTATTCTTTCTTTCTGACGCAAGTCTCTACGGAGCCTCTCGTTTATCTCTCCCTCCATCCTCTCTGCCTTCACAAAAGATCTTTTATTTCTCCATTGTGTTCTTTCGCTCGGCACATGGTACATGATTGCACGGGTAGGTGGCAATCCATCCACCCCAGAGAGGACGCTAAATTCTCTTCGGACCTTCCTTGCTGACAAAATGGCCCAATACTGTCTCATGCCTCCACGGATTTGGCCTCATTCATAAAAAGAGCTCTGTATTTAACGGCTCACGCTTTATCACTACAGGTCGGTTGTACTGAGAAACAACACATAAGCAATTAAAATGAGGGTGGCCTTCTCCACCTGTCTCCGTGATGCTGCAGACCACCACCAGAACACACAAGGCTAAACTTGAACATTTCCAAGCACTATTTGCAGTTGTGGATCCCTCTGGGTTTGTGCTTCACTCACAGGTTCACTACCAAAATGCTCTTTTCTCTTTCTCTTTCACACTCTCTTTCCTTTTTCTCTGAGGGATTAGGAATCCACAGCTGCAAGTGACACATTTTCCCCCCCTTTCCTCTTTTTGTCCAGCGCTATTGAAATGTACTTCTGCTAGTGATTGGCTCTGTGTATTCACATTGTGTGTGGTGGTTTTTTCCAACACTCTGAAAGAAACCTCAAATGATTACCCAAATAGCAAGGTGACATTGATACAATGCAGAGTTTTGATCCAAACCATCATTTTAGTTGGCATTTCAATGTTTAAAGTATGTTTGATCAGCATTGAAATTTTGATGAAAGCCGACAGCACACATGGGCGGAGACAGTGATATTGAACTGACATTGGTTTGTTGTTGACCACAAGATCATGAAAGTATGACTGCTTCCGAAATTGGATACTCTCTTGAGTAGGTACTTATTTTGAATAAGTAATTACTTTGTGACTGCTAAAAAGTGTGTTCTAGTATGAGCCCAGCTAACAAAAAGTTGTTGTCAGAACGTTTTGTTAACATTACCTTTAAGTAATGGAAATGTTCCCTGTTCGCTGGGAGTGTGTAGTATGAATGTAATCTGGACGTACTACATTTGCCATGTTGCCCTTATCATGTGACCTACCAGCATCAGTTGCTTCACTTCCATTCACAAATCCTCTTCACTGGTCTCATGGAATAGTAAAGTGTCCATCGTAGTAAAGTCCATCATCCATTTCCAAATCAAATCAAAAATGTTCTGTAAACGTACCCTTAAGAAACACCCATTTTGGTTCTGCATGTGCACTTCTCAGTAGTCTAATTGATGCTTCCTTATTAGAAAGAAAACACAGGTGCATCCTATATAGAAGTCTTGTTTGTTGAATCATGTTGTGACTGACTGTAATTAGATACATGCAGGGCTTGACATTAACACACGCCAACCCGTCAAATGTGAGTGGATTTCAGTGGTGGCGTGTAACGCAGTCACTCCTACTAGCCACTTTGGCAGGTTGAATTATATATATAATGTATATATTTTTCAATTGTAGACTTTTAAAAAGGCATGAAATAATAAAATAAGTGCAATGTAGTGTTGTCAAAAATATAGATTTGTCAATACTGAAACACTTCCAATACTCATTTTCCGCAGAATAGAAACACGATACCAGCTGCGCTTTCTCACTCTTTCATCTCTCCGACAGCGAGTTGACACACAAACCCGCCTCCCCTCACTCGCTTCATTTGCTCCGGATGAATATTGTTGGTGTTACAGGTCTTGAATTTCAGCATGGGGTTGCGTGTATTGCGCAAGATTTTGTGCTCACACCCAAAGTGAGTGCAAATACAGCCACTGTGGCAAGCAGCGAGGCGAGGGATTGTGAGAGCGGGCCGGTGGCGAGTAGTGATGTCAGGTTCGCGAACGAATCGTTCTTTTGAACCGGTTCTTTTTAGTGAACCGGTCGAACCAGTTCACCAAATCAGACTGAATCGTTCTAAACGATTTGCATTTCGAGTCAGCGCTGATCCATAAGTTACTAAAGTTACTAACTTTCTGACATGAGTGACAGTCCCTCCGACTAGAAATAAACTAATATCCTGAAGTATATGTTACTCTAGTAACTCCAACAGTTCACTGAACTGAGTTCACTGATGTGCTGAGAGAACTGAGGAGAACTCACGAGTAGCTGATACTGAGCATGCGCTTGTACTACCGAATGTACAGCGGTTCTCGAGTTAACAGTTCTCGAATCTGAACGAACCGTTTCTTTCGGACACGTTCAATACTGAGAACCGATGAGCATGCGTGTACATACAACCGGATCATCAGTACAGAATCGAGAACAGTTTCTTTCGGACACGTTGGATGAGAACCGATGAGCTGAGCATGCGTGTACAACCGGATCATCAGTACAGAATCGAGAACCGTTTCGGTCGGACACGTTCGATACTGAGAACCGATGAGCTGATAATGCGTGTCATTTGTTCAGAGGAACGAAATGCAGGTTTCATGTGTATAAAATTAATCATGTTTGAAACATGTTCATCACATAATTGCTGTCTTATCATTGTATTATTTTAAAGTTTGGAAACACAATGCATGGATTGTAAAACTGTCTAACTAAACATGTATTTGTTTTATCAATAATGCATGATATTTTCAGGAACAGCTTATTTCATTTCTAAATAAGTTGATATACATTTTTAAATGTATTCATCAAAACAGTAGTTTTGATATAGACTACATTCAGCTGCAGCAGTTCTCAGCTCAGCACACTTATACACTGATACGGTTCTCGAGTCAGGAACAGGTCGCAGCGGTTCTTGGATCATCAGTACAGAATCGAGAACCATTTCTTTCGAACATGTTCGGTACTGAGAACCGATGAGCTGAAAGATTGATCAAAGTGAGCATGCATAGCACCGTCTGAACCAAACTGTTTCTCTCGGACAACTGATGCTGTGCTGATAATATGAGCACGGGTGAACCGAGGACTTGTGTAAATTTATGTTATGTCAATGTAAGTTTATTTAATCCCTGTAAATATCCACGTTTGCACCACAGTGGCTGTATTGAGTAGGGACGGGCATTTCAAGCAAAAATAATATTCGAAGATCGCTGGGAATTATTCGATTTTTATTCGAAAATCGCAACTCCTCCCCCGCATGCACGCATGTAAAGGCTACACGCATATAAAAAGAGAGAGAGAGAGAGAGAGACCATTTACACTCTCAATCTGTATGATAACAAACTGTTTAATTCATTAGGGAATAGGCTATATCAACTCAAGCCATATAATTATTGTAACATGCTGAAACATATGACTGTTATTTGACATCGCCCCAAGTTACCGCAACCGTTAAATGCCTAAAGTCTACAGTGTGCGCGTAAGGCGATGTGTTCTTCTTCTGTTGTCTCAGGGTGTTTTTACTCTGGCAGTTTACTTCAAAATGGAGCACGGTTCGCATGAAAAATTGCTAATGTGAAAGCTTACATACAGAGCTTGGTGTGCACTGAGGTACCGAACCCGAGAACACACTGTGCCGCGATTGACGTGAATATGAAACAACACTCGGGTGTGCACTTGTTCAGGAAGAAAAGTAACCAGCGCATGCGTTTTAGTCGATTGCAATGTCATTAGTTCAATAACATACACGTAAGTGATGATAGTGTTGATGATTTACCTGAGATACGATCGCGAGAGCGAGCCTGCAGTGTATTCGCGCATAGAGTGCAATCAGGGCAGCAAATGAATGGCAATCACGTCTCCTCAAAAGAGTCAATTTGCAAGCAGCAAAGCCGCCTTCCAGCGACACATATACGGTAAACCTGTTGTTTACTCAGCTTCACATAATAGCACCAAATTAATTTTAAAAGGCCCAATATATTTGACCCGCATTCTGTTTACTATCATGCCCGTGCACGTTTGTGATGACGTTAGATGAACGCAAACGCACTAGGGTTCAAGTTGAGTGTGAAACCAGACCAACGGTGCGGAGGCGGAGGGAAGAATCAGCTCGGACCGCAGCAAACCTGCCCAGTATAAAACACCCTGAGCGCTGACTGACCGCTTTAGGTGCGTTATTGGCAGCGCCTCCCTCTCGTTACATGAACGCGTCACCACCACACCGAAAACATGGGGATTTTTTTGAGGACGATAATCGCACAAACTATTCGATAGTCTATAATTAAATCAACTATCGAATATTCGAAAATCGCGACCCATCCCTAGCATTGAGTGCTTTTGCAAAACGATGATAGAAATGACGTCATTACATGATGACGTAAAAGAACCGGTGAACCGTTTTTTTGAACCGGATCATTGAAGTGAACTGTCCGAAAGAACCGGTTTGCGGAAAAGAACCGAACTTCCCATCACAAGTTATCTATAACGCCGTTATTCCCATCACTGGTGCTCTGCATTTCACCCATTCAAGTGCACACACACACAGCAGTGAGTAATGAACACACAACTGGAGCAGTGAAACATTAAAGAAACGAGAAGCACCCTCTTGAAACACATTCACAAAAACAACATCTTTTGTTTATGCTAACGAGACTAACATGGTTATTCTGTGATGTTTAAAGAGATCAGGGTCTCCTCTCCTCGTCATCTCACTAACACGCCAGTGGGCAGGGCCAAAGTTGCAATGAGGAAGTAGGCGTTTATTTTCTTCTGCAGAGGTGGTCTTTAGTTGCACTATTACGATAGTCACATTCCACAATCGTTCGCTGGGCAATAGAAAGTTTATTTTATAAACAAAAAGTTTAATACAAATTTAAATGATTTAATTTTTAAATAAAAAGGGCCACAGCAGCCATACTTTACATTTAGTACAGACTATTTGGGCTAAAAAGTTGTATCCAACACCTTTCACTGTTTTCGCCAGTCTGTGGTGATGTACTGGAGGTAGACAGTCTGACCTTGGGAGGCTTACTATGAGCACACAGGGGGAGCGATTCTTTGATATGCACAATCAAAGACCTCCCACGTCCGCTGCTGTGAGGAAGGTTACTTTTGTAGTTGTTGTTGTTTTCTATAATACTCTGTACAAAGGCAGTTGACCATGACTTTCATACCAGCTTTCTGTTTGTGAAGGTCAGCAAGGAGGTTTTAATTACCTGGTAAAGGAAAAGTGAAACTCAACAGGGGTTTCGCTCAGAGGAAACGGGTGAAAACATCAAACATGCAACCTGTCCGCAAAGCACGCACTGTCTGTAAATGAACAACAGCTCAATCCACCTTTGTGTGAAAATTCAAATTGTCTCACTTTCATGTTCACGTAACCTCGTTTTAAGTGGTCACTTTAGGTGCATTTTTTCTAATACTAGGTATGACCCTGGCTTTGAGCCCCAGAAAAGGTTAAATTCTTAGTAAGGTTCTAGAAACATTCCTTACAGATTCTGGCCTACAGATGTTTACATGATAGCATCATTCAGTAACTGCAAGCTACATGATCATACTCTGAATCTATACTGTTCTCCCACATTCCAAGAGGTTTATAAACTTAAAGTACACCAAACATGATGAAGCCCTTGTGAGGGACTTCCATTCTAAATAAGACAGCTATTTTTTGTATTGTATAAAAACCATTGTATACTGTGTGAGAAAAAGATTGTGTGATATTATAAATAAATGCTTTTCTTTTGGTAATACATTAACAACAATACACATTATTAAATGAGTATCTAAGTGTAAATATTATTAATAAAATAAAAATGTAAAGTATTAATAATATATTTGATGTTATAATATAATACAAATATAATATTAGTTTTTCTTCTTTCCATTAAAAACTAGTGATGTCAACAGAATAAAATGTTGCAATTAATCTCATTATTTCTGTCCAGCCTCCAGAAAGCAGAAAAAACTGTAATATTATCATATTGGTGAATAGGTTGATAAAGGCCTTCTGAATTGAATTGATGGGTTTTTGTAAGAAAAATATCCATATTTAACACTTTTTTGGTCTTCAAATTTTGGGCTGCCATTATAAAGCTTGGAAGAGCCAGGACATTTTTAATATAACTCGGATTGTATCCGTCTGAAAGAAGAAAGTCATACACCTAGGATGGCTTGAAGTATCCCTTTACGGGATGTCGAATATGGTCATTCAGAATAAGGCATTAATATGTGCTTTATAAGTACTAATAAACAGCCAATATCCTAGTAATGTGCATTAATAAGCAACTAGTTAATAATGAGAATTGGACCATAAACTAAAGTGTTATCAAAAGGTTTTTTTTTCTCTTAAATATTTTGCAGACTATAACCTATTTTCCTTTATTTTCTCTCTCTGGCTATGCACCTTATTTTGCAACATGGAAGTACACTATTTTCTGTGGATGTGTGAGACTTCTGAATCATTAGCCGCTATAAGTAAGTAACTAGAAGAATATCACAGTGCATTAAATGGTAAAATGATTTGCACTACAATCCAGTGTCTTTATAATTACAATATATTAAAATAATATGGCAAGAAATAATTTACAATATCTAGCAGCATAACAAGTTGTTTTGTAATAACCGGAAACCAGACATCTTCAATTTACAAACGCCCGCGTCCACTCTTAGGTGAAAAATAAGGTGGATAAGTTGATGCATATGGTCAGCAACAATTCTCAGGGAGGCTGTGGCATTCAAACAATGCTTAGTTGGAATAAAAAGGGCCTAGTGTGTGCTTTCAAATATTCCTAACACTTTTAAATCATCACCACCAACCTGGGGTGCATTTCCCGTACAACGACGTAACTCAATGCTTAACTACCATAGCACAACTATTTCGATACACGACACACGACTGTTTCCCGAAACCGTATTGTCGCAGATTTGTCGTTCAACCACTTTTAATGATGTCACACAGATGGTGGAGTAATAACTTCTTTTAATGAATCGGATTAAGTTTGAATTAATGCTAGAATTTTTTTTGCTATAAATTATGAACATGGCATCTGAGGTCTAATTCAAATTTTTCTCAGTTATTTTGCTTTATTTCCAGATTCAATCATTGGCTCGTCCTTACGTACTAGAGCACGTACGCACATGCGCACTCTTAAAAACAGTGCTTTAAATCTCTTGACAAACTAAAAACTAAAAGACTAAAGCTTGCTTATTTTGCTCAAGATAAGGATTTATTAAGTCCACATATTATGCAAACTAAAAACTATGCTGCTAACCACAGGTCGAGAGCTGCCATTCCAACCACGCAACTTTGCGATGCTGTTTGCGAACGTTCGTTGGAACTGTTTTCAGGATACACCGACTCGTTGAACTATGTTGATAACGATGGAACTTGCGACCATAGTTGGCTAACGACGCTTTCGGGAAACGCACCCCTGAACGGTTCACACAATGTAAGATGGATCCATGTCCCAAATTCTGACCCTTTACCATCTGCACAGCAAAAATCAAGATTCACCTGACCAGACATTTACCCAATCTTGTGCTCTCTGGTTTTGGTGCCCACTGTTCCTTGCTCTTAGCTGACCGAGTGGAACCTGGTGTAGATTTCTGTGGCTGTGGCCCATTCAATTCAAGATTTGATGCTTTGCATGTTCAGAAATGAGCATGGCACAGTTGTAACGTGTGATTATTTTATTAAACCGCTGCGTTTCTGTTAGCTTACAGTCTGCCCATTCTCCTCTGACCCCTCTCATTAACAAACCGTTTTCACCCACAAAACTGCAGCATTGCATGTTTTTTTGTTTTTCGCACCATAACTCTAGAGACGGTTGTGTGCAAAAATCCCAGGAGATCAGCAGTTTCTCAGATACTCAAATCTCCCCGTCTGGCACCTACAATACAGTCATTCCACAGCCCCCATTTAGATGTTTGGTTTGAACAAAATCTGAACCTCTATGTCCGAAAGCTGGCATGCAGTGAACAGAGGTAAAGCACGCTCAAAAGCAATTGTCTATTAAGATGCCATGGTTGATCTTTGAAGGTAACATAAATATAGAATTTGCAGCCTTCATATCCTACAATCTTATACATGTTTGCTTGTTGGTATAATTTTTTTTATACATTTAAATTTAAAATTTAAATGTATGTCTCCATGCATTTCTATCAAGATTGTAGTCCAAATGTATACGATTTATTTGTATTGATTGTTTTAGATCATTAGGATGATGTCATTGTGTCATTGGCAGCAATGTAGGTTTAGGTTACAGATGCATCCCATGTCTACATTTTATGCATTGAGCTACAGTCTGTGATTGGCTGACGAGACGTTTGCACAAAATGTTCAGACTTAATAAAGTTGTACATTGTTAGAAAAGACTTTGATCAATTTCCAATTCTGATCAAACTGATCAAAATCTTTTTCAACACTTTCCCAACGACATCATCTGCCAAAAACGCAGATTCGCTCAGAGAAAAGCAATGGCTGAAGTCAATGTTCGTGGGGAACTGCGCTCGCTGCCTGTCAGCGATGCCTACATACAAAAGGAAACCAGACCTACACACACTCACACAAATGTATTAGATAAGAAACTCAATGAATTCTCAAATTCTACTGTGTAACAGTGATCACTAATCTTTAAAGGATAGTTCCTCCAAAACTAAACATTCTGCCGCCTTTATGACTATGCTGATTGCTCTTTTCCAGCAAATGAATATTGTAAGAAGCACCACATGAATGCAAAAGCACCATAAAAGTATCATAAAAGTGGTCCACATGGCTTGTGCGTTTACAGTGCACACAGGACCCCACGGGCCAGTCGTCACTCCCCATGTGCATCAATGAGCCGGTTTACCACTGTTCCTTCCTTGGACCACTTTTGATAGATACTGACCACTGCAGACCGGGAACACCCCGCAAGAGCTGAAGTTTTGGAGATGCTCTGACACAGTCGTCTAGCCATCACAATTTGGCCCTGGTCAAACTCACTCAAATCCTTATGCTTGCCCATTTTTCCTGCTTCTAACACATCAACTTTGAGGGCAAAATGTTCACTTGCTGCCTAATATATCCCACCCACTAACAGTTGCGGTGATTAAGAGATAATCAGTGTTATTCACCTTCACCGGTCATAATGTTATGCCCGATCGGTGTATATACACTCACCTAAAGGATTATTAGGAACACCATACTAATACTGTGTTTGATCCCCTTTCGCCTTCAAAACTGCCTTAATTCTACGTGGCATTGATTCAACAAGGTGCTGAAAGCATTCTTTAGAAATGTTGGCCCATATTGATAGGATAGCATCTTGCAGTTGATGGAGATTTGTGGGATGCACATCCAGGGCAGGAAGCTCCCGTTCCACCACATCCCAAAGATGCTCTATTGGGCTGAGATCTGGTGACTGTGGGGGCCATTTTAGTACAGTGAACTCAAACCAATTTGAAATGATTCGAGCTTTGTGACATATCCTGCTGGGAGTAGCCAACAGAGGATGGGTACATGGTGGTCATAAAGGGATGGTCAGAAACAATGCTCAGGTAGGCTGTGGCATTTAAATGATGCCCAATTGGCACTAAGGGGCCTAAAGTGTGCCAAGAAAACATCCCCCACACCATTACACCACCACCACCAGCCTGTACAGTGGTAACAAGGCATGATGGATCCATGTTCTCATTCTGTTTACACCAAATTCTGACTCTACCATCTGAATGTCTCAACAGAAATCGAGACTCATCAGACCAGGCAACATTTTTCCAGTCTTCAACTGTCCAATTTTGGTGAGCTCGTGCAAATTGTAGCCTCTTTTTCCTATTTGTAGTGGAGATGAGTGGTACCCGGTGGGGTCTTCTGCTGTTGTAGCCCATCCGCCTCAAGGTTGTGCGTGTTGTGGCTTCACAAATGCTTTGCTGCATACCTCGGTTGTAACGAGTGGTTATTTCAGTCAAAGTTGCTCTACTATCAGCTTGAATCAGTCGGCCCATTCTCCTCTGACCTCTAGCATCAACAAGGCATTTTCGCCCACAGGACTGCCGCATACTGGATGTTTTTCCATTTTCACACCATTCTTTGTAAACCCTAGAAATGGTTGTGCGTGAAAATCCCAGTAACTGAGCAGATTGTGAAATACTCAGACCGGGCCATCTGGCACCAACAACCATGCCACGCTCATAGTTGCTTAAATCACCTTTCTTTCCCATTCTGACATTCAGTTTGGAGTTCAGGAGATTGTCTCGACCAGGACCATGCCCCTAAATGCATTGAAGCAACTGCCATGTGATTGGTTGATTAGATAATTGCATTAATGAGAAATTGAACAGGTGTTCCTAATAATCCTTTAGGTGAGTGTACATAGCCGACTCCCCCTGCTCAATAGTTTTCTTCATCCCTCCACCATCCCAACTTCTATTGGCTGGTTCCTATCCCAGCCAAGGATATGGGGAAACTCTGGATTCAGGCCAAATTCCAAGCTCTGAGCACTCCCTTCGGACAGCCGGCCAACTCTATCAGATTATTTGTAAGTGTTAACTCGTGAAGTATGGCTTTTCTGATGTAGTAAACTTGCTTGTTAATTCACAAACGAGTAACAAACCCTGATTTCACTAAGTACAACATGTTCCTGGAACGACATCTTTGTTGATCCTGGGACAAAATTCCAATCAACCAGTCAGATTTGAGTTTAGGCTTACAACAAGGGTTAGGTGCTTCTACATCTGTGTTATTCACCTATCATTTCCCATGTGATTTTAGGGACAATTTATGGGTAGGTTTAGTTTTATGGGTAGGGATATGGTTAGGATTTTTCAGATAGGAATGTTGTTCCAGGATCAACAAAATATGTTGACCCAGGAACGCATCTAACTCTGGACGTGCCACTTAGTACAATGTTGCACTTGCGATATGGAGCGCTCGAGGACGAGTTCCGTGAAACACAATTCATGACACTCAATAAAAGAGCTCAAAGACTCGTAGAACCTAAAATGGCATAGTTGTTTCAGCAAATTTTTCTCACCATTTTTGTGTACACTATCAGTTTGGTTTAATGTAGGTGGTACGTTATTTTCAAACACGATAGAACATTAACCTTTTAGTGCCATGTCACTGGAGATTTCCCAATTGCCACGATACGTGCAGCATAACAGCCAATGTGAAAAAATGTTGCCACATTCATGTTCATTTGTTTGAGAGAATACTAAATGCTCTAAGAATGCCACTCGCTGAACATTTCACATTTAATGTGTCGCCAAATGTGCAAGAATGCAGCATAATATCATTTTGCAGAAATGTTGTCACAGTTATGTTGTTTTTTTTTCCATTGAGGCTGAGTTGTAAATTGTGATCCTGGACCACAAAACCAATTTTTTTTTATTGAGATTTTTACATCATGAATAAATATGCTTTCCATTGATGTATTGTTTGTTAGGATAGGAGAGTATTTGGCCGAGAAACAACTATTTGAAAATCTGGAATCTGAGGGTGCAAAAAATCTAAATATTGAGAAAATCGCCTTTAAAATTGTCCAAATGAAGTCCTTAGCAATGCATATTACTACTACTAATAATTTTTTTATATATTTTTACAGTAGGAAATTTACAAAATATCTTCATGGAACATGATCTTTACTTAATATGCTAATGATTTTTGGCAGAAAAAATTATCATTTTGACCCTTACAATGTATTGTTGGCTATTGCCACAGATATACCCGTGAGACTTATGACTGGTTTTGTGGTCCAGGATCACAATTGTGGTTTGATCCTAAGCTATCATATAACTGAAAATCTGGAATTGGTCACATACCACGTTTCTAATACTTTTATGGTGCTTTTTCAACCATTTTGATGCTGGAAAACTCCAGTCCCCATTTAATGTTACTGCATGGAGAAGAGCGGATAGCACGGTTTTTTAAATTTCTCATTTTGCATTCCAAGGATGAAAGAAAGTTATAGGGTTTGAAACAACATGAGGGCGAGTAAAAACTTTCAGCCAGTTAGTTAGCCAGTCTCTGTTTCTCTCTGGAGCAGGTGTGGGTATTCTTTATGAGTTTAATTTCGGATTTCTCTTCCCCTTCAAATGACTCCCAGCCTTGTATCAGACAGATCTGTCGACAGGAGAATGCTGTGAATATACACTCACAGCAAGTCAGAATGATTTGCAAGAGTCTTTGGTGAGCATGAACAGCCTCGTCTGTGTAAAGAGGGTCTCGACTAGACTTGAGACATGAGGGGGAGGGGTTACAGTGACAGACAACTGCAAAACTGCTACAACAATAACATGCAAACTCAAGCCAAACAGACAGGCCTGTGCGGCAGGAAGATTTTTTAAACACATAAACATATACACTTGCTCTGCATGTCCATGAATTCAGAGGCTTACTGGGTTGTGCAAGAACATTCTGTATTCATGAGACAGAGGAAGTGAATGCAGATAAGGGTGCTGGGGGAGTATTTCTCCTTACAGGATTGTTCTTTGTCTCAGCGCCCCCTACTGGCAGCTGCGGTATTTCCCTTCTCAAAGTCTTTAGACACCTCTGATTTAGATTTGACGTTTCTCTATCTTCTCTCTCACAAAAGCGGTGCACAATGCAAAATGTACAGCATTTGCAATGAGGAACAACGTGTCTTTGGGTTCAGCAGAAGTTCAGAAGAGACGTGCGGCGGCAAATGCTAAACTCACAAATTCTGATCTGATCTCATCACAAGAGTCATGCAAATCCCAGTGACTGCGACAAAGTATTTTGATGAATTCATTGTGCTTTTCTGATAGAATCCACCAAGAACGCAATTAGAGGTTAAACTGCGGTGGGATGATCTGGGACGGCGTTCCAGCACCTTCGATACATAAACAAACACAAAATTCCATTCCATTTGCCTTTATGCACCAGTCCGTTTCTTTTTTTTTCAGTACACACATTCTGGCTTCATTTAGTCAATGTACTCCCTCAAAAAAAAGTTATACTATTAAGCATTATGCTTAATAGTCCATAGCGGACCCTGGTAGAGGTGACATATTGACCTAGAGCAGCACAGTTCTATAGAGAAGTGAGGAGACAAGTACTCCAAGTCACTCTCTGCACCTAAAATACGACAAATTGTTTCTGAAGTGCATCCACTGATGTACAGAGACAATTTTGCATTGTTGTATTGGTCAACGATATGGCTATTTCTTTGACCCTATATATCTATTAACTTAATTTATTTAAAAATGTGGTTACACTTTGTTTTGATGGTTCACTTTAGACATTCTACTAACTACAAGTAACTTTGCAACATGTCAACTAACTTTCATTAGAGTATGTAGTAGACTGTTATAGGTTAAGGTTACGTTTTAGGGTTCAGGCAAGCAGAATAAGTTGAAATGTAGTTGCAAAGTTACTTATAGTCAGTAGAATGTCTGCTGGGGAGCATCAAAATAAAGTGTTAGCAGATATTAGACAGTCTTGCTGTTGACATGTAGTTGAAAAGTTATTAATCATCAGTAGAATGTCTAAAGTGGACCATCGAAATAAAGTGTTGCCAAAATTGCATTAAAAATTCATACATACAGTACAGAAATTTGAATACATTCGTTGAATACATGCCACATGGTGTTACTCCCCAAAAACCTAACAATATTTATAAATATATCATTAATAATAATTCTGAATATATATATATATATATATATATATATATATATATATATATATATATATATATATATATATATATATATATATATATATCTTTTTAAAATAATGATTAATCAAGATGTATACACTTATCTTCATTGCGTGTATGGAAAACATCTACTTTTAACATGATGGGTTTTTTTTCTCTTAAAGATGCTATAATCGTTTTCAAAACTAACATAAATACAAATTGCTGAGAACTTTCAAACTAGATAATTCCTTTAAAAAACACATTTTGGACAGCTTCTATATGTCATTGACCCATGGCGAGTGGGTTTTGAACCTGAGATCCCTCTTGTCATACAAAGTTTCAAAACAAAGTTTCAGTTGTATGTGTATATAATAATTTATTGTATATATTTTTTTCCTTATAAATATAATATCACAACAGGGTGTCAACATTGGTAATTATGATTTTGTTTTGTTTTTATCTTGCCTAGGGCACCAGAATCACCAGCACAATCCTATTTAACCTGTGAAAGTGATGATAACCTCTGAAATAACCATTGTAAATATTTCATAATTTTTTGGTCAAATCAGAAAATTATTGTATGAGGACAAAAAGGCTTGAATGTAGAAAAAAAAAACGTAAAGCGAGAATCACTCCAGAGGGGAATCTGAACTTTTTTTCCCTTTTTGACACAGGAGAGAAAACATAAGCTTTGCTGCAAAGCTTTACAAAATCACACACACACACTCAAAAAACACATGAAGAAGCTGTATCCGTACCCCCGCTATTCCTCCTCCAAAGTTGGTGTGGGAGAGAGAGAGGACTGAGGAAGGCTGAATAGAGGCTCGGTTACAGACCTGTGGGCCAGAGTGAGTGCAGAGCATTGATCCAGAGCTGGAGAGGCCCAACACAATAGATGGATTACAAATGCCAGGACTGGAGCCCCTCCCCTACACACCGATGTGCCCGAACAATAGGAAAGACACGCACATACACGCACACAGGCAAATTAGAGTGAGAGAAGCACACAGAGAAAGCAGCATATTGACAAGGAGAGAGAGGAAGAGAGCGAGCAACAAACTGACTGTTCAGGTCAGATTCGAAAACACACATTCCTGTTTATGTCTCCCCTGGTTCAGAGAGCTATTCATTAGTCCTTTCTGTAAATCAATCTACTGGTTTTTAAAACAGTGTCAATTTAAGCGTGACGCCTGTCAGCTTGACGTCGCTCTGTGGATATTTAACTTGAAGCCCAATTAATCATCATGATTAATTCCTGCACAAACCAGCTGCAACTGTTCAGTAAAGCAACTTCTCCCCCTCACACTGCAGAGAGCACAGGAGGAGAGAGAGACTACACCAAGACTCTTTTGTAATTACTGCTCCCTGGAGAGGGAGGAAAGAGAGGGAGGAAAAGAGAGAGAGAGAGAGAGAGAGAGAGAGAGAGAGAGAGAGAGAGAGAGAGAGAGAGAGAGAGAGAGAGAGAGAGAGAGATTTAAGATTTAAACTGTGTCAAACCAATAGTCATGTGTCTGTTTTCTCATATTTTCTCTCTACTGTGAGTGTCTATCTGAGGGAGACGATCTATATGTCTCTATGTGGCCACCGTGATTTTGCCAAGTAAGACATATTTTGTTGATCTTGGAACAACAAGCCTGTCCGAAAATGTAGTCCTAACCTTATCACTACCCCTAAACTTGTACCCACCCATAAGTTATCCCTAAAATCAGAGGGAAATGATAAGTAAATAAAACTGATGTAGAAGCACCCTGCTTGAAAGTCTAAACTTGACATAAGCTGTAAACTTGTTCCCTCAAATCTGATTGGTTGACTGGAATGCTGTTCCAGGATCAGCAAAGATATTGATACAGGAACTTGGTGAAATCACTGCATGTGCGTGAGTGTGACAACTGAGAAAGTGATTAACATGAAACAATAAAAACAGATGGACGACAAATGTGCTTTTGAAATAATAAAAAGGCCAACAATTCATTTTAAAAAAGTCTAAATTTGGACAAGGATCAACCAACATGGTGCATGTAATGGAATAAGTGTATGTCAGTTAATCCATCCAAGATGGCAGTGATTTGCACGTTATTTCTGTCTGATACAATTCTGACCTAGTACGAGGGGTTTGTTTGTCTTTTATTTAACTTCTAATTTACATTCATATTACTAGTGGTAGACACAGAACGTGTGATGTACTCAATTTATCTTCCAACACTGGGAAAAATAAACATTATTATTTCGAGGGAGGGTCTAAACTTCCTTATAAAAGCATGAACTAACTCAAATAATACAAATTTTAGAAAAAATGGGGCGTCTTAAAATATACACTGCTGTTAAAAAGTTTAGGGTTGGTAAGATTTTGCTTTTGAAATATTTTATGCACACCGAAGCTGCTTAAACAAAAGTTTACAAAAAAATATGTTTTCTATTTTAATATTAAAAAAATAAATATATATATATATATCACAGTGTCACATGATCCTTCAGAAATTATTTTTAATATGCTGAATTGAAGCCCAAGAAACATTTCTTATTATAATCAATATAATCAAAAAGTTGCACTGCTTAATATTTCGGTGGAAACCGTGATAAATATTTTTCAGGATTCTTTGGTGAATAGAAAGTTCTAAAGAACAGTATTTATTTGAAATAGAAATTCATTCTAAATGTCTTTTACTATGACTTCAATAGTAATTTGCATACTTGAATTTAATTTGTTTATTAAATGACTGATTGATTGATATGTACGTATAATACAATGCAAAAATAAATAAATAAATAGCTAAATAGCTCCTGAATAGAAATCGTATTCCCATAACCAGTAGTCTTCTAGAGCTTCTTTTTTGTTTGTTTTGTTTTTTGTTTTTTAACACCACACAGCTGTTTATACAAAGTGAGAGACAAGGCACAAATATACACAGTTTGGGGAAAAATAATAATAATAATAATAATAATAATAATAATAATAATAATAATAATAATAATAATAATAATAATAATAATAATAAAAATATATATACACACACACACACAAAAAAAGAAAAAAAAAGGAATAAGTAAATAAAATAAAACAATTTAATAAAATAAACAATAAGAAATAAGAAATAAAAACAGCACAATATATAGATGTATAGATAATATATATATATATATATATATATATATATATATATATATATATATATATATATATATATATATATATATATATATATATATATATATATATATATATATACAGGTACTATACAAATAATAATAATTGTAGTAAAAGTAGTTATAATAATAGTAATAGTAATGTAGTAATGGTAGTTGCATTAGCAGTATTAGTAGTAATAATAACAGTAACAGTAATACAAATAACAATATTATTAGTAATAATAATAATAATAATAATAATATTAATAATAATAATATTATTATTATTAATAATAATAATAATAGTGGATCAATTTTATAGTTTTTGGATATATATCACTCTCTGGGTCTGGGAGCCACTGCCACACCGACGGCAAGCACAACCAACAGGCCCCACAAACACAGATGCCATTCTCATCTCTAACCAGCCTGGTCTCCCTCCCCGACACCGGCAGAACCCATCCCCCATACCAGCAGTTAACCTTCTGTGCTCTGCTGCATCTTCCTCCACCAAGGATGCTGGGGCACCACAACAGGCACCTACAAACCAAGCTCACCTGGTTTGACTGTGACCTGGGAGATATAATCATTTGGTTGCCCCTTTTTTAAATTAAAGGTCCCATGGCATTGCATTTTTCTATTATTTTATAGTGTTTTCTGAGGTGTACTTATATTGTTAGTATGATTTTTACATCATAAAATGTCATAATTTAGAAATAAAAGGCATTTTTTCAATACTGCTGTTTGCCCTCTGGCTGAATGCCCTGCTTCAAGAGGCGTGTCTGCTGTGAGACTTCAGTAAAAACGCCCACTGTTGTGATTGGCTGACATCTTTGCATTTTAAATGAGCGGAGGGGACGTGGTTTAACGAGGCACGAGCAGGCACGAGTCTGCCAGAGACGGATGGACCTGTGTTCACTTCTCATCAGTTCTCAGCATGTCTCAGTTCAGGGTGAACTGTTGTAGTTACTAGAATATACTTCAGGTTATTAGTTTATTTCTAGTCGGAGGGGCTGTCACTCATGTCAGAAAGTTAGTAACTTTAGTAAATTATGGATCAGCGCTGTTAGTAAGTTAGTAAGTGTTGAGTATAGCATTATTTCTAGATATGTTCCAATCATATGAATAGCATCAGTGACGCGCATTGAGTAACGTTACACAGCACAAACAAAGACACAACAGCAGTAATCGAATGTAATCCAGTTTATTGTGGGGATAGCTGGCTAGCCTAGCCCAGATATTCTCACGCTTACCCCCCGTCTGCTTAATCTCACGCCGCGTTTGGTGCCTCCGCTGTGGGCCAGATGCAGTACTGGGGGTCGGGGATGTTGGAGGCCGAGCTTCGGCGTGTGTGAAGTTTATCTCTAAAGATGTGACTGCTGATGTTAAACAGAAAAGACTGTATGCACATTTTAGAACAGATAGACGCGACGAGGACGTACAAAAACACTGACTCACAAGATAGAAAACACGAAAACACCGTTCTGTCGGGAGAGAGAGAAGCCGCTGCGTGTGCACGAATAATAAATAATTAGCTACACATCAGAAATTACTGATCACAGATCAGAAGGAACTGAAGAAAGACTTCTGTTTTCATTTGTACATCCAAACACTGAGAAACTGCCAGCGTTCACTCGTTCACAAGTAACGTTAATGATCTCGAGTGTTTGCATGGGCGTGCCAGATTCTCTGGGCGGAGGAAAGGGAGGTAACCGTTCCTGCTTGGACGTCAAAACAGGAGACTTCAGGATTGGCTCGTCTGGCCTGTCATTTTCTCAAAGGCAGAGAGAGACAGCCAGAACTCGGGTTTACACCGATCAACATTTCTATCCACTTGGGGACAATATTCAGGCTAGGGGAACTCATATTAATGTTGAAATACATCATAAAATGAAAATTTCATGCCATGGGACCTTTAAGATTTTAATCTGTGGTTGAAACCATGGTGTACTCCAGTCGGCTTCCCGGCCAGAGACACCACATCCAACCCAGACAGCACTCCTTCACCGTCACTTTTAATGGGAGAGTGGCCCGCCGGCAAAGATGGCCAAGGGAGGGACCAGGCAAACCTACAACCGAACCGGAGATGTCCATGCCGAAAAGGGTTTGATTATGGGAATAATCAAAAAGACCCGCCAATCACACCCACCGACAGCACTAGAGTTGCCGCCAGACCCAGACAGCTTATCGAGAGTATAAATTATAATTGTTTATAAATATTTTGATTCAGATTTTATCAATAAAGACAATGGGAGGAACTTAATCTGTATGGATAAAAATATTAAGCTATACAGCTACCACCACTAACAATAATAGCAATAACAATTATAAAAAAAATTAAGTACAACATATGAAACATATAATATATAAATGATATAGACCTAATCTCAATAATTGTAGGATAGTATAGTAAGTAGTTTTTTTTTTTTAATCTGTTATTTATCTGTTAATAGTTTTTTATAATTTGTACCAAATATCAAATACTATCACATTGGAAAGATAATAAAAATTAAATTATGTAGAGTAAATAAAAAATAAAAAAAACATAATAATAATAAAAATAATAGTAGATAGAGAGGAAAAAAGAGAGAAGAAAAAAAAAAAAGATACATTTTAGGGCAGTAACATTTCAACAAGGATATGAAGAGTAATTGGCACTGGGTGAAGGGATATAGCCTGAGCTATAAGTTATAAAGAAGGGCGCATTTCTCATAGTGTATGACAGTTTATGACAAAGAGGAATCAGATCTCCTGTTTAAGTATTCAAAAAGAGGGGACCAAGTTTGTTTGAATGTGTCAATGTTATGTGCAAGTGCAGTTAATTGCTCCAAATTTGAGTGTACTAACAATAATTTGAACCATTGATTTATTGAGAGTTCTGTTCTGTCTTTCCAATTAATTAGAATTAGTTTCTTTGCTACAGTCAGTGAGATTAATATAAATGGTTTGAGATGGTTAGAAATCTGTAATGTAGATATGTCTCCCAGAGCTTCTAGAGTTTTGTTAAGATCATAATTTTACAGAATATTAACAAACCATTAACACTGTAATTTTTTTATCACTTCATTATAGATTATAGATTTTCATATTACAAATATATCACAAAATTTTGTGTCGAGTTGCATGAGATAGACCATGACAAATTGCACCTTTGAAATGTCCTATAGAAATTAATTTAATAAAAATAGACCCCCTTGAAAGTCATTGAATTTGTTCACTGTATATATCAAAACTGTATCAGATATTGTGCGCATATGTCCAAATGTGCTAGCCTGGCTACGCCCTCCTACGTACTTCCGCTCAATTTTCATTTTCCTTCAGTACTCCATTTGGGACTGCGGTATATTCTTAGGCTTTCTCCAAACAAATTTTTACCGGTCCAATCAGCGAACAGAGGGAGTGGCTGAGAACGATGACGTTGATGTCGTACGCTAGTTTGAGCTGTAGTTCAGTAATGGTTCAGTAATTTGACCACTGCAGAGCACCGTGCGGTTGCGCTTCGCTGTAATGTGGATGCATTTCTAGACTTGTATTTCTTTAAATGCTGGTAAGTATTTACAAGAGCAATATACTTCATTACCGCTCAAAAAAATAAAAAGAAGAAAAGCACGTAAACATTTGAATTGGGCCGTTATATACGGCATTATTTATTCTTATCATACCAAGCATATGATATTTTATTTACAGCATACAATAATGTTACGGACCACGTGAGCAGCGCGTTCCCGCGATCACAAAACTCTCCCCTCCACCGTGAATAAATCACAATCCGAATGCACGAGTTTTCGGTTTTATCACTGAGGTGGCGTGCACAATCTGCAGTTATTTTTACGGACTTCCATGTGAGAAACAGAGGCGAACGGCGCATGACATATGTCACGACCAAACGTTAGCGATTGGTTATGGCAGATCCAGAGTGGCTCTGGCCAGATCCAATAGTTTTAAACTTCAACAGAGTACCCGCCTTAGATTCTCATTTCAGTATTGAGGAATTCAAGAATGACGACCCATCTGATCTACAGTATACTGATCACATTTACACTTCTTAAGTGTCCATCTTGTTATAAGATTTCAACCAGTGCAGTCATCCCATCATCACAGTGCCAGAGAGAGAGAGAGAGAGAGAGAGAGAGAGAGAGAGAGAGAGAGAGAGAGAGAGAGAGAGAGAGAGAGAGAGAGAGAGAGAGAGAGAGAGAGAGAGAGAGAGAGAGAGACTGCTAATACACTCAGTACCGAGTCAGCAGACGCTGTAAACTGCATGAATGAAGAGTGTGTTATTCCATTATTTGATGGATGACGTCTTGTATAGGGTGTGGATAGACTACATGTGTAAAAGATGCAGAAAACAATACCCAATCGATCATGTAGTCACTCGCATCTTAAACCCAAACTGTGAAGCAGGCTGAGCTGCAGCACACGCATTTTATCAAAAGCACCAGGTCATCATTGTGCCATAACTTATTTCCAGGGTGTTCTTTCTGCCTTAGTGCATCACTGTCAGATTCACTGGATCTCCATTACTTCTCCCACTCCACTCTCACTAAGATGTCCATGTGACACAGGACCAAGCAGTGCCAAGTAGTTCCTCAACCTTTTAACCATCTGGGACCCCTTGATGCTTGAGAATATCTGATAAATGTCTCTGAATGTCTCTCGGATTTGCTATTAAGACATTCCGTTTATGCTTGCTATAGCCTTGAGTATATTTCTGCTCTTCTGTTTCCATAATGATAGACAATCCAGACTTCGAAAGTAGAGGTGATAGCAGAATAAATTTTATAAAATTGCAGCGATTACAGCTAGGTTGAATAAGACAAGAAGCGCAGTAATGTATAAAATTATTTTAAAAAAATAGTTATAGGCTATAGAAGGAAAATTGTCAGGTATACATTTTTGTATGGATTTGATTCAGTCAGACAGGCTGTAAAATATCAGAAGCTAAGAAAACACAATACTATAAGGCAACTGGCAACAGGACGTTTCTTGTGCTTACTTAAGTTATGGAAAAATGTGTTGTATCAACTTAACAATTAAAGTTGATCTGTGCTTTCAGCGAACATAAAATAAGTTCCATAAACTCAAAAGTAATCAACCTATATACTTGTGGATCCGAGATCGACAAACTCATTTACATTTAATCATTTACAAGTTAAAATGACTATAGATATTGCACATTATCGATATATTTGGGAGACTTTTTCTGCTAAATTATTTACGTTTGCTTAAAGTCACCATATTCATCATTATTAATAGGCTATTATTATTTTAAATAAATGTGTCCTTATAATCTTTAAATCAAAATAACTTCCCCTCTCTCTTGCAGGGAAATCTCTTCTCTGTGGCGCGTTTACTGCTGCGAGGGCGGGATCAACCTGTAACTCGCATGACATCACAGAAATAGCAAACCACAACCATCCAATCAACTCCCAACAGACAAACTTAAATCCTAATTTTTTTCTTGTTTGAGAAGCCGTTTCACTAGGATATACATCATAATAAGAAAGAAGAGGTCATCAGAACTTCCATTCCATGTCGACTTTAAGATTTAGTTCCCTTTATGCACCAAAAGGGATAATGGGTGATCAAACTCAAGCTCATCGGCCTGTTAGTTTGACCCTCCTCTAGGGTGACCTTTTGCAGGACAGTATATGTGATTTTGTGCGACAATGTGGGACACGTGTGCGAGATAAATTTTGTACTATCATACTATGTAAATAAAATAAAATATCCAAAAACCACTATAACAGTGTTATATATTTTGTTGACTTGTGTACTTGCATTATCCCAAATGTTTCCAAGAATGTTTAAATCCAGAGAAATAAGCCATTTTAACCAGAACACGGACTGTGCGTCGTCTATCAATGACATCATACTTGCATTACCCTTGTTTTTCCTCTATTTTGTTTTGTAGAAACCATGGAAACACCAAAGACTTTTAGATATATTAAGACTTTAATATATTATGTGTTTTATTAGACAGGTGAGAAACTGTTTGGATACATTCATTGACAGAAAACAAATCATTGTATATAGCAAAACACAGTCTTTTTGTTTAAATCTTGTTTTCTTGATTTACCACGAGTACCATGTTTTACCATGCCTAATATCGATCTATCTTACTGCAGTGTGCAACAAGTGTCTCATAGTATTCGCAGAGCGAATGTAGCATTATAACATAACTTTCAACACACTCAAATGTTTCTAATATGATAAAACAGTGCTGTGTTACCCAGAAGAGGTCGACTGTGGCGTAACAAAAGCTCCACTGCTCTCAAGCCGTGTGTTGCACTTGTCTCTCATTAGCAATCACTCCAGCGGCATCATTCCGCTCCAACTGCTTTCAGCCCCACCCTGCTTCATACTACAGTAATGTTAATAAATCTTTAATACATCAGCTCATCCATGAATATGATTTTAGGTGAATCACCTGCGTTGGATTCTGTTCCACCGGCTGTAGAGGTGAAGACAACAACTCCCATGATTCCAGCAAATCAAGGCGTCATCAAGCTACGCCTTTGTTTTGAAAAGCGTCTTCTAGCAGCGGAAACTACATATTGTGCCTTTAATTGTGACAGATTTGGTGGCGGCGGAGCACAGTCTCTTCTTCTTCGTGACTTTCTAGAGAGGGGGGGTGGTGGTGTTGGTTGGGGTTGCTTTACTTTCTAGAGTGGTGAATTACTGGGGAGGGGGGCTTCTTTTGGTGCCCCCTCAGCACTTGGGGCCCTATGTGCTATAAATTACTTTTGATGAGGTCCACATGGTTCCATTGCTTCATCCACGCAGTCGTCATCAGCATTAAATTCCTTCTCTACGAATGCGTTGGTTGGTTATTTTCCCACTCTAGCTACAGCATTATGGCTGCGCAAATTGATTTTTAAATGCCAATCACATATTTAGTATTATATTTCTTATTGTGGTATTGCAATTTCAGGGAAGAAAATAAAATACTGCATAATTGAAAATTCAGGACCTACCCTCCTCATCACCACATTGTATGTTCTTGCTGTTTAATATCTGAAGTCGCTCATTTCAAATGGTTTAAATATTGACTTTATTATAATGTAACACATTTTTACATTAGATTCAGTTCAATTTAGATTCTGATTCAGTTTTAGTTCAAAACTAAACTTTCAACCTAAAATTTTATACGTCAACCTTTAAAATATAGTTTGTCTGACAAATGGAAGATTTTTGGGGCAGGTTGATATTTTCTTTGTAAGGAAGAGACTCCTATATATTTATCATTTGAGAAGTCACACAACTGCTACAGTATGAGGCCAAAAAGGTTTTTAGGTGGTCTTTTCTATAGTCTTATTTCAAATATCAATAGCTTAACATTCGCGGGGGAGGGGGAATCCAGCTCTTATTATTAAATACGTCTTGCATAAATTGAATTAAGTAATTATAGCAGGTAATTGTGGCAGTTGCTAACATATTCTTTCTTACACTTAACAATGCACAGTCATTTCCCAGCAGATAACCTTCTAATTTCTGTCTTTATAGCTGCATTATATTATCACGACTCTTTGCACGTTTATCTCCCTGTTTCTTTAACTTTGTGTGTGTTCATTCAATCCTTTCTATTTTCTTCAAAGCTCTCAGCTCTGGACAGAATGGTAATTCTTAAAATAATATATAAATGACTATGCAATTAAGATAAATTATACAGGACTGAGGGGTGGTGTGGGGGACTTTCTGTTACAGAATGAGCTTCTCAGAGAGTGCAAGATGTCCTGTGATCCAAAGTTGTTGTTCACTTTTATCAGTGCAGCCCTGTTCCTACAAGCTTATGTAAGGTCAGATTTTTTTCTCTGAGGAAGCAAAGGCGGTGCTGCCTCCTCCAAACATTTGGATGAGTAGAAAATCTGCAATACTGACAGAAATATTATGAAATACATATAGTTCAAAAGTTTGGGGTCGGTAAGATTTTTTTTTACTTTTTTGAAAGGAACACATGTATTGGTTCAAAATACACGTTAAAGTCTAATGCTCAAAATAATTAATTGGTTTGAGTAGAGCCAACTCTAATTAAACAAATTAGTTCAATCAAATGAACTTTTGTGAGTATTTAGAACTTTATTTTTCTTTTGAGTTCACAAAACTGAAAAAAAGTTTTATGAACTTGTTTCTTTTCATTTAGACAATTTCTTTAGTCCTACTTTATATTAGGTGGCCTTAAGTACTAACATTTAAATTAATAATTTGATACAATGCACATATTATGTACATACATGTTTTTACATTGTACTTACATTTTAAAAAATTACCTGTAATTACATCTGTAACTATTTTCTGTAGTTACATTTTATAATTGCACTGTTGACCCATCCTTTACACCTAAACTTACACATACCACCACACCTGTGCCTAACTTTACCTGTATCCCACCTCAATATCAGCAAAAGTGTTTTGCAAGTACATTGTGCTTATTTATGATTCAAGTACATAGTACGGCCACCTAATATAAAGTGGGACCACAGCTTTTAATTTGCTTTGCCATGACACTTAAAAAAGGGGGAGTAAATGTAAAAAATAAGTGTTATTTTTTGTGCGAGATTAATGTTGAGTGGGATATTTAGTAGTGTTTTTTTTTGGGCTATGCTAGTACCATCATGGTGACGAGTGGAGTATAAGCTATGAAAACAGATATACAGTATGTTAAATATTCTATATTAAAATGTAATTTATTCCTGAAAACGGCAAAGCTGAATTTTCAGCATCATTACTCCAGTCTTCAATGTCACATGATCCTTCAGAAATCATTCTAATATGCTGATTTGCTGATCAATAAACGTTTCAAACTATACACAAATAGACAAATAAATCTTTTGACAAATAAACAAAAGATACATATTATTGTAGTTATTCTTGCAATGTAAAAAAATTTAAATAAATGTGGTTACACTTTATTTCAATGTCTCTTTAGACATTCAACTAACAGAGACAGTCAACTAACTCTAGTAGACTGTTAGGTTAGAGTTAGGGTTGGTATAAATTGATATGTACTTGCAAAGTTACTTATATACAGTAGAATGACTGTTAGGGACCATCAAAATAAAGCGTTAGCAGACGGTCTACTAATATAATGAGAGTTAGTTGGCATGTAGTTGCAAAGTTAATTATAGTTAGTATGTATAAAGTGGACCATCGAAAAAAAGTTAAAAAATTAAATGTAAGTGGAACACATTTATTTTGGACTAATAAAAAAGCAATCCACATAACACAGGATAAGTTCAGAGCAAACTAATAATGAGGTTTCGTTTCTTTTTTTTTTCTTTTTTATGGACATATGAAATGCTAATTAAAGGCAATTACAAAGAGAAAGATCAAGGAGAGAAACTCTCAATATCATCTAATTTAACTACAATAACTCTCCTCAGACACACAATTCACTTGTGAGAGCTCTGTGGTGGAAACACATGACGCAAAACAATTATACAGTTTGAGTCTACCTGACCAGGATATCAGTACCTACAGTCTCCTGCATTCTCATCATCCACTCCATGTGAGATGAGACAAGAGCCAGAAATGGCACTTTGTGGATATCAGCGACGTGAACGATAGGAGCTCAAGTACAGAGCATCTCATCTTCGCAGCAGAAACTTCGATGGAGTTGATAAGGTGGGATCTTAATTAAACCACACCCTATCCTGCTGAGCTAGACAGTGGGCTGGTCTGTCCGCCATTGCGGCTTCACTGCTCTCAGTGCTGTTTGAAGAACGGAACATGAAAGAAACGGCGGCTCTCGACGTGGGCCTGTATCATTACTTGAGCCCAGCGATCTTAATTAAAAAGCATTGCGTGTTATGTGCCATAACAAAGGAAAATTTGAGTTCATTTAAATCCAATTATGCCCGGACAGTATCTCCAAAGACGATGGAGTAATTGCTGTTTGAACATGCGGGCCTTTATTCTATTGCCATGAGATTAATAAATGTAATCACAACACCGTCTTAAACAAGGGGAGACAGGAAAGGGCGGTGCATCGCTACACCAGAGGCTTTGATGGGTCTCAAACTCTGCTTAAAAAATACCTGAGAACCTGCCTTTGAGTTGGACTTAACGAAAACTAAATCAAAAAGCGATAAGTGGTGGGCCGTGAACCAAAAGTGGGTCACAGGTGTTATCTAACAGATTGCACATAGCAGGAAAAACATAAAATTTATCTGCAACTTTATCCTCATCCCTGAAACAAATGTATCAAAATTAAACATTACAAGGGAAAAAGTCAATATAACCCAGACTTTATTAGTCCTTTATAATGTTACAAAATATTTTTATATTTGAAAGAAATGCTTTTCTTTAAACTGTTTTCAACCATGGCCACAGGAATTAGGGGACTAGACTTAAAATAAAGTTTTGTTTTCCAACATGTTTTTAATTTTCCACTTTTATTCATAAAATTACTCTACTTCATTTTTATATGTTGTCGAATATGGTTTTATGAGAAATTAGCATAATATAGGCTACTTCAAACGCCAATCTGGCACGTGACTACTACAAAACAGTTCAAAACAGCTTGCCAACGCAAAAGTTTGCAAAAGTTACAGACAAATTTGCTCCGGCTGGTAAACACCTTTGTACTACCAGTGGTTTGTGGCGATTACGTAATAGGTCTACTTTTTCAGGTTAATTTCTTCTGTTCAGTCCATTGAGGTCAAAATACTGCGAGTGAAAACATGAGATGCTATATAGCAGAAAATGAAGTTACTTCTGATTAATACTTCTGATGAAACAAGACACTGACACCGTTTTTCTAGCCTGGCTCCGCCCTCCAATGTACTTCCGCTCAATTTTCATTTTCCTTCAGTACTCTGTCTGGGATTGCGGTATGTTCTCTGGTTTTCTCCGGTCAAATTTTAACCGGTCCAATCAGCGAACAGAGAACGAGATGACGTTGATGTCGTGATATACGTCACGACCAAACGTTAGTGATTGGTTATGGCAGATCCAGAGTGGCTCTGGACAGATCCAATAGTTTTAAACTTCAGCAGAGTACCCGCCTTCAAGGAAGTAAACGCTTGTCAATGGAGAGTGGCCAGACTCTCTGTACAAATGAAAATGTACTAGGCTTCAGTTTTTCATGTTTAATACAGTAAAGCTGCTTGAGTTTAAGCAATCTATTGTATAAAGTGCTATATAAATAAACGTGATATGACTTTACTAGAGTGCCAAATTTTATCCACATTGCTATGATCAGAGGCTTTTCTTATGCTTTTTTTTTTTTTTTTTTTTTAATGCTTTTTTAATGCTTTTAATGTTTTCTCAATTTTGTTGTGTGTTTTATTTGTTATTGAGAGGAAAGCACGTAGCACATTACATATTCATCTAACCGTCGCTCTCAGCAGTGACGGTATATCGGTATATTCGCTAATGGTATATCGCTGTTCGCGTATTACGCTTTTGTTTGACTCCTAAACAAAGAACGAAAAAGAACTTCACTGTGAGTATAATTGTGACCTTTATGCATGTTCATGCAGACATAAGTGAAAAAATAAATATAGAGGTCTTGATTAAAGCATCCGTCGGCATTCGTTCACACAGAACGCATTTTTCCATTCCACTGCGCTACTTTTAGAGTTTTTCTAGGTAAATGCTCTAGACGGACGTGTTTAACTGTTACACTCGCGTCTCGCATCTTTTGCAGCCTGTCACGCACGACACAGCTTTCTAAAAAAGTTACAATAAATTCAACTTCTAAAAACGTGTCTCGAGACTTTGCATTTTTCCCTGTTCCAATGCCTTGCATTTTTGCTTTGAACGTTTTTGCTTTCTGTGTGAACCAGCCCTTACTCCTAGCATCAATCTACATTTGAGTATCATAAGGTAAGAAAGATGCAGAGTTTTGTGCTGCCGCCATGTAGTGAAGCTATGCAGTGTTTTTAACATTTAATCATGTGTTCTGAGCGTTCTCACATAACTCATTCATTTGTATGTTCATCTGTAAGTGTTGTTTTGGGATGTTTAATATTAAGATTTTATTTAAAATCCTCCACCACAGCACCACCCCGCAATATCAAGCCCCGCCCCCCCAGCATCGCCCTGATAAAATATGTTTTCAACATTGATATTAATAAGAAATTTTTCCTGAGCACCAAATCAGCACATTAGAATGACTTCTGAAGGATCATATGAACAGTTTTTGTGAAATCTGGGCCCTGAAGCAAAACTAGTCATACAAATACAGTTCTTAATTGCAGCTTTAATATGAAGAATTTTTTTTCTACCAAACCTTTAAATTCTCAAACAATTTAATGCCACTTTGTGCCACAAACTACTCAATAAGAAAAAAAAAAGTGAAATTAAAATCCTTTAAGAGCTGCGGTTTTGCCTGACCCTTCATTAATTTTTCTAGTCTCAAGTGGTCACAGCGTAGGGACTATACTGATCAATACCTTCCCTTCCATGCCCTTTAGGGTAGAATAAATCATCTGTTTAAGAGAAAGCCCATCAATTGAGAAAGAGGCTTCTCTTTTATGCAGGCTCCTGAATCAGCAATGCCCCCCTGTATGCTTTCCTCCCACAAAAAGGCCTGATACAACCTGATCAGACTAGCATTGACCTCTGACCTCTACCCCTCTGTCTGATGACCTATTGATCAAGTCTGGACCTGACTTGGGGCAACATTCACCGATAAACCAAATGGAAGGTTGAGAAGATGCACATGTGAGGTATTCATTAAAGATGTACTTTTAGAAATGATTTTTACTCTTAAATCCACGCTTTTGCTGTTATACGGTAAGAGGCGCTATTTCACATCTTCAAAGAAAAAGTAGAAACAAGCGATAGAAACATTGCTTGTGCATTTTCTCAGCTTTTTGTTCAAAATGTAGCTTTTTTATGAAACGTATCCACATTCAAATGTTGATTAAAAAAAAGAATGCATGAAGCTAGAATACAATGTTTGTGTTGTTGTTGTTTAAAAGCAGAGGCTATGTTCTTTCTTATGATATATTTTATGTTCAGATGTTCATACGATAAAATATTCTGTGGGCCATGAACATTTTGTGAAAATGCTGGCAAAGAGTTAATAGCAATAACTTGAATGAATGAATGGTAATTCAGATTAGAGTGCGCAGCTATCCAAAACCAAACTCAATTCACACCCACACACTTCTCACTTCTCAAATACTCCACATACTCTTGACTTCAGTTCATTTATGTTTCCTGGTTTTTCCTAGCAGTTTGGATTCGGATCAGGCCTCCGTGCCATCAAAAAAAAAATCCCTAATCTATTGCCTTGGCATGAAAACAAATTCCAAAATCTTTCTGGGCCCGCATGAAAGAAATCAAAACTACAGCACAAAATGAAGTTTGATATGGATACAGGTAGCTGTCAGATTCAATATCACATAGACGCCTTTTGATCTAAAGGGAAGAAAATAAACAGGAAAGGTATCTGTCAAAAACAACAAGAAGATAAAATAAAAAGAGAAAACAAATCTATATCTCCAAGGCTTAAATCTGCCTCCATGTGCACTTTCTGTTCATCCCCTCCCAACATCTCTGTCTCTCTCCCTTTCCGTTTCTCTCTGCCTCATTGACATGTTGTGTTTTTCTATGAAGTGTAAACCTCTGAATCTGACCTGCTGCTCAGTAAGGCCTGCAGCAATCTCCAGCATGCATGTGCAGCCCCGATGGGAGAGGTGCAAGTCAAACCTCTATAAATATTTCACTTCTGTTTTCCCTCGCTTCCAGCTTCTTGCACTGAAACTCTCTCACCTTTGCTGCCAAAACAACTACATGCTCACCAAGCAACTGGGGGGAAAACACAACCAAATCAGCTACATAAAATTACAGTTAAAGACGAACGCTTTGAATCATGCAGCGCTGATGAAAAACACTGTGCGCTTTAAAATACTCGTAGTAGGGCATCATAATCAGATATTTAGCTTTCATATTTTATTCATAGCATGAGGGTAGGACATGCCCCAAGTGCATGTTTGTGTACGTGTGGTATCCAAATCGATATGACTGAGCTTCTCTATTTCTCCCTGCCACTTCACCAATCTCTCCTTTTCACCCTGCTTCACTTTCCTTGCCTGTCCATCCCCTCTTTCCCAGCCGTTCGCTCCCTAATCACCCCTCTCTCTTTTTTTCCCCAAATAATAAATGTCAAACCACTTCAGACAGAAGACCCCACTCTGGGGATATATCTTGGCCTTGTGAAACACTATTGACTCACTTTAACCCACATGTCTAACTGCCCAGTGGGCAGGCCGATTGCTCAGGGGGTGGGGGAGGGAAGCGTTGTCAGTTATCATTTGAACAACGCTTGTACTGTCCTGCTGGTTCCCCTCCAGCTCTCTCCTAATTCAGCTGAAGAACATGGGCTGGGATCAAAGGTCATGTCGCAGGTCAAAATGCAGCATTAGCGCATGGTCAAGGTGAAATTTCAGAGGTCAACCAAGGGATTAGCTCAAGGAGAAGGTGACCGGGGGGTAGGATAAAGGTAGGCGGTATCCAGAGGATGTAGTTCAAAGATCAGATGACTGGTGTTGGCTCATGGTCAAGGTGACGGAGTAAATTCTCCCAAGGGTGAAGTTCATGCCCGCTCTGACCTTGAGAAGATCAATACCAGCACAACATCTGCTTCTCGCTCTCCTGCAATTGCGTTTTCCTTTTGTCTTCTCTAAGAAAACAGGTCTTACCCCGACATTCAGATCTAATGAGAAAACATAACTACTTTACGAGATGGTGATTTTTTGGATTTGTACGACATGATTTGTATGATTTTTAAAGCATGAAGGTCAACCCCAAACCTCAAAGCTAACCGTCAGTAGGGCGTAAGCATGAAAACGTACAAATCAGATTACACTCACCTAAAGGATTATTAGGAACACCATACTAATACTGTGTTTGACCCCTTTCGCCTTCAGAACTGCTTTAATTCTACGTGGCATTGATTCAACAAGGTGCTGAAAGCATTCTTTAGAAATGTTGGCCCATATTGATAGCCTAGCATCTTGCAGTTGATGGAGATTTGTAGGATGCACATCCAGGGCAGGAAGCTCCTGTTCCACCACATCCCAAAGATGCTCTATTGGGTTGAGATCTGGTGACTGTGGGGGCCATTTTAGTACAGTGAACTCAAACCAATTTGAAATGATTCGAGCTTTGTTACATGGTGCATTATCCTGCTGGAAGTAGCCAACAGAGGATGGGTACATGGTGGTCATAAAGGGATGGTCAGAAACAATGCTCAGGTAGGCTGTGGCATTTAAACGATGCCCAATTGGCACTAAGGGGCCTAAAGTGTGCCAAGAAAACATCCCCCACACCATTACACCACCACCACCAGCCTGCACAGTGGTAACAAGGCATGATGGATCCATGTTCTCATTCTGTTTACGCCAAATTCTGACTCTACCATCTGAATGTGTCAACAGAAATCGAGACTCATCAGACCAGGCAACATTTTTCCAGTCTTCAACTGTCCAATTTTGGTGAGCTTGTGCAAATTGTAGCCTCTTTTTCCTATTTGTAGTGGAGATGAGTGGTACCCGTTGGGGTCTTCTGCTGTTGTAGCCCATCCACGTCAAGGTTGTGCGTGTTGTGGCTTCACAAATGCTTTGCTGCATACCTCGGTTGTAACGAGTGGTTATTTCAGTCAAAGTTGCTCTTCTATCAGCTTGAATCAGTCGGCCCATTCTCCTCTGACCTCTAGCATCAACAAGGCATTTTCGCCCACAGGACTGCCACATACTGGATGTTTTTCCCTTTTCACACCATTCTTTGCAAACCCTAGAAATGGTTGTGCATGAAAATCCAAGTAACTGAGCAGATTGTGAAATACTCACAGCCCGTCTGGCACCAACAACCATGCCACGCTCAAAATAGCTTAAATCACCTTTCTTTCCCATTCTGACATTCAGTTTAGAGTTCAGGAGATTGTCTTGACCAGGACCACACCCCTAAATGCATTGAAGCAACTGCCATGTGATTGGTTGATTAGATAATTGCATTAATGAGAAATTGAACAGGTGTTCCTAATAATCCTTTAGGTGAGTGTATACAAATTCATGCGAATTAGACCAATTCGCCAAAATGTAAAATATTTGTGAATTACCATGAGAATGTGTTTTTCCTTCTGTACTGCACAGTGTCTTTCATGTCCTTATCATAAACGTTGTAATTTTTTTTGGATAAAATGTTAAACATTTTTAACAATGAAAATATTATGGGAAGTCAATTCATAAATGTTTCTGGTTCCTCAATGTCCATTTTATTACTTTTCACTTCTCACAATTCATGGAATAAGTCAGTTTTAAGTAATTCCACTACTTTTGTCTGGGTCAATGTTGCCATTTTTGCCATTAAAATGTAATTAAATATTCATAATACATGTATACATTTATTTGTTTCTAATCAAAACATTTCAAACTAATATGTTTTGGGTATTCTTACATTATGGTTAATCATTTTATTTTAAAAAATTGTCCATTTAAAAAAAATAAAAATCTTAATGCCATCGAAAACAACAGCACAAGCATCAGCATTAGCAAAAGATTTGATCAACTCAGTGATGTTTTCATTTTAAAACGTACAGCATAATATCAGTATGATTATAAAAACATTCAAACAAAAAAAATAAACAAAAAAAATATTCAAATTAGCCTCAAGATGACACCCTCATGTATAAGCCAACTCTAAATCCCCAAATGCGCTCTTTCTTTTCATCCTGATAATTTTCTTGCCATTGTGTAAATAATCAAATTATAATTAAAGTGCCTGAACTTAAGTGTCTAAGTTTGACACAAAGTTTCCTATACTCTTTTTATTTAAATACTTTCATTAAAACACAAGCTAATTTTAATGTCTTTTTTAAAGTTAGATTTCAAAAGGTGCTGCATACGAGAAACTCTCTTTCTTCCTTAATCCATTTCTCTCCCTCCTTTTAGTCACTTACAAAGGAGATCCGAAACAAAACATAACATTGATCTGAAATATTATTATTAGACACATATTTGCAGAAGAAAAATGAGGTCCTTGACCAAAACCTTCATTGTACATGTGGAATCTTTCGGCATGTATTGTGTGCAATTTCCACTGGCTTCTTCTCAGCATGCATCACTCTGGTGCTTTTTGTGGCCAGAGAATGGTAAAAGGCAATTACACACATGACCAAGCTGATAGCCAGACAAATAGCTGCAGCCTTTATCATCGGGAAGGGAAGGCGCTGCTGTTGCTGTGACCCACTGCTGTAGTTTGCATTTCAATTAAAAATGGATGAAAACTTGTCCCATTTCATTCAAAAAGCAATTGTAGGGCTGAGCACTGGATAAGGGTGGAAGAGAAGCCAGGTTTGCTGTAATGGAAAAAGAGCAGAGCAAACAATAAAAAGATTGTATCAAGAGGCAACATACTTTGTTTCTTTCATTTCCTTTCAAAACACTATAGAGATGAAAGTGTGTGTAAATTGAAATCTTAACAGTTTAGTGATTTAGGAATATACCATTTATATACATTCGTAAATCATTAGAAAAAAAAGGGCTAAACTCAAAGGAAATTGAAAACAATTCCCAATTTTTTTTTATGTGCCATGATTAAAGATTAAAGTTGCATAATTTGTGCCGTTTTGATAAAAGTATTTGAAAATTCCTAAATCAAAACATGGTGAATATTCATTAAGTTGTTTGTGAAAGGTTAATCTCATCAACACAAATACAATGCTCAGGGATTATGTATGGAAATTAATAAAAATTCATCCAGATCTTGAGTCATACTCCTCTAATATGATAATCAATCAGGGTGGTGGTAAAATTTAAAGGTCTACTTATTTATAAGCCTACCTACACAATTATTAAATGCCTATGTTTACACTTAATCTCATTCAGTTACAAGATTACTCCTTAAAGAAGCACTTAGGGCCAGATATACTAACAGCTTGCGCCAGTGCAAACCCTCTTTTGGAGTTATAAAACTACTGTCAGGATTTAGTAAAGACATGCATATTCAATGACCTCCTACCTCTGTAGGAGTTTCCCTTTCAGACGCAAAATTTATGGGAGGAGAGTATTTAAATGGTCATCTGGTCCACAGTCCTTTTCAGTGTTGGGGAAAGTTACTTTTAAAAGTAATGTGCTACAATATTACGTTACTAATTGCATTACTTAGCTACTTTTATGGAAAGAAATGGGTTTTCTCAAATGGGCTGGGCTTGCTTGTTTGTTAATTCAATTCTATTTTTGGCAAAGGTAAAGAGTCCCTTTCACACCAAAAGTATAAGCCTCAGACTACTTGAACCGCTCCGATCGAACCTGGGTCGCTTGCATGGAAGGCATGCACGCTAAAAAAGACACTAAAGGCTGACGCTAGATTGATTCTTGAGATCAGGGGTGTGAGGTTTACACGCACAATTCTTACTGCCCTATGTCCTTCGCACTCACCTTCCTAAACCTCACTCCTATCCGGGCCATGGCACCAAATGTAATCACTCTGAGTGGGATTCAAACAGGGGTCTCCATCGTGGGAGATGGGCGCTAATATGGACACTAAAGTCCATTACATCTGCACTCTCAGAAATAAAGGTACAGTGGAGGTGCAATTTTGTTCCTTGGGGAACAAAACGTATAACTGTACCTTTATAGGTACACAAATGGTCCTTAGGGTACAATTAAACCATTGGCAGGCAAGTTCGGTCCTAGTGAGTCGCTGTCCTGCAGAGTTTGGCTCCAACCCTGAAAGACCTCTATGGAAGCTCTTATTGAGAATTAACAGAGGTTTATATGTTGGTTTTATTGAAAATATTTGGTCGCCATTATGGTGATCAGTGTTTTCTTTAGTTGGGTAGTTTGACTCTTGACTCAAATCAAAAGAAGCCATAAACAAAAATTGTCATGAACATTTTTTTTAACTAAACTCATCACTGACTAAAAATATTAATAAATAATATTCACCAACAATACTTTCTTGCCACAGATCAGGCATTCTGGATTTTGATTTTTAAATACATTCTTGGGGGAAAAAGTTTAGACGCACACAGATATCAAGAATCAGCATATGAATCTCAACAATAGTGACATACTTAATGCTGCAATGAATGCTGGGAGCCATGAGTTTTATACTATGGTGGCTTAGTAGGGTTGGACATCAGCTCTCTAGGACTGAACTTGCCTACCCCTGACTTAGAGGTACAAAAATGTCCCCTTAAGGGTACCACCCCAGTGACGGCCACTTGTACCTTAATAGGTACAATGTTTTACTTTTTTTTTGAGAGTGTGCACAGTTGAAGAGGCAGCGCAACCTTTTAAATACATAAAATGAGATTAAATACATAAAGTATATTTGTATTATTTAACATATTTAATTATTGCTGGTTTGCATAATATTCTAAGTTTGCATTTCACAGTTTTTATTAATTTTGAGGAATACTAAATCTGTTTTTGTGCAAGTGAGATGAGTAAATGCCTGCTCACATTTATCCTAAATTACAATAACCATTATGTTCACACAGCGCACACAACGCCTGTTACGAGCCGGGCTCAAACTCTGGTCTCTGGTGTGGTGAGTGAGAGATCTAGACGTGGGATTACTAGCTGCCATACATCGCAAGCTGGTCTCTAGATCCTGATTAACCCGTTCCGTCTGGCCATTAGACTCTGGATGGAACCCAGAAGGCTGGCTGTGGCCCCAATAAGCCTGCAGAAGGCTCCTCAGAAACGGGAGGAGAATTGGGGACCTTGGTCAGAGACAATGTCCAGGGGAATTCCAAAAACCTGGAAGACATGGTTCATGAGGAGCTCAGCAGTCTCCTTGGCCGAAGGCAGCTTAGGCAGGGGAATAAACCGCGCAGCCTTAGAGAACCGGTCTACAACCACCAGGATGAATGTGTTGCCCTGGGATGGAGGAAGTCCCGTAATAAAGTCCAGAGAAAGGTGTGACCATGGCCTGCGGGGAACAGGTAAGGGATGGAGCAGTCCCTGGGGTACCTGGCGTATAGACTTCCCCTGGTTGCACACGGGGCAGGCCTCCACATAGACCTGAACGTCCTTTTTGATGGACGGACTCCAAAACCGCCACTGGAGGAAGTCCAAGGTGCGAGCAATACCTGGATGGCACGTCAAGGGCGACTCATGACCCCATTGCAAGACTCGGGCCCAGGCAGATAGAGGAACGTACAGGCGTCCAGTGGGACCACCACCTGGATCAGGCTCATGGGCAATGGCCTCTCGTACCACTTTTTCTAGTTCCCACTGAAGAGGTGCGACGATCCTAGAACTCTGAATAATTGATGCCAAAGGCTTCTCTTGTGTTTCAGGAGAATAGGCTCGAGACAAGGCATCCGGCTTAACATTCTTGGTGCCGGGTTTGTAAAATAGGAGAAACTGGAACCGATTAAAAAACAGAGACCATCGCACTTGCCGTGGGTTCAACTGCTTAGCCTGCTGGAGGTATTCCAGGTTCTTGTGGTCTGTGAGAACCTGGAAAGGATGCTGAGCCCCCTCAAGCTAATGGCGCCACTCCTCCAAGGCAAGTTTTACTGCAAGCAACTCTCGATCCCCCACATGGTAGTTGCGCTCGGCATCAGACAGGCGGCGAGACATGAAGGCACAAGGGTGTAATTTTTCATCATAACCCCTCTTTGACAGGACAGCCCCCAGAATCGATGCGTTTGTGTAAGAAAAATATCCATAATTAAAAATGTATTTCATTTGTTTCTGTGGCTCTGCATCAGCTGTCCCCGTGCCATCACTTCCGGTGAATAAGGTCAAAATGCATGCTAAATACAGGCACGATCATAGATATATACATATATTTCTCATTAGTGTCTGCGCGAATCGGTCGAATGAGGCATCTATGTTTATATATCTTTGATCACGCCAGTATTTTGACCTTATTCGCCGGAAGTTATGGTGCTGGGAATACTAGATGACATTTGTCTGATAAGAGGTTTATAAATAACGTCTCGGTAACGTATGGTAACCCTCGTTCCCTGAAGGAGGGAACGGAGACGTACGTCGAACGTGACCGACTGAATGGGAACAAATACTGTTCGGTTTCTCGCAGAAAACGATCGTTTCATGTCTTAAGACATCAATGTGTCGCCACGAGCTGCATGGTTAAATAAGGATTCGTATGTCTATGTGTTTTTACTCTCATTGCTCTCATACTCTAAAATATCCCCATTCACATGCATTATACGACTATCACACTGCAACACTTGGAGTTCAAATTCTTCATTTGTGTTCTACTGAAGAAACAAAGACACCTACATCTTGGATGCCCTGGGGGTAAGCAGATAAGCATAAAAAAATTGTTTTTGGGTGAACTATCCCTTTAACTCGCATTACTTGTGATGTAATGTCCCAACACTGGTCTTTTTATTACACTTATGCAATAACATGCATGAGTATTTTTAGACATTGGTGGGGAAAAAAGTGTAACCACACAGCATTCATCACTACTTTAGTCAGCATCGTTATAAATAAAAGTCAAGTTAATGTAACTGAAAAAAAGAGAGGATGCAAACTTCAAGTGTAAAGTCAGCATATTACAGCACCTCCGCTGACCAAGCATTCATGACTGGAGATAATCACTGGCTGTGTAATGGTGGTCACTACACTGGACATTATAGTCCAGCATCCACAACTGAATCAAGATTACCCAGACTGCACTGCAGCATTACACATAGCACCAATAATCTGACTGTGATTGTGTTATTGCCACTTATTCTCATATTGCTAGTGTATGTGTGTGTGGATTTTTTTTTTAATTCTATTATGAGCATGAATCAGTACAACAGTAGCAAGAATAAAGCATTCATTTAAATTACAGGTCTCCGCTCTCATTTATTTATACGCTTTAGTTCTATCAATGGGAATTCCAATTGACAAGCCTTTGAGTCTAATCAATATTGCCAAAAAACACTAAAGCTGTGCTAAATGTTGACTGGAGATTGTTAATTAACACTAGGCTGATTACTAACTGATGGATGCATCTCTCTAAACTCTACTTCAACCTAATCTGTCTATCAAGTTTTATTTGTTTGTTTTTTCTCTTGAACACCAGGTCCCTTGATATTTAATTGAAAGGTGTCATGGAGTCACTACTAGATAAATGCTAAATAAACAATACATTGTGAATGAGCATATTACAGAGCATTAAAGTGCCATTTACAGAATGTTTTTTTTTTTTTTGCATGAGAAAAAAAAGAAAGTTCTGCACTTGTGAAAGTTCTTTTTCATTAGTATTTGAAAGTATCCGTTTTTCCCCTCTAAAAATGTCATTTTTAGCTTATTTTCAATACAGTAATATTGTGAAATATTATTATTATTATTCAGTTTAAAATTATTATACATTTTAAAATTGTATTTATTCCTGTGATATCGAAGCTGACTTTTCAGCATCATTGCCCCAGTCTTCAGTGTCACGTGATCCATCAGAAATCAATCTAATATGCTGATTTGCTGCTCAATGTTTTACTGCTTAGGCTAATATTTTTATGTAAACCGTGTTATATATTTTTAAGGATGCTTTTATGAATAGAAAGTTCAATAGAACAGAAATTATTTGAAAGACAAATCTTTTGTAACATTATAAATGTCTTTATTGTCTCTTTTAAACAAAATATTAATTTAGTTTAAAAAAACAAAAATACTGACCCCAAAATTTTGAATAGGTAAATACCACTTAAATGTACAGTCATGACATCCATTGCAATTGGCACCTATTTGTATCCTCGGTTCTTTTTCATTTAACCTATATTGTTTGTGGAACAAGATCTTTCACTTTATGGCTGTGTGTATATAAACTCTCATATACAGTTCTGAGCCAACAATGAGCACTGCCAAACGCTATCTCTGCCAAACAATCACTGCCAAACATCACTGGCAAACAGCTCACAGGCCATTGCATGACTTAAGCGAGGGAGATGCAGACAATCGAAAAAGCCCTGTCCCTTTGCATCGATACCAAAACAGAAGACGAAAGAGTCTATGATGATCAAAGCCTAAAATCCAAGATCGAGGTCCTCAGGAGCAACGCCTGGCCAAGCAGGGAACAAAGGCAGCAGTATTTTCAACCAGATCACTGTTCACCCATATTGACTCCTCTAAACATTTATGCTCTTAAGTGTTTGAATCGTCTTCTGTGCTGGACTCTCAGAGAGAACCAGAGGATATTCAGGGTCCCTTTGAAGAGTGACTTTGGCCAGCCCTTCTATCACCCTTGAGAAGAGTTCTGTACAACTTCAGAGCGAGACGTTTTCTGAACTTCCTCTCACTCTGACGACTCAGCAGAAAAGTGGTGCATAACCTGAGGACATGTATTATTCCCCCAGTGCTTACCGCTCTGCACACTGCCTGTGGGGCTGCCTTTGTATGGGCATTAATGTATTATTTACAGCCAGGGCTGTCTACGTATTTGATCATGCCTTGATTAAAACACGTACAACCTTGAACAATTAAGCCTCTTTTCTTCAAACTTCTAAAGAGCAGATTCTGAACTTCTGACGTTTCACTTCAAACCACCGGCCTAAAGAAGACTCATATCAAAACAAGGACATAACTAGAGAAGGGCTATCCTCAAAATAAGATCACACGTAAAAATCTGAGGATTCCTCTAGAAATGCATTTACATGCATGATCTTATGCTGATTTTGCTTAATAAACCCGACAACACGTAAGTTCATGCAAACACCTTAAACTGTTGTTTTATATACAAAAAGCCGAACTGCCACGATACGTACAACATGTGTAAGTGTGGTTTGCCTACAGTGGTTCAGCCTGCAGGGTTGCCGAATGACTAAAGAAACATTATCAGCAAGTTGATAGAAAACTGTACATTTCTTGTCTATTACAACCCATTCTCACTCCCAAGGCGTCAAAATCTGAACCATGGTCAAGCGCCTTCCGCGTCACAATGAAGACGCTAAAGGTACCCCTAGGCGTCATCGATGCACAGGGTACACCTTTGATTTCAGTTGTTTGCCCAATGCATCAGATCAAGAAGACACATTTAATTCTTTGCATTTGTAAAAGCAGACATGATTTTATTCATATTTATAGGCTACTTTTATATTTTGGATCAACTAACCCCACTCCTACCCTAAACCTACCACTTCTAAACAATATAAAACACGTAACAGGCAAGTACAGTCACAGGTATTTATTGGAAAAACTGACAAAAAACTGGATAAAAGTCTTTTGAAGTCACAATATCTTCATGTGAAGAACAGAATTGATCTTAATGTTTTAATCGCTGAAATGATGATCCCGCCGCTCCGAGAACACACACACGCACTCAGTCAGTCATATCTCATTCAAATGATACACCCGACTCTTTAGCATGACGCAATCGGTCACAAGACACACAAGAGCCAATGACATTTTACAATCAAAGCTGACGTAATGACGCAATTGGTCATGAGACACGCGAGAGCCAATGCAATTTCACTATGAAATCTGACGTAATGTTTCTTGGGATGGCAATTTTTGAAGTTTGAATGTGTGCATGATCTTCAGCGGACGGAGACGCTCATCGCCTTTGGGGATTTTCTTCACACAAATCAATACAGGGAGTGCAGAATTATTAGGCAAGTTGTATTTTTGAGGATTCATTTTACAACATTAATAATTAAACAACAACCATGTTGTCAATGAACACAAAAAACTCATTAATATCAAAGCAGAATATTTTTGGAAGTAGTTTTTAGTTTTAGCTATTTTAGGGGGATATCTGTGTGTGCAGGTGACTATTACTGTGCATAATTATTAGGCAACTTAACAAAAAACAAATTTATACCCATTTCAATTATTTATTTTTACCAGTGAAACCAATATAACATCTCAACATTCACAAATATACATTTCTGACATTCAAAAACCAAACAAAAACAAGTGACCAATATAGCCACCTTTTTTTGCAAGGACACTCAAAAGCCTGCCATCCATGGATTCTGTCAGTGTTTTGATCTGTTCACCATCAACATTGCGTGCAGCAGCAACCACAGCCTCCCAGACACTGTTCAGAGAGGTGTACTGTTTTCCCTCCTTGTAAATCGCACATTTGATGATGGACCACAGGTTCTCAATGGGGTTCAGATCAGGTGAACAAGGAGGCCATATCATTAGATTTTCTTCTTTTATACCCTTTCTTGCCAGCCACGCTGTGGAGTACTTGGACGCGTGTGATGGAGCATTGTCCTGCATGAAAATCATGTTTTTCTTGAAGGATGCAGACTTCTTCCTGTACCACTGCTTGAAGAAGGTGTCTTCCAGAAACTGGCAGTAGGACTGGGAGTTGAGCTTGACTCCATCCTCAACCCGAAAAGGCCCCACAAGCTCATCTTTGATGATACCAGCCCAAACCAGTACTCCACCTCCACCTTGCTGGCGTCTGAGTCGGACTGGAGCTCTCTGCCCTTTACCAATCCAGCCACGGGCCCATCCATCTGGCCCATCAAGACTCACTCTCATTTCATCAGTCCATAAAACCTTAGAAAAATCAGTCTTGAGATATTTCTTGGCCCAGTCTTGACGTTTCAGCTTGTGTGTCTTGTTCAGTGGTGGTCGACTTTCTGCCTTTCTTACCCTGGCCATGTCTCTGAGTATTGCACACCTTGTGCTTTTGGGCACTCCAGTGATGTTGCAGCTCTGAAATATGGCCAAACTGGTGGCAAGTGGCATCTTGGCAGCTGCACGCTTGACTTTTCTCAGTTCACGGGCAGTTATTTTGCGCCTTGGTTTTTCCACACGCTTCTTGCGACCCTGTTGACTATTTTGAATGAAACGCTTGATTGTTCGATGATCACGCTTCAGAAGCTTGGCTATTTTAAGACTGCTGCATCCCTCTGCAATATATCTCACTATTTTTGACTTTTCTGAGCCTGTCAAGTCCTTCTTTTGACCCATTTTGCCAAAGGAAAGGAAGTTGCCTAATAATTATGCACACCTGATATAGGGTGTTGATGTCATTAGACCACACCCCTTCTCATTACAGAGATGCACATCACCTAATATGCTTAATTGGTAGTAGGCTTTCCAGCCTATACAGCTTGGAGTAAGACAACATGCATAACGAGGATGATGTGGTCAAAATACTCATTTGCCTAATAATTCTGCACTCCCTGTAATTTGGCCTCGGAACACTTGGGATATTTGTACTTCTTGAATAAATTGTTCAGTCGTGCCTGTTATAGCCTTTATTTTATATCATAAAATACACAAGTGGGTAGGTTTAGGGATGGGGTTAGGTTACATGTTCAAACATGTCTAAATAGCATAAATAAAATAAATGTAAATGTAAATAAAATGATGCTGGCTGATTCAATTGAGAATCACACTCCAACATGTCAAAATGGCAAAATCATAACCCAATATATAATTTCATCATAATGATAACATTCCCATGTCCAATGCGTCTGTGTATGATGCCAAAGGTTTCTCATTTAAATCAATTGAATACCCTGCACGTCTATAAAGTGACGCCTAGGGGTACCTTTAGCGTCTTCCTTGTGACACGGAAGGCACTTGACCATGCTTCAAATTTTGATGCCTTGGGAGTGAGAACGGGTTGTCTATTACCACCCACTGCTACTTATACCAACAACGGAAATAAGCGCAGTTACAATAGCAGAATATGTGGGAGAGTGTTGTTATAGTGTGATGATATTGTATTGTATTAAAGGGTTAGTTCACCCAAAATTGAAAATAAAGTCAGTAATTACTCACCCTCATGTTGTTCCAACCATGTAAGACCTTCGTTCATCTTCGGAACATAATTTAGTATATTTTTGATGAAATCTGAGAGCTGTCTCACTCCTCCATAGGCTTTCAGAGGGAATGAAACTTGATGGCCCAGAATAGTAAGTAAAAACGTCATTTAAGGAGTCCAAATGACTACAGTGGCTCTGTATTAAGTCTATCATGCGACGAAAATACTTTTTGAGCGGAAAAACAACAAAAATAACGACTTTATCCCACTATTATTGTTCAATTTGAGCCTCTGACGCCACGACGCATGCGCGAAAACGGCGTTCTTCTTCTACTACTACTAATCTCAGTTTTCGTGCATGCGTCGTGGCGTCAGAGGCTCAAATTGAACAACTTTAAAGTTAATATTGAATAAAAACTAGTTAGAACATCATTTGTAATTTAAAGGATTTAATAACAATATATGATTATGGTTAAACTTAAAATAGTCACAAAATAGATGTATGAGATGATAAAAACTTATCATGAATCATGAATCATGCCCAGCATATATATAGTGTTACCTGAGGGATGGAAAGAGAGAGTGATAGAAAGAGACAAAGAAAAGAAGAGCCGAGAGCCAAAGAGCAGGCCCCAAGAAGAAAGAAACAGAGAATCAAGAGAGGGGGCCAAAGAGCAGCCCCCAAGAAAAGAGAGAGCATAACAGAGCGAGAGCAACAGTTGCAATATTCTTTTATCCCTTCCTTGACCATGTGACCAAAATCCAAATGTGAGACATTCAAACTGACCAATCAGATTATTACAACTTCCCCCACTGTACTAAAGGTGTGACACACATTACAGGCCTTGAGGACTATCACCACCTCTGTCTTTAGAAATTCCAAATGACCCTTGTGGTAAGAAAGAGTGGGTTGAAACATAGTAAAGCAAATGTCTTTGTTAATTTTCAAATATCTGATTTTTTTCAATGAACAATAAAATGCTGCCACATTCATGTGTTTATAAAATAAAACTGAAAGCACATTTAGCACCACTCATTACATTGAAAGTGTTGTGAACATGTTGTGACATGTGAAGGTAACCCATACTCAGAATTTGTCCTCTGCATTTAACCCATCCAAGTTAGTGCACACACACATTAGGAGCAGTGGGCAGCCATTTTGCTGTGAGAATCGAACCAGCAACCTGAGAATCGGTTACCAGTCTGACTCTCTAGGCCATGACAAGATGCAATGTAATATCATTTTTGCAGAAATGTTGCCATGTTTTTGACGTCAAAACCAGAGGAAAACCCAACAATTCCAGTAGTGAACCCTCTCAGTGTGATAATTATACAATATGACAATGTATTTGTAAACCTGTGTAACTGATCACCACAGACATTAGTAGCCTATATGTAAAAATGACTGTCTACCACAAGTTATTGAGGAAGCATTAAGAATTTCATGAGATAAGTGAATTAACTAACACTTCCATTAGCGGTCATGAGGGACACGTTGCTGCGTGATATTCTTAATTAAAGAACACACTCCTGACAGCTTGTTTCCCCACTCTGCTGGTAAATGAACCATATCAGATTCGCCATGTAGGTAATTATGAATGTTAATGCAGAGGGTTCTTTTCAAATGACGACCCTCACTGAACGCTGGTAACATCCACAGCCATTTGCTCCTTCCTACCAGACACGCTTCAGCTGCGGCATTATTTTTCATAAGTGGAAAGTAAAGCCACATTAAAGTTGGTGCCTGCCCTCACAGGATCGGGGAGACATTACCTCAGAAGCTCAGACGTGGAATTATGCTGATATTTGCGCTTATGCATGCGCAATGAACTATGTGCAAGAACCAGAACCAAACTTAGTTTTAAACAACACTGAGCAACTGTTTAATTCTGATTCACCTCTAGTATGCTCAGTAAAGGAACAACTAACCTCCTTCTCCTCTCCCAACATCTCATATTCTTCCTTTTTTTTCCCTTCATCCTCTCTTTCCTCTCCAGCCTCGCCCCCACGAGATTTGGACATGCTAATGAGGTACTAACTCCTACCAGAGAGTTGCAGTAAGGACATTTTTTTATTCCTGGTTATACTTTTCTTTTTCAAAACTCATTTGTATGTTTGGTATCCTGTTCCTTTCAATGTTTTCTTAAAGTTGGCAGGGGCGTAAATTTCATCTAAAAGTTGGGGGGGGACAATAAACATGAAATTCTCAAGAGCAATTTTTGAAGGGAACACAAATAATACAGCCAAAATCGTACTTGTAAGGATATGTGTACCACAAAAAAACAAAATACATTTCGTACTTATTTGGCGTTTTGGTGTACTGAAAAATGATCTAATGTCCGTTTTTCTTTTCTCTGTCATTTTATCTGACCAACAACACAAAGCGATAGTAGTTTAAATACGATTAGGTTCACCGCACAGTCATATTATAATTATTAAATTATCTTGCGTCCTCCACATAGTATTTTATACTATGATATTCAGATATTTAGATATTCAACTGCAGAAGCCCTCTGATCTGCCACTTATTACCATATTGAGCAAAACCCTACACAGATCTGACTGAACTTTCGGTTTAGAATTAGCCAATTTTTTGAATTTGGGGGCGGGTTGCTTGAATTTTGGGTTCATTAGCCGATTATTCGTAATGAAAAACACAACAACAAAACAGTACAATGACACACTCCCTTAAATAAGCGCTTTTACGCTTTGAAACCAAATTTTCGATAATCTTGTCTGTCAGTTCTAAACTTAAAACGCATTTTTTGTCCCGTTTGTGTTTGTATTGTTTTACTACTTACACATTTATTTTAAGTATATATTGTTATATTATTTATAATACTCAGCATGGTTTTTAGGGGGGGACAGCCCTCAGATTGGGGGGGTCCTGTCTCCCTGTACATTATCCTGTACATTATACACTTTGTACAGTATAAAAACCAGTATGGACAGTTTGTACAGTATATAAACCCTTACACTAACCCCTTCTGTATGATTTATAAGCTTGTTTTCTTATGGGGACCTCAATTTAGGCCCCCACTGACAGAGTCCCCATTCAGGTGGAAGTCCCCACCGGGATACGAAAACATGAACACACACACACACACACACACACACACACACACACACACACACACACACACACACACACACACACACACACACACACACACACACACACACACACACACACACACACTTCTTAGATTGTGAGTGTGTGTGTGTGTGTGTGTGTGTGTGTGTGTGTGTGTGTGTGTGTGTGTGTGTGTGTGTGTGTGTGTGTGTGTGTGTGTGTGTGTGTGTGTGTGTGTGTGTGTGTGTGTGTGTGTGTGTGTGTATAATTTTGTGTTTATATATTAATATGACCAATCATAATTATTATGATTATTATTATTGCTAAATACAAATATTGAACAAAATAAGACATATTACTATTATAATAACATTTTCATGATTAAAAATAGAGTATTTAAGAATAAATACTATTACTACTAATAATAATAATTATTATAATTATTATTATATTTTACATAAAACTTATTTTACAAATAAAACTGCTGGGTTACTATGCAGACAGCCTATGACTAAAAATCATTAAAAAAGTCTAAGGATTTATTGTAAAATTATTATAAAAATCTGTGCTTTTTATCTTTGATATCAATTTCTTAAAGTCTATGTCTTTAATATGAAATATGAGCCTCTAATGCATCCACTGTGGGGAAAAAAACCTCTTGTATATTTAAGAAAAACATATGGATTGTCATATCAATTTATTTAGAGAGAAGTATTACTTTTCTTATTTGTTACCAAAAAGTGTCATTCATACTGGAGGCCAGAGGGCGCCCTCGAGCAGAAACTCCACATTTGCCTCAGAGAAGTAATTGTTTGTTTTCAGGGGAGGAAATCCCTATGGGAAATCCCTAACTACTAGCTGCAGGCTGAATAAAAGGAAGATAGAAACGCTTTGATTAAACTTGAAGACAATAAACACAACTGCATCAAGATGTATTTGAGTTCTTGAAGCCTTCTCGGGTAGTTTCATAATAATAAAGCAGTGCTGACTGACATATCACTGTATAGAATACTATAGAATAACACATCGTCTGCCTCATTCTGTGATAAGAAGCCACGTCAGCTCACAAACACTCGACTGACATGACTATATGAATTAAGTTAAAACATGTTATTAAACGTATTTTGTTGGACAACAGGTTTATGAACACTTCACATGACTAGTTTGTGAAGATGTTTGACACATGTTGCTCAAACTCGCAGTGCTTACAGATGGAGCAGCGTTTACTACTGATCACAGAGCAGCTCTTCACTAACACGCTGGGCATTTATTTATTTAATTAAAATCGCAGCCTTTGCGCTTTCATAATCACACATAACCCATTGCGGTTCGATTTCGATTAATCGTGCAGCCCTATTTGTGATACTGAGTTTCGAAAATGTAACACTTGCGTGTGAAAATTGCTCCAAAGCAATAAAAAAAAAAAAACTGTAACACATTTACTAGATGTTATCCTAGTTGACTACTAGTTGATATTGTTATCATATACATTGATACTACTAGAGTTTTTATGGGTTGACTGTACTAAAAAGCACACTATGATTACACTAAACAGTTTTCCCAGCACATTTGGACGTAATAAGGAAAATATATAGTTATAATGTGATGGAATTATTACACAATCCCAGGGGTAATGAGAGGTACCCTGTGGGTATGTCTGACTTCTCAGCCTGTAACACAACACAACTCGGCTCAGCACAACTCATTCATGAACTGATCCCATCAAACCCTATACGTGCAAAATCCTCTATTCCCTGAAGACACTTCGGCTGACTTAATCCACCCATGTCAAAACACAAGTGGTCCATAACATATAATTGTGGTGCTCTAATGCTAATCTTTTATACTGATCGCTTTTTTTATACTGTGCTAACTCATGTTTATGGTAGGCTTTTTGGGGAAGCAGATAAAGTTTGTTACATGAAAACAAACAAATAAATCCTGTTCACCTTTAAACAAATTCATGTATTGATTCACAGTAAAGAAAAAAATGCACAACAAGCTCAAATTGTTCAGAAAAATTACAGTTCCATCTTGTCAGAGTTACAGTTTAAAATCAGGCTAATCCATCATTCTGCCATGTAAAACGTTAAATTAATGTCACCACAGAAGAATGGATTTTTCTGAGAAATACGAAGAAAATGCTGATTAAGCACAAGAAGGTTACCAGCACAGGAGAAAGATAATGTGCATCTGAGTTTACTTTCGCTAGATTCCATGAAAGTGCACCTTTGCAGCTAACTCACAGTGATTATTACACAAAATATCATCGTTCCCATTACTGACCAAGCTTTTTTTTTTTCCTTTTTAAATATCAAACAAAGTCATTCATTATTGCTTTTGCCGCATTTGTCACAGTGCATTTGGTTCATTTTATTTCTTTTCCTCGACTTTATGCAGATTGTGTGTTTAAGACTTATGGCAATAGCGGCCAACTTATGTATGCAAATAGATTCGCCTCTCTGTTGGGTGAGATTACTGTGAAGTGCTGCTATTTGCATTTGAAAATGATCCGGATTGGAGTGAGCGTGAGGCGAGGTGCAGTTAGGGATGATGGGTAAAAGAGAGCTTGCCACGATAAGCTGAAAATTGTGTTTGCCTAAATGCTTGCAGCAGCACACCTCACCAACGCTTTGTAATTTCCCTTTTCTTTTTTTTTTCTGTGTCTGTCCTTTTTATGTACGTGGTTTAACAGTAACGCTGTTAACAGAGTTGCGGTTTAATACAGAGCCCCTTTTTTAAATCTTCAGGGTGGCGTGATACCTCTGGCTGTGGATTACTAGTCCTCAACAAAGTCAGATGTCAGAGAGACCAGCAGCAAGAGTACCTGCAAATTCTCAAGATCACAATGAATTAAGAACACTATAGCACACCAGATTCTTCTCAGGTTTGCCCTGCAAAAATATTTATACTATTTGGTGTTTGATGTGGATTTTCCCGTGCTGCGTGGCATCAAATGCAAACCTCATGAAAGCAAATCAAAAGAGACTCAAACAAAAAAACATGTATGGGAGAGCAAGGACAATTTGATATTCAATATAGTGTACAGTATGTAACATTAGTAATTACTTCAAGTGCAGTGCACATCCTAAAATAAAAACTTTTGTGTGTATGTGTGTGTGCGCGATTGTGTGTGTGTGTTTGTGTGTGTGTGTGTGTGTGTTTGTTTTCTGGACTGATTCGAACACAGTATTAGAAAGTGTCTGCATTTATGAAAGTTTTATTTTATTTTTTTTATGAGGGTAACTGCTAAACTGTGTAAAAGGGGTTGATTTTAAATGACTGTTCTACTCATGTTGGTATCCATGCTTTTAATTATTGATTGATTGATTTATTTGTATGTTTGTTTTCATGTTTGCTTTCTTGCTTTCTTATAGGTCAAAATATTATTCAAAAGTTTGGGGAGAGTATGATTTTGTTGTTGTTGTTGTTGAAAATTATTACCTTTACTTAGCAACACATTCAATTGCTCAAAAGTGACAGTAAAGACTTTTACATTGTTACAAAAATATGAAAGACAAGATTTCAAATAAATGCTGTTCTTTTGAACTTTCTATTCATCAATAAATCCTGGAAAAGAGTACCACGGTTCCACAAAAATATTAAGTAGCACCGTTTAACTTTTTTTAAAAATAATTATTATAAGAAATGTTTCTTGAGCAGAAATTCATCATATTAGAATGATTTCTGAAGGATCATGTGACACTGAAGATCGGAGTAATGATGCTGAAAATTCAGCTTTGTCCACAGGAATCAGTTACAGTTATTTTCAATAATAATATTTTGCAGTATTACTGTTTTTGTTTGTTTGTAATCAAATAGATTCAGCATTGGAACATAAGAGACTACTTTCAAAACCATTTAAAAAAAATCTTACCTGCTTTAAACTTTTGAACACAAGTCTATTTTTTCCACATCATATTTTTAGAAACTTTTATGGTATGTTTGGTCAATTTTAATAGAGTGTTTTGTATTTTTGTTCATTTTTGCCTCCAACTTGATTAGGTTATACATTTAACTCGATAAATTGACACCAGAAACTGATTTCACCAAGTACAACATGTTCCTGTATCAATATCTTTGCTGATCCTGGAACAGCATTGCAATCAACCAATCAGATTTGAAGGACAAGTTTACAGCTCATATCAAGTTTAGGCTTAAACCATAGGTGCTTCTACTTCAGTGTTATTTATCTATCATATCCCCCTGATTTTAGGAGTAACTTATGGGTAGGGTTAGGTTTAGAGGTAGGGATAATGGTTAGGATACAATTTTCGACCAAAATATGGAAACAGGACGTGCATTAAGACAGATATCAACTCTAGTAGACCTGAATGTATGTTTCCATGAGCGAAATCTAGAAAAGTATACAAATGCAGAATATTCAAAATATTCACAGTCATTAGAAGTTACAAGAAAAGGTTTTATATAGAACTTTAAATGATTCTCTCAGGCGCTTCATATATTCTTAGGATGTTCTATCATGGGACCATTTTATGGATTTAGTTTGAATTAATTTAGTTTTCATTTAAATATTATGAATTAAGCAGCTCATAAATATACTTTATCACTAGAAACATTGAAATAGCCTGCTAAACATTTCTCCTTATATAGAACCTAAAGTCGAGAACCCTTGAGTTCTATAGAATCTTTTTTTTTAGTCATTTTGACTAAATTTTGAGTGATAGTCATTTTTTCAATACACTACTTGTATAAATAGATACTATAATGTCATATTATGATTAAATAGAGTATGATACAAAAGCAACATAGATCGCCTCCCACATAAACAAATTAAACAGAGAACTTGAATGAGTTCAATCAAATCAACCCAAATGAGGATTTTTCTGACATCAGCCTTTTTTATCTAAGATGCGTGGGACCTGCTAATGTGTATTGCGTCTTGGAAGACCGTAGTCGTTAAAGCCCTGTATGAAATCTCACAGAATAGTGTCTCTACAGCACACAGACTCCTGGCTGAATCCCATTAAGCCTGCACAGCGCTGGGTAATGGGATCGGCCACGGGCCTTTATGTTCCTCCTCCCCCCCACACTCCCCGTGCTTCACATCACGGCCTGCAAGGATCCCGCGTCTCAGCCAGGATAACGTGCCACAGCCCAAGCCACCGTCACAGATGAATATTCATTAGCACAGCTTTTTGCGAATTTTCTCCTGGATACGGCTGCCCCGCCACCCCTCCTCTTCCCCTCTGCTCCCCTGGCAGAGCTGGCTGAGGGAGAGAGAGGAAGTGGGGTGGGTGAAGGGGCGACTGGGTCTCGTAACACCTCGGGGTCTGAGACATGTGTGCACAATTTCGATTTCATTTGTGTGCCGCTTTTTACGTGAGACGTTATGAGGCAGACAGAGAGGAATCGAGCTCGTGGAAGCAGAAAATGTATAATATAGGACAGTGAAATAGAGCTATGACAAAAATGATTGGCAGTGTAAAAGCTGAACAACAAAGAGTGCTGTTTTTCGTAAGGAAAACATTCATTATGAATGAAATTGAAAAGGAAGATATGAGGAAACAAAGATAAGTTATCCCTCTCACTCCATTATGAACAAAATCTAACAGCAAGGAGATCTTATTAGCATTCTTACTTACAATGACTCACTCTTAACATGTTAATAACCAAATGTTTACAAATTCGTTGAGGCTCTTGAGTTCTAAAGTTGATTTCATTATATTTATAATAAATGAGAATTATTAAATAGACTTCCATTCAAAAGTTTGGGGTCTGTGAGATTTTCTGGAAGTCTGTTTTTAAATTATTTAATTAGCATCAAAGTTCATTATATATATTACTTAATTATATTACACATATATTTCATATTGGTAACACTTTATTTTAAGGTGTCATTGTTGCAGTGTAATTTTATATTTAAGTACAGAGTAACATTAATTAACAACATGCACATAAGGCTAGGGTTTGGGGTAGCACTTCATTTTACAATATCCTTGTTATATGTACTTACTGTAGTAATAACAGTAAGTTATGACCCTCAACCAAAACCCTAATGCTACCATAACCCTATAGTAAGTACATGTAGTTAATTATTATAACTCAGTACTTAAATATATAATTATACTGTAACAATGACACCTTCAAATAAAGTGTAACCGCGTTTGGTTGAGGGTTAGTTGCATGTAATTATGCATAATTTACTGTTATTACTATGGTAAGTACATATGTAACAAGGACACTGTAAAATAAAATGTTACCTTCATATTTGTTGAACTTTGAGGCTAATTCAATTCAAAGAGTAGCTGTTAATGTCAAATTTGGTGTGTGAAACATGCACTACCGTTCAAAAGTTCAGGGTCAATACAGTTTTTATTTTTATTTTGAAAGAAATGAATACTTTTATTTAGCGAGGACGCATTCATTAACTGATCATAAGTGGCAGTAGACATTGAATAAGGAAACTGAATTAAAAATGCTGTTCTTTTGAACATTCTATAATGCAAGAATCCTGAAAAAGTATAACGGCTACCAATAACATGTAATTACATTACAAATGAATTACAAATATTAGTCCAATCTGAATTTCATTTACAAATATGTTTCAAATTAAAACGGTTTGTCAAATCAATTTAATGAGTCCAACTGTGGATTGTACTCGGTCACCTGCGCACCTTTGCAAAACTTTTTTTTGTATGCTTCAACATTTTTTGATTATGTAAAGGGTACTGTATTACATAAAAGGTAAAAAAAATTGCCTGTTTCAGTGTGTAGCCATAGCCAAACATAGAAAAAATACACATGCACTTTCTTCACAAATACCAGTGGTCAGGGCAGGCTACACCATGACCTTTGACCCTTAAATTACACTGTACTCATACCACTGACCTGGGCCAGCAGCCGAGGGGAAAAAGCGCTCAGAGTTTGTATCCAGCGAGAGCCTGAAGCCTTCTCCCCTCAAGCCAGGTTCTGCATCACCATTACTGCTATCTCAGCAGCCAAATTCAGCTTTGAAGTTTCTGCAAATCTCAGAACAAAAGCATGAATTATTCCACATTAACCACACATTGATTAATATAGTCGGATGGGGAACGAATACAACAATAGATATTAAAAGTTCCTTTTTTTTTCTCATTACAAAAGAATGTTTCTTCTTCCACATTAGCCTCTCTTTTTGGCTTATATGTTATTAATTTACCAAAACCTTCACAGGGCAGACTTGAAAAAAAAAGGAGGAGGAGAAGGAGAGAGAGTTTGAAATGAATGAGAATAATAGTGACCTTTGCCAAGGGTGATGGATGAGAGAGAAACGCTCACTGGCATCCACTGCACTGGAGACGTCACCATGACAACCCTGACAGCCGCGGCAGCACACATGAATATGTACGACCCACATCTGGACAGCTGCTCTAGCCAATGCACTCCTGGTTAGGGTGTGTATGTGTGCGAATGCATGCACATTTGCATTAAGTGTGTGTGTGTGTGTGTGTGTGTGTGTGACAGGTTACATTCCTTGTGTTTTTTACTTATTACTTAGAATCAAAAAAGCATAAAACATACATTTAAGGTGATAATTCCATACAATACGTGTTAGAGATAAACAAGCTGCGAGCAAAAGCAATTCTTTGGTCAAGCGGCAGTCCAGCCAAGCCTTGCGGGTAAAGATGTTTTTCCAACATTTCCTGAGGTAAACTTCACTTGTATTGTAATACAACTTGGTCAGAATACATCCGTCAACTCACGGCAGTTCGGCGTGACACATAATTACTGGCTACCCCTTGGATGTTTGAAAACCATATGGTTTCTGACCCGTTTTTCATTTCAAGTCATATTCAATTAGAGAAATGCACGAGAACATAGCGGGCGAAAGAGGGCCGTAGCATGTTCTGACTCCATCCATCACACCATTTAATCTGAGGGGAAAAAGACATCGAGAAAACCAAGAAAGAGAGCAAGAAAGTGCGTATTCTATTTATACAGCATCTGGACTCTCTTTTCAGATTATTTGTTCTTGGTGCACCCAGCAGTGTATGCGCGCACATGTGGAGAGAAGCGAGGGAGAGAGAGAGAGAGAGAGAGAGAGAGGGGGAGAGGGGGAGAGGGGGAGAGGGAGGGTGGCTTTGTTACTCTTACTCAGTTCACCTCATTGAATTGTAAATAAGGTGTGATATTTTTACAGAGGAGAAAAAAACCTGCACAGCCGGTGCACAGCAGACAGGCCGTCTGAATGTCTGAATGTCTGCCCGCACTGTGCCTTTCCTCCAATGTAACTACAACACTCAAAAAATCTGCAGCCCCGGCCAACGCATAAGGGAAATTTGAGTTTAAACATGTAATTCTTAATCCCAAAACAAACAGAAAAGCAGCCCACCGCATAAATCGAAACATTGCGGTTTGAGATTTAAATCCATTTACAAAGCCCTGGATGGATGAGCTGACTATCAGTGACAACTTAATGAAGTTTAAGTGCGCATTTAAAACGTGAAATATTTATGGTAGTTTTTCCGTTGATAAACAGTAAAAGCATAAAGACTTCCAGTATACTTTTGAGAAAGGTCATAATACCGTCATCTTAATTCGTTACAAAAGCAAATGCTTGACACACATAAAAAAGGTCTAACATTTACATGGAGAGTCCACCCAAAAATCAATTACTCACCATCATGTCTTTTCAAACCCGAATGACTTACTTTCTTCTGTGGAACATATAAGAAGATATTTTGAGAAATGTTTTAGTTACGGTTGGTTACCATTGACTTCCACTGAATTGACAAAAAGACTCAAAATATATTTTTTTAAATGATCAGCACTATTTTGTACAGTGTACAAAATCATAATTGTGATGATATTCATATATATATATATATATATTCATATATATATATATTCATATATATATATATATATATATATATATATATATATATATATATATATATATATATATATATATATATATATATATATATATATATATATATATATATATATATATTAGTGCTGGGAATCGATAAAAGAATTCACTAATAATTCACTTTTTTTCTGTAATTAATCACGATTAATCGCAAGTTTTTAATATTTTAAGTTTTTAATATTTTGATATTGTAATAATTTGTTACTCTCCAAATTAATGTAGAAACAATTTAAAGACAGCATATTTTAAATATGTGTTGTAATGGCATATTTTTATGAATGAAGGCCGGTATAACTGATACTAATGTCTCTATGAAACATTAATGACGTTACATTACAGTATAACTGAAAGCTCCCAATTTCAACATTTATTAGGCTTTAAAAAAAATACTTTTAATTTAAGTGAACTTAAAACAATCTTTACATAAACCCATTATAGTAAATGTTATTTTTACTTGTGGCCTTCCCTTTTAGACATATGCAGAAATGTAATAGTTAGCAAACACCTTTCTTAACTGCATAAATAATAAATTAAATATAGATTAATCATCATTAAAGCTACAATTTTCTCTGTTCCCGTTGTTCTTTGATGAACATTAATGACAGGCATCATCAGTGCTGCTGTCACTTTAAGAACAGCCGCTGACGAACATGACGCGGATCTGACGTGCTGTCCCGCGCATCTCATTTCCTCACAACACTTTAAGTTCATTTAAAACGTTATTTAACTAATTTAAGACTCTTAATATGAGAATACTCAAAATTCTCTGTGTTGTTGTTATTGTTTCTTCAAGAGCAAAAGAGAACTCGATGTGATCAGGAGACTGACGATAGTCTGTCTGTGCGCCGTGTGTGTGTGTGTGTCAGAGTGTACCTCGATTAGCTGAGACGCAGCCACACAGACAGGACATTGACATACAGTGCGTTCTCTTGTGTCTTGTCGCGCCTGGAAGCATGTACATGAATAGGAGCGTGATCATGTAACGTTAGGCAAAAATGGATATAAAAACGGACGCTGCGTTATTTGCGTTAAATATTTTTAATGCGTTAAGCTGAAATTTAGCCAGCCCTAATATATAGTGTATATACCGTATATATATATATCCCAGCCCTAATATATAGCGTATATACCGTATATATATATATATATATCCCAGCCCTAATATATAGCGTATATATATATATATATATATATATATATATATATATATATATATCCCTGTGTATATAATTAAACAGTCACAATGACACCTTCAAATAAAGTGTAAACTAGAATTCATATCTAAACTAAGAATGTCTATGTTGTGAAAGAAAACAGAAAATCACCATTGAATGTTCCTGGAGGTCTGAACGGAATGCAGCAGAATGCAGCAGCACGTCTTGTCTTCAACAAGCCCAAAAGGACCCACGTCACACCTCTCTTCATCTCACTGCACTGGCTACCACTTGCTGCTCGCATCAAGTTTAAGGCGCTGACCCTTGCATACAGAGCCACTACACGCTCAGCTCCGACTTACTTTGACCCCATTCTACAAATCCACACCCCAACCAGAAGCCTTCGCTCAGCAAAGGAACGACGGCTTGTGGTCCCATCACAGAGGGGGAAAAAATCCCTTTCCAGAACATTTTCATTCAACGTTCCCAGCTGGTGGAACGATCTTCCCAACACCATCCGAAACGCAGAATCATTGACATCATTCAAAAGTCACCTTAAAACTCAGCTCTTCCGTGAGCACTTAACCTCTTAAAAAAAAAAAAAATAATAATAATAATTTCTTTCTTCTTTCTCCTTCTTCTTCCCTCCCCTAGCCTGTACTACACTGAGCAATGTACACGGTCTCAGGATTTCAGGCTCTTATTGCGCTTCTCGACTCTTCATGACCTATCGCTTCATGTTCCCCCAAGTTGTAAGTCGCTTTGGATAAAAGCGTCTGCAAAATGCATAAATGTAAATGTAAATGTCTGAACATTTTAAGCAAAGAGCTAATGGCCACAATATAGAGGTGTTACAGTCATAGGCCTATTTAGTTTCAGGTTTTTTTTTAGGGGACCTTTTACACAACAACAGTGTTCTGGGGGCCTGAAAACGCAAACTTTTGAAAATGAGAAACGGGTTTCAAGGTGCACGTTTTTTAAAAGGTACCGTTATTGTCTGTGTAAAAACTACATAAACACCAATTTGAGAAAATGGTGTTCAGTCTAGGTGTGTAGTGTTTCTTTACAAAGTGACGTTGCCAACTACTGGCCTGGCAGCATAATATAAAGTTTTTAATCGTTTTCAGGGATCCATGTGAACGGGGATCGTTTTGACAACGTTGTCGTCTGCACGCGAAAGGCGCAAAAGGAAAAACATTTTTAGTACGTTTTTATTACATCGTTGTTGTGTAAACGCATTGTCATGGTTTTCATTGTCTATAGCTCGGTTTCCACTGAAATTACCTGGAACAATTTGTCCCAGGAACTTTTTCACCCAGACCTGTTGCTGTCTGCATTTCCATTGTGGTCTAAAGTACCGTGAAGATTAGACAAACTGCGAACGACTGTGAACAAATTTCCAGTTCCTGATTTCGTCCTCTGCATATAATCTTAATAAAGCGTCATCGTCGGTCCATCTGTCATATTTTTCAAACCCCATTGTTGATTGCAAACACCTCTTACTGCACGCACCACAACAGATTTTAAAAAATGGTGGTTGAAATAAAATGCAGCATGGAGTCAACCTATCAAAATGCTGCGTGAATTCAACCAATCACAAGTCCCACCCACAAAGGAACTTTGAAAAAGTATGACCTCATGAGCAGGGACTTTTTGAGGGAGAAATTCTTACCCCAGAGTACCACCCCAAAGTCCCTAGTTCCTGGGGAAAGTTCCTGCGGTGGGAACACGGCTATTGTCATTGCCTGGATTCTCGTTTGTTGGTTTCTAATTAGCCCTCACCTGTTCCCTGTTCTGTTTATTATCTTCCTTCAATGTATTTAAACCCTCAGTTCTCCTCTCTTCTTTGTCACTCATTAGCGTTGTTCATGAATGTTTAGTACTGTTCTCGGTGTCTATTAAAGTGCTTGTTATTGTTCATTCTGTTGTGCATCTTCTTGTGGATTCAATTACATGCAAACCCTGCAAGTGGATATAAACATGCCAATAAATATGCAACCATGAAAAACTGTGCCAGCTTCTTCTTATTTATTAAAGTATTAATTCACCCCTAAATAATATTTCTGCCATGTTGACTTTCTTTCTTTCGTGACACACAAAAGGAAAAGACAAAAAGATTTTTCATGTAAAAAAATTTAATTTTACACGACAGAATCAAGCTGTAAAATGACAAAATAAAAACACCATAAAAAAATCATAAAAGCTGTCAGACTTGCGCACTATGTACAGGTACCAAGTTTTCTGAAGTCATATGACAGCTTTGTGTGGGAAACCAAACAATATTTAATTCGCTACTCACTGATAATTTCCCTTCTGACAAAGATCTGTAATAACTAATAGAAGTCGCTACAAAATTGATCACAAAAAAAACAACAATCAAAAGCAACCATCATGAACCAAATATCACAGTACTATAATTGATTTAAGAATTAAAATGGAGCAGAAGATTTTCAGTAAATTTGGGTTGTCCTTCACTCAATAACATTTGACGTGTTAAAATCAATCAATCAATCAAAAAACCAACCAATCAATCAATCAATCAATCAATCAATCAATCAAAAAAATCAATCAACCAACCAATCAATCTATCAGCCAACCAACCAACCAACCAACCAACCAACCAACCAACCAACCAACAATCAATCAATACACAATCAATCAATCAATCAATCAAAAAAAATCAATCAACCAACCAATCAATCTATCCATCAATCTATCAGCCAACCAACCAACCAACCAACAATCAATCAATCAATCAATACACAATCAATCAATCAAAAAAAAATCAATCAACCAACCAATCAATCTATCCATCAATCTATCAGCCAACCAACCAACCAACCAACAATCAATCAATCAATCAATACACAATCAATCAATCAAAAAAAAATCAATCAACCAACCAATCAATCTATCCATCAATCTATCAGCCAACCAACCAACCAATAATCAATCAATCAATCTAAAAAACACCCAATCAATCAAAAAACCAACCAATCAATCAATCAATCAATCAAAAACGAACCAATCAATCAATCAATCAAAAAACCAACCAATCAATCAAATAAATCAAACCAATCAGACTTTATCACAGATTCAGGGTCCAAATACAAGATATTTTACGAGGTGGCTAGTTTGTACGAATTTGTACAATTTGTCTAAACCCCAATGTAGGTTTGGGAGCAGGGTTTGGGTGTAGGTAATTCGTACAAATTTATGTACAATTTAGCAAAAAAGGGGTAGCTGAAACAGCTACTCTGACCGAATTGCTGTGAGATTGGGTTGACAATACATAAAATAAACATCATACAAAAAATGAGTCGTATGACTCACTATAACATTTCCTATGGTAGTTTTAGTATGTTTTGGACCCATTGTAAACCCTGAATTTCCAACATTGTGTTGTATACATTTTTCCTTTAACATATATATATCTCACTCAACGTTTTCATTGCCGTGTTGCTTTTTTTATGCCATTGTCTTCCCCAGTTACTGTTGAAGTGATGGGCTATTCTTTAATTTAACAGTGAGGTTTGAAGATCTCAAGTTCATGTAAACAGCACTGACACGGAGCTTCTCTCGTGCTTTTGTCTTCTCTCTTCTTTATTGTAGCCCAAGGTCAAAAGGTGACTGAGATTGTTGAATCACCTCAGAGGACCCTGCTGTCTGATGTGAACTCAACCTCTCCCACTTTGGTAGAGCATGTCCTCCCTCTCATCTCCCTCTTTCTTGTCTTGCGCTGTCGGCTCTGAAAACTCTTCTATCCTCTCCCCTGTCCTCCATTCACCTTCTCTTTCAAACATCATCTGTCCTCTCATCTATCTCTCCACTCTTTTTAACTATTCACTCTATTCTTCTCTGTCGCTTACCTTTTTTCCCTGCGTCCCTATATGTCTGTCTGCGTCTAAGTGGTCTGTGAAAGGGCGGCTCTTTTGAGGGGACCAAAGGGTCGAGGGATGACCTTGCGCAACTGAAACTGCTACTCTGAAGAAGAAAGCAGGAGAGTTTGGTTTTACTTGTTTGAAGTGAAGGTGGACGGCCCTTTGAACCTCTGCTCTCATAAATAAAGGTTTCTTTGAAAAAGCAGACCAGGTCAAAACAAGAGCATCTCGCAGGTGATAGCGGTACGATTGCACACTCACATGAAGCAAACTACAGATATGACTGAATCTCAGCTCTATCTTTTTGATTATGGAAATTAGAGCTGATGCATTTGCATTATAAAGAGCAAGGTATAACATTTTGACAAAGTTGTTATTGCTTTAACAAATGCAATTTAAATGTAGTGTCATGTATCATTTTTTTTTTTAAGATTAAAACTAATTTCTTGAGAAGATTGTCATACAGCTTTTTGAAATGCGTTGTGTAACAGTTTCCACTCCCATAGTTCAATGCAAGATTTCTGCTTTACCATATTAAGCGAAACACATGTCTGTTCATGAAAGGTCAAACCCGGGGTGTTTATGAATATTCAGATGACACATGCAAAGTAAATTACAGTTGTTTGCAGCTAACTTCTCTGAACCCTCTTGAACCCAATTTGTTGTTCTGAGTTGTTCAAGTGGGAATATTTCTGAAGTACAATCAGTTTAGAGGCTCGAACAAATAAAAGTATAAGAGTAATGTTCCTTTTTACATATCCAAAGAACTTTCCAGCAACCTATATTACAGAGTTTTATGGTGATATAAGTTGAAAGTTTTTTCTCCCCCACTTAACTAAAACAGATTACATCTGAAAAATCCAAATATTAGTATTAGTAATCCATATAACCAATATTAGTAACCCATAAAAAATCTCTCTAGAATATGATAACAAGAAAGGTTAAATTATTGAAAATCTTAGAAAAGCCTAGAAAATATTATTATTTTGAATTTGGTACATTTTTCTTTATTAAAGTATTTATTAACTTTATATATTTATAATTAACTAATATTTATTAGAATTTATTAACTAATCTTGACATGATTACTTTATTTTACTTTAACTTTATTACATACTTTATTTTACAAAATAAGTGGTTCTGGTATCAATATAATCTCAAAACACAACAATTTTTGAATTTTTTAGTGCTGTCAAATCGGGGTTGTAAATATATATATATATATATATATATATATATATATATATATATATATATATATATATATATATATATATATACACACACACATGAAAAAATATACAATTTACCATTAGAACCTTTATATTGGTCACTTTAAAACAATTTGTCCTTCCCTTAATTAAAGTCAATTTGTTTTCTGAAGAACCTTATATATAAATTGTATCAACCATTATCAATATTAACTGTTTATCAACATTAGAGCAAACTGTTCAAAGAATAAAATTATGTAAAATTATAATGATTCAATTTACTGATAAAATGAATTCCAAAGAAGCCGTATTCCTCACACTCAGAACTGCAGACAGGATTCCCACACACAGATAAGCCAAATTTCATTTTATCAGTGACATTAGTGACAGAATCCCCATTAGCAGTGTAAATTTGACTAGGTTTAATCTGCCACTCTGAAACTGCCCATAAAGCATTCAATGAACTGACCCTTCGGCCCGCTCACCCCAGCTCATCTCTTGTACCATCATGCACCGCCCCCTCATACCTGGAACAGTGCCCCGCTCGTCCCTTTTATGTGCCCATGAGACAGAGCTGGCCCCTCCAACCACACACCCCCACCCCTGTGACAACCTCCCCCCACCTCACCAAAAGTGTCACCCAGTCCTCCTAACAAGGGTGAAGGCCATATGTGACTCTCTCATTAACGACTACATGAAAGAGACAAGAAGTACAGAAGGACATCTGGGCCTGACTGAGACACAGAGAGGAGAGAGAGAGCACGCGAGAGAGAGAGAGAGAGAGAGAGAGAGAGAGAGCATGTGTAAGTGAGCAAAAGAGTTGTACATCATGCTATATGAAACTACAGGCCTTTTCACATGACTCACATAAGTTGGACAGTTCTATGGACTCTATGGTCGATTCGCATAACACGCAGTTATTTTTTCATGATTTTTACTTATTTTTCTTTTTTTTGCCCTGTAATTTGCAATCCATATTCAAGGCAAAGAAAATATACTGTAACTGTCTAAATACCTTGTAATTTACTTTTTAAATCATTTATATTTCATTTATTGTTTTGTTTATTTTTAATCATTTCTTAAAGCTACACTGTGTGATATTTTCCCCCATCTAGCGGTCAAAGGGTATATGACCATCCAGTAAATATTAGTTTCTTTTCCTCCCAATTCCGATTTCGTTTTAACTCCTACAGTGGCCGATTTAGTCCAAGATTAACATGGCTTCCAGTTCGATCCAGCAATCCCCCTCTTCACATTCGCCATCGAGTTGTAACGCTTGTGTCCGGGTGAAAAATACGGATAGCTCACTCAACGCAACTGGAGTCGATGCAAACACGGAGGCGATTGACATCAAACAGCCCACACTTTATTCCCCGCGGAACCCCCCACAAGAGTCCGGCACAAACTCCACTTCCGTCCACAGCATTACCCAACAAAACAAAAATAAATGAATGTTTGCAACAGAAGACATAAAATAATCCGTACACATGGGAGATCGAGGCGCAGTGCACACACACACACACAGAACGCAGGCGCTCCAACCGGGGCGAACGCTCTTAAAGGGGCCACACTATTTTCCTACTCATTACAGAGTGTTAAAACGCGAAAGGCGAAGCTTGAATTTACGGGTATGTCCCTCTTTGGCTAATGTACTTTCAAGATGGAGGGGCAACATGGCGACCCTCATTCGAACCCCTTACCCATATGTATTTTCAATGGCATATTATAAACTTACGAGAATACTTTATTACTTGAAAGAAGTAAATATACATTAATGAGGACATATATTTTTGAAAGAACTAAGTGTTTTTAGCTAAGAATAAACTAAAAAAGTTACACAGTGTAGCTTTAACTTTTGTTTGCTGTCATGCCTTTGCTCCAAAAGCTGCCTTTTCTGTAATATTGTCTTATGGTCCTTTTTTTTTACGTAAAATATTTTTTTTTTTATATTTTTAAAATGTAATTAATTCCTGTGATGGCAAAGCTGAATTTTCAGCATCATTACTCCAGTCTTCGGTGTCAAAATCGGATTTGGTGCTCAAGTAATGTTGTTTCTTATTATTATCAAAGTTGATAAAGAAGGAACAGTGGTGAACCGGCAATAGGGTCATGGGCGGCCAAGGCTCATTAATTCACGTGGGGAGCAAAGGCTGGTCCGATCAAACAGACAAGCTACTGTAGCTCAAATTGCTTAAGAAGTTAAAGGACAACTCTGGTGAAAAATGAACCTAGGGGTCATTAACACATGGTTACCGAGTAGATCGTTCTCTGGGATGCGTTTTCATGAAAATCGAATGTAAAGAGTTTGATCTCTAAAAACAGATTAGCTTATAACGCTAGTCTATGGGGCATAGAATAAGTAAATTTAAATCGCTAGTTAATACCACTAACAAGGCTCAAAATAGCCTCACACTAACACGGTAGCATAATGAGGGTCCCTACATGCAAACCTAAGCATTGAGAATTTTGTAAGTGTACAAACAGTTTAATAAGAAGATACTTTATAAAGACAGTACATTACGCGGATACAGACAGGAGCCATCTTGGAAAACTGTAACGACAAGTCGAGCCACGGTTGAATAATCCGCCATCTCTTTAGTGTGTATCCTTTGGAAGCACTAGTCTCTGTTGCGTTCAGTTTTTTAAAAATTAGTTTTATTTATTTTCTCTGTTGCGTTCAGTGCTTTCTTCCGGAAAAAACGGACCATATGAGATTCCAAGTCAAAGTTCATCACTTAGCACAGCGTTCATGGCTCGACTCGTTGTTTTCCAAGATGGCTCCTGTCTGTATCCGCGTAATGTACTGTCTTTATAAAGTATCTTCTTATTAAACTGTTTTTTACACTTACAAAGTTCTTGTCCTTTAATGCTGGTTCTGATAGAAAGGTGTCAGAATACATAGTGTATCGTAATATTTTTGATGAAATCATGATTTTGTTTTTTGTTTTTCAGGATTCTTTGACGAAAAGACATTTTAAAAGAACTTTAATTATTTGAAATACACATCTTACAATCTTTTGTAATATTATAAATGTCTTTACAATCACTTTTGATCAATTTAATGCATCATTGCCAAATAAAAGTATTAATTTCCTTCACAATAAATCTTATATATACAAACCTTACTGTCTCCAAAATGTTAAACGGTACTGTATTTGTTTGCTGTTTAATTAAAATGTTTAATAAGAAATGGGATGTAGTTGGGAAAAGATGATGGGACGTTTTCTATTATGTTTTCAATTAATGTTAAACCTGGTTTTGGGGTAGATTGTAGCAACAGCACATTTTTTTGTACTTGACATTCATTTATAAATTTGTTACATTAACAGTTTAGGGATAAGCTGTAGATTTCGATTTAAAACAACTTTAATTTGTAGCAGATTACATACAATTTTGAGATAATTGCCACAAAAAAAGTTACAGAGGTGTTACATCCATCCACGGTCTCCCCTACAGGTTTTTGTTGTGAAATGCTGTATACTCTCTGCAGTCTTGCTTTCTAGCAATGGTAAAATCACCTCTCTGTGATGCTATCTGCATGCCGCTCACACTGAAGCTTTGCTTTCAGGCGAAATTGCCTTAACAGTGTTTAAAAATGAGTGCTGCAGAGAGCAGGAACTACAACAGGAAAGAGGACAGAAGACACAGTAGATCAGAAGAACAACACGACAGAGATCCGCACCTACCAACCAACGTGAGGCAGCACGCTGCAAGCAGTCAGCGCTCCCTTTCAAATGTACTGCGGGCCGACTAATAGGACATCACCGACCGATCATTTCTGCCGTGGAGCGCTGACAGAGATGTCGTCTGTCTCCCTGACAGCCTCAGCGGTAAATACACACACAAACACACAGTGTGTTGCACGCTGTCAGTGGAGCAGGTCTCAGAGCTAAATCAATCCCAGGATGCAATGACACTCCTGTCATTTCCCACACCTCCGTTCTCATGAAGACTCACAAGTACAGCACGAAACTCCATCTACCAGCACAGGCCTCGCTCACTGTGGGCTGATAGACAGGACTGTTTAATGTGCCCCTCTCTGGGTGTGAACAAGTCAGGTTTATACTGACTATACTGAACATATATGATAATGCATCTGTCTCCTGGGTAGCAGGTTCTTCAGAACATGAGGGTAGTGCCTACTTTTACATAAATGGATGAGGAAGAGGTCCAGCTATACATTGGTTCTTGTGACCAATGAGATTAACAAACATTAATGGCCTGGTGGTCACAGACATAGCTTAGATTAAGTCAGGGTTAGACCTAAGTTCAATTAGGACATTTAAGTAGCTTTATTTAACGTGCCATAGAAAAAAAAAACATTACTGGTGTGCATCTTGAGCATGATCTTGAGACAAAACAACGGCACTGACACATTTGAAGATATGCCAGTGCAAGTTGCTTTCAGTTAAAACAGCTCAAACATGCATTTTAGTCTGAGACTAGCCTCAAGCCTTGTCTGTGAAACCGTTAGAATTAAGCAGTAAGGTGTAGGAGGCCGTTATATATTATTGTAAATATAACTGATAAAAAGAAATCTTTGCTTTGATTTGACCAGTGTGTTGTTGTTATTGACTTAAATAATTTTTTAACAGTTTTCATTAGTTGAAATAAACCTGAAATAAAATAAAATATAAATATTTGATGAAAAACATAACTTAAAAGCTTAAAATTAGAAATGTTGCCTTAGCAACTACTTACATAACATAAAAATAAACAAAATAAAATTACTAAACTAAAAATAAATATAACTGAATATAACTGAAAACTAAACTGTGGCGAGCAGCGAGGCAGAGCGCAGTCTCGGGAGTGCCCCCCGGCCTGCGAAGGGCGTTGGGGGTATGTGGTGAGCAGCGAGGCAGATGGACCGTGAGAGCGGGACGAGGCCGCGCTCATCAGGGTGATGGGTGCCAGCTGCGTGCGGCAGCGGCCTCGTGTCTCACGGAGGAGTGACGGAGTATAAAGGAGGAGCGACGACAGTGAAGGACGAGAGAGGACCAGGCCTGGCCTTTGAGTTGTTTTATTTACGTTTTGTTTTTGTATGTAGGCGGCAGTCGTCCGTGAGGGGCTGCCGCCGCCATTTTGTGTTGAGTTGTTTTATTAAATGTGTTTGAACGTTCGCCGGTTCCCGCCTCCTTCTTTCCATACGAACGAACATTACTACATAAACATAACTATAAATTAAAGCTAAATAGAAACATTTTAAAAACACAAACTAATACAAATGACAAAAAAACACATAACAAAATTACTAAAACTTGCGCTAAAATAAAAACAAAAACCTAAAATGTAAAAGTAAAATCTAATTCAAAACAATAAATACTATAATAGTATATACATAATGCTAAAATAACATGTATGTGTATGTATGCATGTATAATATATGTATGTAATATTTTATATTTTCAAACAGCATATTTGAGTGTAACAAATGCAGCAATTTTTACTATTTTTATAAATGTATATATATATATTTTTATAAATTGCTTTGATCCTTTTTGACAATGTCTTATAAGAAATCTGGGTTTCTGGCATAAAATATATATTTGAAAAAATAACACTCCACTATTATAACAACCTTTGTGTAGTTTAAACTGATATTTTTTTACAGATAATGAGTTGCATATCTAAATCTCTGTGGAGATTATAAAGTGCTGGAGTGAAGGACAGAGGTGAAGTCAATTTACCATAGACAGACTTCTCCGGACCTCTCTCTGAACTTTACAGTCCTTCGTCTGTGAACACTACATATCCCTTTTCCATTAGCTCTCTGCAGGAAGAGTGAGGAAGGTTACAGACGCTCCATCACGGGGAGGGCATCCAGGACCCCCTGGTCTGGCTAAGAGCCCTCCCTCCTGCGGTACTGTCAGGGGGAACAGCTGGGTCCCTACACTCTTTGACCTCTAGCTTTTAATGGCAGATCACCTTCCTCTCTCTAACCCCCACAAATAAACTTCACTTCAGCAGGCCTGGTTTACTTCACCGGCCTCACCTCAACGACTGACTCAATAGTCACATGACATCATTTTTATTTTGAATGGCATGTCAACTGTTTGTACATGTACAGATTTTACAGACTGTCCAATTTTTTTTATTTGTGACCACATTCCCTGTATGTGGGTAGAAGTGTTCTCCAGAGTCAATGGCCATCAATTCCAAAGTCACCACACTGTTTTTGAGTTTCGGCATGTCTGAAACAGTCAAGACACATTTTCCTGTGAATCAATTGCATAAAAAAGGATACAATGCAATACATCACAAATAGATTAATAGCTATAGACAAGACAATGACGTGACACATACATATGTTTACAATTTCCGGATCTTTTAAGTTATCCAAAAATACATACAAAATGCAATTTATACAGATAATGATTTGAATGTACATCTTTTATAATAAACATGTTTTCAATTTCTGAAATTATTTTGTGGGGCTTATATAAGCTAAGTTAAATATGTGTAGATGGTGCAGCTGTTCAAAGGCATTTTTTTTTAAAATATTAATTTGAAACAATGTTGCCTGCAAAATTCAGTGTGTGACTATTTGTAAAAAAAAAAAAAAACATTATGACGACGATGATCAATGTTCATTGACCCAGAAAGTACAGACCCAGAACATCTCTTGCACAGTAACATGTTTTTTTATAGATGTCAATATTTTAAATGTTTGTTTCTATGGTTACTTATCATTTGCACCTGTCTCTTATTATGTTTATTATTATGCTTGCCTTGAATTTATAATTCCTGTTCAGTTCAGACCTTTGTCGTTTCTCGTTTATGGCTTATTGTGTGATTTCCTTTTCTCTTGTGTTCTCCTAGTGATCTCCTCCATTCTTGAGTTTATAATTAAAAAGTCTATTTAATGAGTTTTCCTCATATCCGGTCCAAAGATCCAGTTCCCTCCCGAATCCACACCCTCAAATCTATGCTGGTCCCATCCGGAGACCTTCCTCCTCCAATATTGCTGCCCGACTCCCTGGTTCCCTCGATTGCCCTGGATCAGCCGCCTCCACTGGTGTGATGTCCACGTCACGAGTGGTTATAGAATATACAAGCACATTGATAATGTTCCTTTCTTTAAATGGAGGTAGGGTGCTAAAGGAAGCACTGGTTACAGTGAAGGGAGGGTTGGTTTTTAATTGGTAATGTAACTTAATTGAAAGTTTTATTTGACATGTAAGAATACAATATAACTTTACAGAGTGTTTACAAAAAAAGACATGCATATTTCAACGTCTTCAGTGGTGTCGTCAGTAAAGCGAAAGGATTAAGAATCTAAGTTTTGACACGATCGACCCAGGTTCGTATCTGACTTTTGCAGAGCTCGCACTTCTCCCTTTTCCCATCACATATCACATTGGAAAGGCATTTACTTTCAATACATTTTTTTCTAAAAGTGGAAATAAAGCGCTTAATGAAATGTTTAATAATAATAATAAAATAATTTATTGGGTAGGGTTAGGGTGTAGGGAGGGCTTTTATTGTCTCATTAAGGCGGCATCCATTTAATAATTTTAATAAATATAATAATTTACACTCCATGTTATTATTGCATCCTGTTAATGTACAACAATACTGAGGTGCAAATAGTATGTATCTGTCAAAATAATGTATACAGTATAATTACTATTTACACATATTGCAAAAAACTGCTACTTTTACATGATGTAAATAGAATATAGATAAATATTCATAGGTAAATATAAATAGAATTTACATGGTGTAAATAGACTATTTTCACTTAGTATGTTATTTCGCTTAGTGAATAGCATTTACAGCTATTTGCACAGTGTAAATATCATCTATTGCTAAGAAAATGTTATTTGCACTTAGTGTAAATAGCATCTATTGCCATAACTTTTTGATGTGAATGTGATTAAATATATATGTTTAATGTGTTTTTTAATTGTTTCGAATAAAAGGTTTGTAAAAGTCAAAATCTCCTCGGCTCCACCCCCGCTGCTAGCTCCATGCAACTCTCCAGCTCCAACTCAGGCCTCCCGATCCCCAGCTCGGTACGGTGTTATGGATTCAGATTCACCGGCTTCACCTCAGGCCTCCAAGTCTAATGTCTCCACCTTGGCCTGTCAGCCCATCGGCTCCACCCCGGCACTGTGCTCCTGCGGCTCCACCGTGGTTCGACAGCCCTATGACTCCTCTGGGCTCCCTCATCCATCCGGCTTAGCCTCGGTCTGTTATCGCTCTGCCTCTTCCGGCTGCACCTCGACCTGCCACCCCTTCAGCTCCAACAGTTTCCTCTGTCACCCCCGTCTCCCCGGCGTCTTCACTCCCTCCATCGTTGCCCCGGTCTGCAGAGCCCATAGCTCTGCCTTGACCCCGCGATCTAGCGGCTCCACCTTGGGCGTCATCGATGTTGCCCTGGTCCGTCCACAGTTGGACATTCAGTTACAACCCCAGGACGTGCCTTCCGGGAAGAAAGACTACTGTCACGACTCTTATTTTGAAATTTGTTTTGTTTCCTTTAGTTCCTCTTTCCCCCGCTCGGTTTAGTTTCTGTTTCCTTGGTTAATTATAATGTCCTTGTTTTTTTTAAGGCTACTTATAATTTTCACCCGTCTCTAGTTATGTTTGTCTTGTATTTATTACTGTTCATCAGTCCCTTGTTGGTTCTCACTTATGGTTTATTGTTTAGTTTCCTTTTCTCCCATGTTCTCCCAGCAATCTCCTGCATTCTTGAGGTAATAATTAAAGACTATTTAAAGAGTATTCCTTTGTGCGTGTTGTGTAGTTAACAGACTACACAACTCAGTTCCAGCGGATGCTGTTTTAAAAAAACCTACTACACATATGAAATTAATTCATTAGTGTTTAATGCATCCTGTAAACAGACCATCCTGATGTTATGTCAGGACAATGATACATTTTATAGTATGTGCACCTGATTTGATAGCTTGTGCAAACACCTATAGCATGTACCTCAATGTAATCTTCCTCTTTTTCTCATTCTGCTTTTTATTTTTCGAGACAGCATGTGAGGGGCTCAGCTCACGGTGTGTGTGTGTGTGTACATGGCGGCTGGTGGAGAGAGTCCCTCGCACAGGTAAATTATAACTCTCACAGAGACAGAACTCGTTAGCCAGCCTGTCAATCAACATGAGGCACGTTGGGGAGGCAATCACGGCATCGCCAGCAAAGAGGTCACCTATGAAGACATTCATTTTCAATTCATCCATCAGATCAGCACTGAAATCAATTTACCGCACATCAGCGACATTGGGCTGCCCCCATGGCAACCAACACAGCACAAACCTCTGGGAATTCAAACTATTCTGACTCGCAGCACATCTGATTACCAAAACACACAAATGCTATTAAAGTGCGGAACGGCACCCTAATCTACCACAAAATAATAATCCAACATTAAACATGTGCTTAGAACTAAGTAAATATATGCTTGATTGTGATTATTATCTTTCTCGATAGATAACTCCTTATGGATTGGGCGCTGAACTGACTGTAGGATGCGCTCGCGCACTCTGTTTGTCTCTCACACTAAGATACTTGCATGTTCTCATTGAGATGCAGTAGGTGACATGCAGGCCACAGGGAGATTCGATAAGCGGCGTGCGTATTAAATTAGTTGTCTGCGTTCTGCATATGTCAGCACAGTAGTTCATTAATGGTGTTTGTTTTTGAAAACCTGAAGAAATATGATAAAAAGGCTAGATAAAGGAGCGGATGAATGAGGTTTGAGGGAGCGTGGTGAAAGAGGGAGGGAAAGGGATACAGTTGAGTCATCAGAGCTCCAAGGACACCACATTGGAGGGCTTTTTTTGCATTAATAACAATGCCTATTAATAATAAATAATTTTTGGGATGAGGATTATTAAGTAGATGCTTTTCAAATGGTAAAAAAAAAATATTAAAACCTAACAAAAGAAATATATATGTTATTCCTGTGTCCTCATAAACCAAATGGCTTAAAAACATACTAAACAGCATTTTTTTGTGTGTGATAAGTAGGTTTACAGTTTGTACAGTATAAAAACCATTATGGCTGTGGCGAGTTCCATGCATAAACCACATATTCAAGAATGTGTGTGTGTCCCCTGGTAAACCTTACATTATAAGGACAAAATGTCCCCACAAAGATGGCAATATCCAAAACACTTGTCCTTGAGTGGAAATGTTTTGGTCCCCATGAGGAAAACAGCTTATAAATCATACTAAGTAATGTTTTTTGAAAATGTAAAAATGCTGAAAGTTTGTGATGGGTAAGTTTAGGGGTAAGCGGTGTGTGTGCGTGTGTGTGCGTGTGTGTGGGCATGTTTTTGTGAAATATCAGGACACAAATGTGTATAATGACATGGGTATGACATAGGTATTACAAAAAGAGGGTGAAATACGAGGACGTTACCCATGTCCTCACTTTTCAAAATGCTTATATTTCACACAGAATGAGGTTTTTTTCACAGAAAGTAAACTCTCCTGTGATGGTTAGGTTTAAGGGCAGGGGCAGTGTAGGGGGATAGAAAATACGGTTTGTACGGTATAAAAACCATTACGCCTATGGAATGTCCCCACATTTCACAAAAAAACCCCTGTGTGTGTGTATGTGTGTGTGTACCTGGTATTGTACATTATGGGGACCAAATAGTAGTAATACCAGACAATGTTGTCCTTATGGGGACATTTATTTGGTCACCATGAGGAAAACAGATTATAAATCATACAAATTAAGTTTTTGAAAATGTAAAAGTGCAGAAAGTTGTTTGTGATGGATAGGTTTAGGGGTAGGGTTAGTGTAGGGGCTAGGGGAATAGAATATACAGTTTGTACAGTATAATAACCATTACGTCTATGAAATAACGTGTGCATACATGGGTGTGTGCATACGTGGGTGTTTTCATCTATTTTTTTATTTCTTAATATACCAGCATAACTGTTTCTTCAGCACGAAATCAGCATATTAGAAAGATTTCTGAAGGATCATGTGACAAGACGGAAGTAATGATGCTAAAAATTCAGCATCATATAAAACATATATTCAAATAGAAAGATTTTTAAGATGTAAATAATATTTCACAATATGGTTGTTTTAGTGTAGCATTTTTGATCAAATAAATCCAGCCTTGGTGAGAATAAGAGCCATAAAAAAATATTTGTTTAATTATTCCAAAATGAGTATTTATTCCAAACTGCATTAAAGCAAGCAAGAAAGCAAGAAAGAAAGAAAGAAAGAAAGCAAGAAAGAAATACACATCTGTGTATATGGACAGTAAAATGTGGCAAGTTGATAAGTTCTTGTCTTCTCTACTTTCACTCCACAGAACAGATGCCATTCACTCCCCCACCCCGACATGCAGGTGTGACAGTGCCAACAGACTGTACGTGTGAGGATAGGTCCGCAGGCCATGACAGGGTGCAGAGGGGCACAGATGCACATCGCATTGCTATAACATAACTCACCCCCCTTTTTCCACCTCTCTTGCACTCTCTCTCTCTCTCTCTCTCTCTCTCTCCATCCAGCTCTTTTATAAGATAAGCACGAGGCAACCCATGGAGTGAGGGGTGTCTCAGCAGTACTGCAGGCTCGTCTTTGAACAAAAGAACACCTGAGATTCAATTAGAGCAGGTTAACAGGAGAGGAGACGGAGCCTCATTAGTGGGCCTCTGTGTTTTGTGTGGACAGGTAACAAGTTATCTAGCATCTGATCGCAAAAAGGTTGACAGGATATCTATTCTCGCAGACAGAGACGCGCTGCCATCAAAATGTCATTTGATCGGCCTAATTTGCATAATTACAGAATTTACAAAATCTTAGATGAGTAAATCTTCTGTCCGTCACACTTCCCAGACATTTCTCCAGGCACAGCTATGCCTTTCAGTGAATAATCCTTGCGCTAAGCGGTAAAGTACAGTCTCAGGAGAGAGAATCTATCACATGAGAAGGTTTGGCACAGTCTCAGAGTGTGACACCGCCGGTGCCGTGGCTACTGCTGAAACGGGCTCTGGAGGAACCAGGAATCTTTGCATCCTGCCACACTGACAGTGTATTATTAAAATTCATGTGTCGCAGGGGCATTCGGCTAAACGCACAACGAAACCCCTGCTGAGACCAGCTCAGCAAAGCGTGCTCGAATAACGCTGGCTCAATGTTGATTTAACACTCATCTCCGGGAAGGTTTAGACAAATACAATGATGAGCTCAGAGTCTAACACCGTACAGTAGGAAGAAGTGATGAGAAGTGGAAAACCGGACGTCTGCCAGCTGAGTGACAGGGCATAAATGAAAGAAACCGAGTGGCGATTTGAGTCGATGCCTCTTGTGTATCTGTTTGAATATCCGCTGTGTTTATGCTAAGCATTTCGAGGTGAGCAGAACAGAAGACACATCACTCCACGCTGAATGTGTGAGTGTGAAGAGCAGAGGTTCATTTCACAATCAACTGAATAACTGAAATGAGGTCTATGGCAGAATATATATATATCACTCAGGAGTGGACTTGATTAGGGTGTGTAGAAGAAAACAACATTAAAAATCAGCAAAAATGCTGCTAGAAGAAAATGCAACTAATTCATTTTATTTTATTTAACCTTTGTTTAACCAGATAAAATCAGTTGAGAACAAGTTCTAATTTACAACTGCGACCTGGCCTAGACAAAGCAAAACAGTGCGATGAAAACAAACAACACAGAGATACACATAGAAATAAATAAACATATAATTAATAAACCAATCCATATATACCAAAAAAAAAAAAAAAGTACACAATAAACGGAGATAAGAGACTATACACAGGTGCAGTGATCAATAAACAGCTTTGATAGCTGATTCTTAAAGTTAGTGACAGAAATAGGAACCTCAAGTTTCAAGGATTTTTGCAATTCATTCCAGTCATAGGCAGCAGAGAACTGAAAGGAATGGCGACCAAAAGAGGTATAAGTTTTGGGTATGGCCAGTAAAATATACCTGCTAGAGCGCATACTACGGGTGGATGTTGCTATGTAATTTCGGGAATAATTGCGACAAAATGAGTGTGTGAAAAACAAATACAGTAGATGTAATATTGTAAATATTATAAATAATAAATAAATGTAATAAATAAATACTACAGAGCTAAAGGTATAATAAACAGCTTATTTATCTAAATATATAAAAATTAATATAATTATAAAAAATTCATAAATGTACAGTCTCTCTTTATATACACTAACCTAAATGATTATTAGGAACACCTGTTCAATTTCTCATTAATGCAATTATCTAATCAACCAATCACATGGCAGTTGCTTCAATGCATTTAGGGGTGTGGTCCTGGTCAAGACAATCTCCTGAACTCCAAACTGAATGTCAGAATGGGAAAGAAAGGTGATTTAAGCCATTTTGAGCGTGGCATGGTTGTTGGTGCCAGACGGGCCAGTCTGAGTATTTCACAATCTGCTCAGTTACTGGGATTTTCACACACAACCATTTCTAGGGTTTACAAAGAATGGTGTGAAAAGGAAAAAAACATCCAGTATGCGGCAGTCCTGTGGGCGAAAATGCCTTGTTGATGCTAGAGGTCAGAGAATGGGCCGACTGATTCAAGCTGATAGAAGAGCAACTTTGACTGAAATAACACTCGTTACAACCGAGGTATGCAGCAAAGCATTTGTGAAGCCACAACACGCACAACCTTGAGGCGGATGGGCTACAACAGCAGAAGACCCCACCGGGTACCACTCATCTCCACTACAAATAGGACAAAGAGGCTACAATTTGCACGAGCTCACCAAAATTGGACAGTTGAAGACTGGAAAAATGTTGCCTGGTCTGATGAGTCTCGATTTCTGTTGAGACATTCAGATGGTAGAGTCAGAATTTGGCGTAAACAGAATGAGAACATGGATCCATCATGCCTTACCACTGTGCAGGCTAGTGGTGGTGGTGTAATGGTGTGGGCAGGGCTCTGAACCGGTTCAAGGAACGAAAACGAAAACCGGAAACGAACGAAATTTTAAGAGGAACAAAAACGGAAACGAAATCAAAATCAATTTGAATCGTTCTGAACAGAAACGTTAATTTGAAATGACCATTAACCGGTTAATAACGTTATTTTATCGTTCTCTTTAATATTTTAATTTGGCAGTGACCAATCATGAAATGAGTAGTACAGCATGTGACGTTGACGGATCAAGCGTGAGTGAAATGCCCGCGCACCATCGAATCTACCGGTAACGCAAGTCAGTGTGAGCGCGCATTTTCATGCCTCAAGTACATTTCTTTCCCCGCTGAGGTCTACAATGAATGTGCAGGTATTGGAGGACATTCTTTTCGAACGTTTAAATAAGCAGTACGGACTTTAAGCTCAAATAGACTGATTTAGGATAGTTTATGGATTCCGTTTAAGCCTATCCAAGTAGGCTATAGCATCTATCAAACATTTTTCCTATAGTCTTTCAGATTGCCAATACAGGACAGGTCAATGTTTTCTATATAGAGACGGTTGATGCTTCGTATTAAATGGTATGTTATATTGCATTAAATGCAAGCTTTATTAGCTGACTGAATTTGATTATGTGATGCAAGGACGGGTTGCGCAGTGTTTGCTTTGAAATTAGCAGTTGACGGTGCATTAAAAGAGCAATGGTTATCCAGTTTATTTATTCTTTATTCATGCATTTTTTAAAACAAGTCGTGTTGAAAAAAAGTTATGTACAAAGAATGTTATCACTCTTCTGAAAATAATTCGGCATTAGAGGCCACTTTCGATTGTCTAACGCTCCATTAAAACAGGTCCGCTGTTTATGCCTTGTAATTAATGCATGTATTTCTGGTTTTAAAAATGTTATTAAATAAATATTCAAGTTTAATTACCATGTGTTATATTATTATTGAGTGAAAATAAGTCTATTTATACATATTTGTTTAAAATTTATACATATTTGTTTAAAGTATAGGCTTAATTAAAATAACGTTATTAACCGGTATTTTCTCATATCAAACCGTTTTCGGAACAGTAATGTTTATTGAGGAACGCAAAAACCGAAACGCTATAATATCGATTCTGCTCGGAGTGAACCGATTGATATTTTTTTCCGTTTTTAAGCCCTGGGTGTGGGGGATGTTTTCTTGGCACACTTTAGGCCCCTTGGTGCCAACTGGGCATCGTTTAAATGCCACGGCCTACCTGAGCATTGTTTCTGATCATGTCCATCCCTTTATGACCACCATGTACCCATCCTCTGATGGCTACTTCCAGCAGGATTATGCACCATGTCACAAAGCTCAAATCATTTCAAATTGGTTTCTTGAACATGACAATGAGTTCACTGTACTAAAATGGCCCCCACAGTCACCAGATCTCAACCCAATAGAGCATCTTTGGGATGTGGTGGAACGGGAGCTTCGTGCCCTGGATGTGCATCCTACAAATCTCCATCAACTGCAAGATGCTATCCTATCAATATGGGCCAACATTTCTAAAGAATGCTTTCAGCACCTTGTTGAATCAATGCCATGTAGAAATATAGCTGCAAGCAGCCATACCGGGGCCAAGCGCAAAGAAGAAGACAAGACATGCCAAAATGGCTGGCAATGTCAGATCAACTGCAGCAATGAGCAATTAAAGACCTATTAAGGTGATTTTAGGCAAAATAGCTGTAAAATGATAAATACAGTCAATAACAAGCGCAAAGAAGAAGACAAGACGTGCCAAAATGGCTGGCAGTGTCAGATCAACCGCAGTAATGAGCAATTAAAGACCTATAAAGGTGATTTTAGGCAAAATAGCTGTAAAATTATAAATACAGTCAATAATAATGATTTAATGATTTATCACTTTCAACCAATAGGTGGCACAGTTACGAAATTGATATGGTGTGGTCAGAATAAGGGAAAAATGACTGGAAAGATTGGTGTCAATATATCAAAGCAGGGTGTCAATATAGTGTCAATATGTCATTGCAGAGATCTAGCCTCAAGAGGCCTTTTCATTATAAGTATGGAGCACATGGCGGTGCTGTTTTGAAACCTTTTAAGTACCTTAAAGGCATGGTGCTGATGGCACATACCAAGTTTCGTAATGATACACCAATTCATTTGTAAAGTATAGCATTTTATATCATAATACTGCATTGTAGTCTATGGGAATTTCATGTTTTTTTTAATATGAAAAAACACATGAAAAATGACTGACACCTGACTTTGATTGGACTTTACACCCCCTTACTATCAATATTTGGGCATTAACATACAGCTATCGACCTATGTTTCCGAACTTCTGACGCTGGTTTCGTCTCGATCGGACTAGCGGTTTCGAAGATATCAGCTAATGTTTTTAAAGCGCTAAATTACAACGCTGCACAAACCATATGCAGAAAACTAGCAAATCTGATATTGTTGGACTTGGCGAGGATTCAGGAGACAAAAAAAGTTACTCCCATGAAAATAAGTCAAGTTCACTCAAAGTTATAAGCATTTGGAAAAAAAAATTCTCCACTAGGTAGCGCTGTTTCGAAACATCTTGGGCTCATTCAGAGCATTGTGTTGATGACCCAAACCGAGTTTCGTAACAATCCGTTCATGTGTTCATAAAATACAGCATTTTAGCACATAATTCAAAATGGCCGACAGCCAAAATGGCCGATATGGTACAATTGAATATCAGACTCGGCATGCCCTCCTGAATCTAACGAGACAACTTTTATGATTTTTGGACAAACGGTTCAAAAGTTATAAGCAAAAACAGCCATTTTTTGTATCTCCGGACCAGTAGGTGGTGTTGCGCCGAAACACTGCAGGTTGCCTCAGGTCATGCTTGTGATGACATGTACCAAGTTGGGTTTGAAAACGATAAAGCGTTGCAGAGATATTGCCTTAAGTGTGTTTTTGCAACCACTACTTAAAATTTGTTTGGGCGTTTATCAAAAATGATTTGACGAATCAACTTGATTTGTAAGTTTTTTTGTCAGCATGGTCTGAAGATGATCTGGTTCAATTTTCATGCAAATCAGATGAACCGTCTAGGACGAGTTCGCAAAAGTAGGTTTTTCGGAAAATACAAAATGGAGAGAACATTTTTATGACGGAAAATGACGTCATAGGGTGCAATCGAATCGGCTTTTTGTTTCTAGCCCTTATGGTTCAAAAGTTATTAGCATAGACATGAGTCAAAATTTGGACTGATGATGGCGCTAGAGGGATTGAGTTAGAGACTCCAAATTTGCTATGGTGACATTTCAGACTGTCCTCTATTAGTGTGCCAAATTTCACAACTTTTTACCATACGGTTCTATGGGCTGCCATAGACTTCGTGGCGGAAGAAGAAGAAGAAGAGACGGAAGAAGAAGAAGAATAATAGGAACGGGAACGGTTTCAATAGGTGCCTTCGCACCTTCGATGCACCCCTAATATATATATTAACGGTACACGTATTCGTATTGAACCGTTTCGGTACAGGGCTTCCGGTACGGTGCACGCGTGTACCGAACAGTTAGGAATGTAATGTTTGACAGTTAACAGTCGGCTTGTTGTAAGCGCGGAACACACTTCAATCCGAGTTCCCACACGAACATATTAAGTAATCAGTCCATTTTATCACGAAATTCAAACGATAAATGCCGTTTTAACGCTCTTTAATGTGACGTGACTGATAGACACGTATCAGTTCAACTTAAAGCAGCGCGCGAGTCAATGCGATCATAGGCGCGTATCAGTTCAACTTGCAGGCAGCGTGCGAGTCAATGCGATCATCTCTTCCTAAAGAATAAACATAAATTAATACATCTTAAAGTATGTTGAGGATACATTACAACTTACTGAAATGTATCATATGTCGTGTAATCGCTCCATCTGTGTTTACTAGGGGTGACGTGACTGATAGACGCAGTTCAACTTAAAGTGGCAGCGCGCAGCACGCGAGTCAATGCGATCATCTCTTCCTAAAGAATAAATATAAATTAATACATCTTAAGGTATGTTGAGGATACATTACAACTTACTGAAATGTATCATATGTCGTGTAATCGCTCCATCTGTGTTTCAACCGCGGAAAGACAATAAAACTGCTTGTAAACAATGTCATGCAGAATCACGTTTACTCAGAAGTCCTTCAGTGTCCTTCAGTAATATGCACTATATTAGCCGTTATAGTCATTATATTAGCCTGTTAGTGATGTCTTGTTTATTTAATGTATGTTTAAATAAACATGTCATGAAAATTACAGCCACTAAATGATTATATTTCAACAAAGAATACAAATAATTAGATTTAGAAGTTAATGCAAAAACTGCCTTATGTGAATCTTATGAGTGTTGAATGATTATTATATCTAAAAATAAATAGCAACTGAATTTAGGTTAATAGTTTGGGCTCTGTTGTTAATCTTTAATAGCTATATGTAAGTAAGGGCTCCCTATATAGTTTACAGCATTATTTTTAAGAAACTTTTAGTTATAATTTAATTCATTTAAGGACAGACACAATTTTTTCTTCATTAAACCACTGTTGAATAAAAATTAATAAAAAGCAATTTTGTAAAACTGCTGTACCGAATCCATACCGAACCGGGACTTCAAAACCGAGGTACATACCGAACCGTCAGTTTTGTGTACCGTTACACCCCTAATATATATATATATATATATATATATATATATATATATATATATAGCCTGAGCTGACTGTTGGGACTGTTCAGTTGCACTAAAAAAAGCAAAATAATATATCAAAATATAATTTATATGTACCTAGTTGCACTGCAACTTTAATATAAACAAATCATGAATCAATGCATAAATAAATCAAAGTGTTTGGCTTATAGCAGTTATACAAGTGAAAACATCATGAGGAACATACTTATATCTATAAACTGCAGGCATATTAACAGTCATTTTTAAACAGACATATAAGAGATGCGTTATAGCATGTTTATATTAAAAACAATTATTTCAATAATATATTGTGTTCTATTACAACAATTTGTGTGGAATATACAAGCAATGCACTGTACCCTTCAGAAAGAAATCAAATATTAAATAATCTAAATATTGAAATCCATTTTATTTAATAAATCATAAACTCAATCTTTGTTGTGTGTACCACACACACACACACACCGTCCTTCAACATTGTTGATGTCAATGAAAATAGGTCTGCAGCAGTAGAACCATCATCACTGTTTTGTGGACACACTTTCACAGCAAATGTTGCTGTAAAAAGACTAATTTAATCCGGCATCAGAAGCCCAACCATTGCTTAAACTCAGTTACAGCTACAAAGGGACCTGCCAAACTGTAACGCCATCTAGTGGTTCAGATGTCAGCTCAACAATCAAATGGAACTTTCAGATCTTCTTCATTCACAGACTTGTATGATATAGTCTAAATGTATGATACACATCAAAACGGATGGACGTTATTTTCTTCTTTACATCAACAGAATTAGAAGACACTCTATTGCAAATATGCATGAAGAATATGCACGAAGAAGAGAAGTGTCTCACAACACAGAACCAACAATCTTTCCAAGACAAGCCGTTATTGGATTTAATTAACCTCGCCTTACATAATCAGATCAATAAAGATCACTAAAGTGCTGTTGTAGGGCATGATGTACCATCAGCCTCCTTGTTCATCCGGTGTAGGGAGGACCACCTCATTAGCTGTAAAGGACAACTTTAACTCAAGCAAGGAGGAAGAATCCTTATGCATTTGTTTTGCACAGCTTCAAGGCATACGGGGTGTTGTACGAAAAAGGGTGGTGGGGTGTGAGACAGATTTTGCATGCAGATATTTTAAATGCAATTGTCTTCTTCGCACAAGCAAGCGAGGGGCTTTTTGGAAATTGACTTTTTGATTATTCATTTAGTGCGATAATTAAATAGTCCTTGCCCTGGGAGCAAAGAACAAGTGAACCATGGCGAGGATATCTAACAGGGCTTGACGGATCCTTTAAATAATGTTTATTTATCTCCACTAATATTTTGCTGCCTAAACAAGGCTCAGTGCTGCTCCGTGACCCGTGGCTTTCGTATCAAAACTTCTGGATTTATCTCATTTTGAAGTGCTTTTAATAAAAAGGGTGTAAAGTTTGGTTTGGTTAGTCCCTGATCTTTTTCTTTGTTTTGTTTAAATGAAGCTGAATACAAAGCAAGGTACATCAATCCCCAAATTTTAGACATTAAATAGATAAATCGCATTTAAAATTGATACACAAATCTCGTCTCTCTTGAATTAAACAATGTCTGCGGTCTTACTCTGAGTCTATCCAATTGTATAAATTAATAAATGAATAACGTGTTCATTGCGAATCTGCTTTGTGACGCATTATGCACTGACCTCAGTATATTTCAGCTAGAGATGTTATTATACTTTAATTATGGCCCACCACTCCTTTATGAGGAAATGCATGCGTTTGAATGTATTTACTCCTTTCTAATGTCAATCCTTTTAGAGCTCAACACAGGTCTGAAATTTGCAATTCCAGTGATATGTTAAAACATAACCAGCCAGAAGATATAAAAGTGAATGAGAACGGTTCAGCAAGCCGCTTCAAAGTTTCGAGTAAGAGAAAGAAAGGAGTCTGCAAAGGAGTTCTCTCAGCACATACACCGCAGCTGTGGAAATAAAATTCGCATCGCTGAAAGCTGGAGACGTTTTTTCAAAGGAACATTTTCAAAAACGAGTAAGTTGTATAATTATATTCTGTTTTCTTTCATTGCAAGTTCTTACCTGAGCCGTCAACATCAACAGCAGCTAAAAAAAAGAGGACTTGTGAAACAACTTAAGTTTAATAGGTTTAAAACGGAGAACATTTCTGTACCCATCCTTGGGTTCTCTAAAATAAACAGCAGAACTGCCTAATGCGAATGCACTGTGAAAATGGAATCTGTTGCTGTAAAAGTCAACATTATAAAATGAATACATTTGTAAACCCAAACTAACTTTTCAGTGGTCTTCTTATAATGTCTTTCAGCATGCAGAAGCCACACTCAGACACACACACACACACACACACACACACATACACATAGCCTCAGCAAATTTCTCTGCCGGCAAAAGCTATTATTGCCTGGCTGATTTTGTTTACCAGGGCTCACATGCTTAGGCAGTTATCCGGCCATCTTCCGTCAAAGATCGGCTCAGATGAACAGTGCTCGCGCACTTTACTGACTCGAGCTGGAGACGTCAACAAAACCGCGCTTGTGGAAATAGAAGAGTCCTCGTTATGCAAATTCGGGACACACTGATAGGCACGTTTTCTGTTGGTGAATTACCGACCTTGTCACAAGTCAAATTACATTTGAATAACCTTTGAAATGTTTTTTTTTACAGAGATGTGACTTGATTTGGCCACTGGTCTCAAAACAGGCCCCGTTGTCCTGTTTGTATAAATTAAGTTGCGTAATTTTCATAAATCTTATTCAAATGAAGCCGTGTTACATATTTAATTGTACTGTGAATCCACGTGAATAAATGCAACAATGAAAATGGTACAAATTTAAATAAAGGCCATTTGAATTGTACATTTGTTCATAATATATGGAAAGCAGTGATATTTAGTGTATATTTTAAAATGATTTTCCGCATTCTACAACCATCAGCACAGAGATATGACAGATCATTACCGCAAGGTAACATTAATAAACATCTTTATGTAATAAAGTCAGTACTTGAAATAGGCTACATAAAAACTGAGAGAACAAAACTTGCAGAAGTTAGACCAAAGGGGGGGGTTTGTAGGGGAATAAAAAAAGAGAATAAAAACATTGAAGAGAAAAGAATGAAAGCCAGTACATTCACAGTCCAAACTAATGAAAGGTTATATGGCACACGCTCTTTGTTGTTGCTGGAATGTGCCTACAAATAACTTCAATCTTATATTTGTTTATCAAACAGAGAACATGTGGAGATAAATAAAATATCTGTTTAAATATTTACCTTGAATTCGATCGAATGTTAAAGGGATAGTTCACCCAAAAATGAGTGAAAATTCTGTCATCATTTACTCAGCTTCAAGTTGTTCCAATCCGGTATGAATTTCTCTCTTCTGTTGAACATAAAATAATATATTTGGAAGAATGTTGATGGACAAACAGTTGATGGGCCCCAATGGCTTAGTATTTTTTTTTTTCATATATGGAAGTCAATGGGGTCCATCAACTGTTTGTCCATCAACATTCTTCCAAATATATTATTTTATGTTCAACAGAAGAATGAAATTGGAACAACATGAGGGTGAGTAAATCATGACAGAATTGTCATTTTTGGTTGAACTATCAATGTCTTAATATAATAGTTAAAACCAACAAAAAATATTACATTTTAATGCTTGCTCCAATGTTATTCCTTTAATAATTTCAGAATTTAGATTTTAAATCAGTAAAAAATTTAATCAGTAAACATTTAAATAAAGTAATATTTATAAACAATGAAGTAATTTATTTTATATATATATATATATATTTATTATAAAATATTGAAATCTTGTAAAATAACAGAAATGCAGAACTATGGAACTAATTTTTTTCTTAACGTGTATAAGAATTGGTTGGGCAAACATTCACTGGACAAAAAAGTATTATAAACAACAAACTTTATACAATTAAAATAATTTTAAGATCACTCTAACTCTGCATTAACACAGTATTTTACTTTATACTTCGTTTGTTCATCTGTATGTAAACAGACATATAAAGTTTTTAATTTTATTGCGTGAACTTGTGTTTTTTGATGTAAAAGTCCACATTGCTCACTACCGATGTCACAGGCACATACATCCCACAAAAGTAATGAGAACCTCAGCTAGCAGTTCTTACCTCTATCCCCTGCAACCCTTTTTAAAATTGTTGAGGCTAATTTCAATATTCATGAGTTCTCCACAGGCTCAGTTCAGCAGTTTCCATTAAGCATTAATTAGGTGCCGGAGGGGGAAGCAAACACAAATAAGGAGCTGAATAACTAATTAAGGTGTTTGAAATGCTGGAGGCCTGCAATCCCACTAATGGCTGGTTAGGCAAGGTATAGGAGGAACCGATCCCACAGACAAGATCCCCACAAGCACACACACAACCAGCAGAAACACACAAAACACACAGACACAAAAACAAACCCGAAATCACACGCTAACAAAAAGTTTGTACAGATTTGGCTGTGAACAACTGATTGTGGTGCTCTGCCGATTTTCGTTCCGTTGCTGAAATGTTCAGGCCGCGTGCAGATGTTGCCCAGATGTGGCTCGGCTTGCGAGAGAGATTAAAGACTGGTTATTTTCTCCCATTGTGGTTCAAATATAAAAGAGTGAAAAGATACATGTTATGCGATTATGGCTTTATTTGAGCAGAAAGTGATACCATGCATTCGGTATATGGATTTAATATTGTTCATAATATCCATCTTGTCATGGCTTTCAGCATTTTATAGACCTACATATGATACAAGAATCATTTGGTGATAATGAGCGCTTTCTATTTGATTCTAATATGTTCAGACGAACCTAAATGCAGATGTTCCCAATAATCTAGAATATGATTTCCATGTTATTAGGATGCACTTTATTCATTATCATATGCTTAAGGTATAAATAAAATTATGTGCATGTCATTGTGTTTAACATGTCGGACAAGTGAGCTCATTTGTTTTAAAGCGAGACCGCTAACATGAGTAATCTCATCACATTTTAATATGTTACTGTCATGCTGACAAATTCTCCAAGTGGATGAATTCAATTACCATAACTTGTGTAAACAAGAAGGTCATTGAATTTTAGTTCATATAATCTGCTTTAAGGAACACTGAGATGTATTTTGTAATATTGATATTAATAAAAAATAATAAATATGAACAATGCAGCGGTGAACGTGAGGTTTTGGACAGCCCGCTATATAAATACAAGTAGATGTTTGTGTATTCTCTCTCGGGCTTTCAGTGACACAAAGCACTATTTATTTTCCCTCCACGTTCTATTTTCATTAAATCTATTTGTCCCATTTGGCCAAAGCTTTGCGGCCTCAAAGTCTAGTCTTAGAAGAGGATCTGCAATACATGAGCAAAATAAATGATATTTCTACAGAGGCATATCTGTAGACTAGGGAATATGATTGGAATTGACCCGATGAATCCTAATCAGGTGTTTTAGGTTTAACCCCGCTGAGGTCAGATTACTGAACTCATACCGGCGCTTTATTTGAGCAACGGGATCCAAATACTAAACCGCACTAAGCAAATAAATGTCCTGCTCTCCAAACCTTTTGCTCAGATATGTTTGTGGTGAAAGCTGAAACATTTGTGCGTGTTTTTTTGTGTCGTAGTTTGAAAATGACATACGCACATGAAAAGTGTTGTTCAGTGTAATATTCAGATATAGATTTGACTTGAGCTTTAACTTGTGTTCAGTTTAATGACACTTGAAAAATCTTTTTCTTATAAAAAATCTATTCCGATCTCGCCGAGCTTCCAGGCATGAATGGAATAAAAAGAACAATAAAAAGGATAAAACAAAAGAAGAAAAATCTGAGCTCAAATGAAATTTAAACGGTATATATAAATTGTACTAATATATACTGTGTGTGTGTGTGTGTGTGTGTGTGTGTGTGTGTGTGTGTGTGTGTGTGTGTGTGTGTGTGTGTGTGTGTGTGTGTGTGTGTGTGTGTGTGTGTGTGTGTGTGTGTGTTATTGTTGTTACTGTCATTGACTAAAACTATTATTAAAAAACTTAAACTAAACAAAATTAGAAATGTTGCAAAGTTTAGGTTAAAGCACTAAAATGATGTTATGTTATATGTTATTTTCAGCTATATAAAACTGGACATACTAAAAATAAACTAGAACAAAATATACTAAATAGCAATATAAAAAATATAAAAAAATAAAAAAATAAAATGACAAAAGCACAAATGTAATGTAAATGTAAAAATTAAACTGTCATTAACATGACAACTAAATATATAAATATATAAAACTAAAAGTTAATTCAAAATATCATAAACTATAATAAAACTACAATAAAAACTAAAATATCACTGGTCCTTATAGTAAATATTGAAATTGTAATTTATGTAATGCAAGTTAATGCACTATAATTTAATTTAGATTACAAACTGAATTGAATCAAACTCCACAACTTGGCGTATTACTAAAAATGAGATAAAATAACAATAAAGCCCAAATAGATTAAAATCGTATTAATTAAAATGACTTTTCATTAAATAAGAGACAACTTTATTCAATTTTAAACCATTCAGAAAAACGTACAATTTAGAGAAGCATGGTAAAATACCTATTCTCAGCTGAATAGGTCTTTTCACATCACGCGGCTCATTACGGTGAACCCAGAGTATTTGCAGTTGCGAGAAGTAAGACCGCACATCTTCTTCCCCTTTCCAGGCCTCTCCCAACCCCGTAAGAGCGTGATCTGAGCTCTCATCCCGACCCACACCACAGCACCCCAACAGCCTCCAGCGGGCCACACTGCGTGCCCCTACCTGCTGTGAGGGGGAGCGCTTCGAATTAAACTAATTATTCCAACACCCAACAGTGTGCTGTTCTCCCAAAACCAGGGCAGTGCCCAAAGAGCCGTCTTTTCAAATACTTAACAAGACAGAGAGCAAGGTTTAATTTGTCTCTCTTCTAATTTGAAATGAAATACATCCCATCTCCAACCAAGAGGTCAGCGGTTTATTCTTCTCCAACACAAAAATCGTGTTAAAGCTAGGCGTATTTGGACAACCACAGATCAAAATGAGCAATACAACTTAATATTTGTCAAAGTGGTAGCACAGTGGTGAAGGAGATTTCCTGTTTTCATTGTCAAGTTAGAACACACACACAAACACACACATACGCATACATACATGAAACTCGTCCTTCCTATTTTGAGAGCTGGTTGTTTTCCCCGAATTCCCAAAATGCTAACGAAAAACCATGTTTACTCAATGTAGTACTGTGCTATAGTATTCATTTACCTTGAAATACCTTATACAATAACTACTACGGTACCAAGTGGTGGTAAAAAGTCTTCTATTTTGCATTTTTATATATAATTTGGCCCCACTTTATATTAGGTGGCCTTAACTTAACTATGTACTTACTGTGTTCAAATTGTATTGGAAAACACCTTTGCTGATATTGAGGTGGGATACGGGTAGGGTTAGGGGCAGGTGTGGTGGTATGGGTAGGTTTAAGGCTAGGGTTAGTAGGGTAGGGTCAACTGTGGTGTCAAGGTATTTTTTTAAATGTAAGTACAATGTAAAAACATGTATGTACACAATAAGTGCAATGTATCAAATTATTAATTAAAATGTTAGTACATAGTAGTTAAGGCCACCTAATATAAAGTGGGTCCAATTTAATATTGTATTAGAAATGATTCATTACATTTCAAATAATTTATTAATAATTATATTATCAGCATATATCGGCAACATTGAGAGAATTTTGCTTGCCGACAACAGCACTTAAGCTGCATTGTCTCCACAAGTTCAAAACCTGATGATCATTTTTCATTATAAAGTTGATCTGTTTTAGTTTTTCCTAAACTTTCTATATTTCCACGTTTAAATTGGATCGCAGATTTGAAATGCAGTATCAGATTTTTGGACCACACAGTAATCATTCAGTACCATGGTATCATTATCAGTGTACCATGATACAATCTCAGTACTACTTCCAAGGGTAGAAAAAAAGGTTAAAATAAAGGTTCCAAAAGGCTTTCTTTTTTCACAGCAATGCCATAGAAACACAATATTTGGTTCCCTAAAGAACCTTTCAGTGATCAGTTCTTAAAAGAGCTTTTTTTCTTAGTGTGAAGAACCTTTTAATAATATAAAAGAACCTTTTAAGATTCCATGAATGTTATTCTTCATGGAACCAATGCCAATAAAGAACCTTTATTTTTAAGAGTATATACTGAAGCTCCAACTCCATGACTCTTCCACGGACTTGAGTCACAAGACTTTAGATACAGAGCGTGTTACATGACGCACAATGTATCACAGTTTTCAGATAAACAAGGTTTCTGTAGCGCTTCTGTACCACTTGATTGCAAGTAATTATTCAGAAGCCTGTGCCTGTACTCCACCACCAACCACCTGACACTCCACATCATGGCAAAATGGAGGAGGGAAAAAAACCTATACACACTCATATAAACACAACATGTAATTTTGCTTGGTGCAGCTGAAAAGGATTGTTTACCGTAACCTTGTAATCAACCTGCCTAGCAGCTCCACCATTAGCCACTATAAGAAGCCCAGCACAATCGGAGGCTGAAAGAGAGGGGCCCGCCTCTGACGAGCCTCCTCGCGGTCTCAGTGATGGAGCACTGCGCTGGCCCCTCTATTGCCCTCTCATCATTTGTTTTCAAGAAGCGCAATTTCCATTTCAGTTGGATTACACCTTTTAATGTATCGCAAGCTTTAAGAAGAGGGACGGGGGGAGGAGAAGAGAGGAGGGGGCTTTAAAAAAAAGAAGAAAAAGGAAAACAGCATCTCACATGCACTAGATTTCAAACAGGGCATTTGAGCCTTTGAGTGAAGAGGAGCAGATGAGTGCATCCGCAATTAAAATCAAAAGCCCTGCGCAGCGGACCAACAGTCCTCAATAACCCTTTGTGTGCCATGGAGCCAATGGGATGATATGGGCAGCTGGAACCAGGTTATGGGATGAGACATTACCTGCCCTTTTATTGTCACTTCAGATGTGTAATATTCAAATATGCCTGAGTGGTCCTTTACTAAGCAGAGGTGTTTCCCTAACTGCAAATATACTAGGTACAGAAATAATAGAACGATTTATAGGAATACTTCACTATTATTTACTCATTCTCATATTGATTCAAAACTACATGTTTTCCTCTGTGGAACACAAATGGAGGAATTTCGATGTATGTGCTGACTAGGGTTGGGTATCGTTTCTGTGTTTTTCGATATCGGTGCCAAACCGATACTTTTAAAACGGTACCGGTGCCTAAACGGTGCCTGAACCGATAATTTAAAGGTCCTGTTCTTCGTGATCCCATTGTTCAAACTTTAGTTAGTGTGTAATGTTGCTGTTAGAGCATAAATAATACCTGTAAAATTATAAAGCTCAAAGTTCAATGCCAAGCGAGATATTTTATTTAACAGAAGTTCCCTTTCAAAGCCTACAGCGAACGGCTGGCTTGGACTACATCCTGGTACTTCCTTCATAAATGACGTCAGTAGAACAGTAGAACAGACTAACCTCCGCCCACAAGAATACGCGGAAAAGGGAGCGTGGTCTTGTTGCTGTCCTACGTGGAGAAGAGGAAGTGTCGTGTGGAGAAAAGGAATTGTTGCGTTTGAGTGTGTTTGTCGCCATGTCGTCGAGACGCTGTTATTTTCATCCCGGAGTCAAATCACCTTTGTTTGGCTTTCACAGGGACGCTGTACTTAGAGATCATTGAGCGCATACATCTCCCCGTTAAGAGGCGTGACCTTTCCGTGCAACGTGCACTAAGCTGCTGTCGAATCACAACACAGGAACCGTGCAACGTGCGCTAAGCTACGGTCAAATCACAACACGGGAACCGCTGGCACAATCAGAACTCGTTACGTATTTCTGAAGGAGGGACTTCATAGAACAAGGAACTCATCAGCCGTTTTTAGGACAGTGAAAACAGCGGTATACAGATAAGTAAATTGTGTGAAAAATACTGTGTTTTTTTACACACGAAACATGAACACATGTTATATTGCACACTGTAAACACAATCAAAGCTTCAAAAAAACACGAAGAACGGGACCTTTAAAAAAAAAGATCTACAAAACGAGGTGGATGAGATTAAAGAATGGCTTTTTATTTCTTTTTTTTATCATTATTTAAATTTAACAATTTATTACAAGTTTAAAGTATACTTAAATATATAAATATAAATAAATACAAAACACAATTTACTTAACAAATTCACAGTAAAACTAAAGCCACCTAACCCAACTACAATAGGCCTAAATAACAGTTACAGTAATAACAGTGGTAGTCTGTATTCTTGGTATGCTACAAACCAGCTTCAAGCTTCAGCTTTATTTTGCAGAAATATGACCATATTCTCTGGCAAAATATTTTAGAACGCATCGCCTTATTGTTTCCATGGCGACGCGTCATGCTTCTCACATGACACACAGCTGCCACAATAGTGCTGTATGACAGCTCAGCTGTATGGGATTTATTTCGTTTTTTATTTTTTATTCAAAATATTCACACACTTGCTAACTATGTCATGAACTATCTGATATTCATATTTTCAAATATGTGTGAGTGAATGTGTGTTAGTTGATCTATACTGTGCGATGGGCGGCGCCATGTTTGCGCCTCAGAGAATCGGATCTGTCGGATTTAACGTTACATCACGTAAATTCACGTCTCACGAAATACATGAAAGTAAGTGACCGCTGAACTGGGAGAAGAATAGAGTATACTATATAGTTATTATATAATGTGTATATGATATGAATAAAACACGTAGTCAAGTTATAACTGTCTGAAAGGATTGTTTTTGCCGCTTCCATAGACATCAGTGTGTGTTTTTTGCTAGTAGCCTACTTATGAGCATTTAAATGTCTGAAACCTAAAATAAACATTATGTGGTTGAAAACACTGAATTGTTGCGATATGTGACGAGCGCTGAGCATGTCTGTCTCTGGCTCGGCACCAGCCAAAGCACGAAAGCACGTTTGAATTTAAAGGTCCCGTTCTTCGTGTTTTTTGAAGCTTTGATTGTGTTTACAGTGTGCAATATAACATGTGTTTATGTTTCGTGTGTAAAAAAAAAAACTATATTTTTAACACAATTTACTTATCTGTATACCGCTGTTTTCACTGTCCTAAAAACGGGCTGATGAGTTCCTTGTTCTATGAAGTCCCTCCTTCAGAAATACATAACGAGTTCTGATTGTGCCAGCGGTTCCCGTGTTGGGATTTGACCGCACCTTAGCGAACGTGACACGATTCCTGTGTTGTGATTTGACCGCAGCTTAGCGCACATGGAAAGCTCACGCCTCTTAACGGGGTGATGTATGCGCTCAATGATCTCTACAGCGTCCCTGGGAAAGCCAAACAAAGGTGATTTGACTCCGGGATGAAAATAACAGCGTCTCGACGACATGGCGACAAACACACTCAAACGCAACACTTCCTTTTCTCCACGCGACACGTCCTCTTCTCCACGTGGGACAGCAACAAGACCACTCCCCTTTTTTGCGCGTATTCTTGTGGGCGGAGGTTAGTCTGTTCTATCGACGTCATTTATGAAGGAAGTACCAGGATGTAGTCCAAGCCGGCCGTTCGCTGTAGGCTTTGAAAGGGAACTTCTGTTAAATAAAATATCTCGCTTGGCATTGAACTTTGAGCTTTATAATTTTACAGGTATTATTTATGCTCTAACAGCAACATTACACACTAACTAAAGTTTGAACAGTGGGATCATGAAGAACGGGACCTTTAAGTGGCACTGACATGAGGCACCGAAATCTGCGTTCTGATTCGGTCCAGTACATAGGCACTGGGTTTCGGTACCCAACCCTAGTGCTGACTAGGGTTGGGCGTATAATTAAGTGAATGGGGACTCGGGCTGTCATGCTTCAAAATATGACAACCAAGCACCATAAAAGCACCATATTCCAAATCTCAGGAAGCCATAATATACACAAACATGATTATTCGTCATGTCACACTGATGTCACAATGTCATAAACTTCAAATCTCATGTGACACATCAAATATGCGTTTGAACATAATTGGACATATACATTGAATATTCACTGAATAAAAGTAAAATTTTGGTGTGGTGCTTACACAAAGCTATCAAAGAAAATTTCAGAAGACTCACGCTGGGTACACACGAAAAGATAATCGGGGCGATTTTGTGCCGATTTCTCCCCTTACCCGATTATCTTAATGGTTCTACTGATTATTTTATCAGATTTTCTTGTGGTGTGAGGTGTGTTAAGAGATTGAACCTAATCGGAAGAACATCGGAGCCGCCCCGATCTCGAATCGTAAATATTCATTGTTGCGCTTCTGTACCACAAAAGTCCTGATGTGTTGGGTAACCCCGAGGACACAAGCGCAAGCTTTGGAGATTATCACGTGAAACGAAACAAAACCCAATCAGAAAGGAAGCTGACGAAAGACTCACCTCCAGCTCGCGCTGTCTCTCCATGACTTAATCACACATTTTCTGTAAAAAGCATTCCATGCAGTATAAGCGCAATTTCTTCATGCCGGTCATCCACCATGTTTGTTTACTTTAAAGTCACATTTGAGATGTTTTAATGCAAGAGATTTTGTGAGATTTCCCATGTTCACAGGCAGGACTCTGTTATTTGTGAATGGAATCTGTTCATGTGTGGTGCATAGATCGTAAAAAATATGGACAACGCGTCTTTGCCATATTCGGACGTTGGCGGCTTAATTTTTCTTCAGTGGAAGGTAGCGCTGACATCTTCAGTTTTCAACACAAGTGTGGCAGGCTTGGTGTGGTGTGCTTTTCTGATCACATTGCGGCACTCCACACACTAGAGGAACAGTTAACGGTTAAATCTATGATTTCAATTCGTCATGTTTGTGGTCTCTCACATTTTGAAACTCTTATAAGTGTTTAAAAGTCTTTTTGTGTGTGCCCAGCATTACATACCATTCAAAAGTTACATATATATATCAGAATTATTTCTTAAGAATCATGTGAAACTGAAGACTATGTATATGTAATTATGACGTAAGATATGACGTCTTTAGTACCTTTTATGGGTCTTGTAGTGACATGGACTTTGTAACGACGTCTTTAGTACCTTTTATGGGTCTTGAGAGTGTACAGTGCATTGTGCCAATGGAGGCCTTTCTGAGCCATCGGATTTCAGCTAAAATATCTTCATTTATGTTCCGAAGATGAACGGAGGTCTTACAGGTGTCTAACGACATGAGGGTAAGTTATTAATGACAGTATTTTCATTTTTGGGTGAACTAACCCTTTAATTAGGTGGTGTCTAAAAGGTGGAAATCTAAAACCATTCAGCTGTGCACAATTTCAAGATCATTTGTGATTTATAAATGTCACATCTGGAAGAGAAGCGTACACATGTTTTTTTGTACGTATACGTTCATTCTCTAAATCACACGTACTGGTCAGAAAACGAGGTGTGTTCAGCCGCTTTGTTGGCGCGTTGCTATTTTGAGTCAACCAGTGTTAATTTTGACAGAAATTTTTTATTTAGTTTTAGTCATAGTCTTTTGATTAAAATGCCATTTAGTTTTAGTCATATTTTAGTCACCTGAATTGTTTTTAGTTTTAGTCTAGTTTAAGTCGACTAAATATCATAAGATTTTAGTCGCCTAAATATCATAAAATTTTAGTCGACTGAATCTACAATAGATTTAGTCTCCTAAAATCTAATGAGTTTAGTTAAATTGTAATACATTAAGCATTTAAGCATTACATAACTGACTGTCACTTGACCTGGCATTTTGACAATTTTGTTTTTGACATTAAAAATACACAAAAGAGAGCTCAATTCACTTTTTTGTCTGTTTTTTTTTTTTTTTAAACAGCTATATAGTTTTTATAACTTTGTATTTCTGTTTTAGTCAGTAGGCCATATCAGGTTAAAGGGATAGTTCACCCAAAAATTAAAATTCTGTCATTTATTCTGTCATCATTTACTCACCCTCAAGTTGTTCCAAACCTGTATGAGTTTCTTTGTTCTGCTGAACACAAAAGAAGATATTTAGAAGAATGTTTGTAACAAAGCAGATAGAGCAACCATTGACTACCAGTATTTTTTTTCCCTACTAAGGCAGTCAATGGTTGCTCTATCTGCTTGGTTACAAACAATCAGCGCACAGGACATCAGTTCTGACTGGATCTCTTCCCTAATCGTCCCTCCCTAACATTTTCGTCTCATTTTTATTTGTTGACGAAAATGACAGTTGATTTTCGTCTTAGTTTTTGTCATCCAACACTAGTTTTTATTTAGTTATCGTCTCGTTTACGTTAGTGAAAAAAGGTCGTTGACGAAAATTATGACGAAAATTATTCACCTGAAAGTCACCTGAAAACGACTGCCTCATAGACCAACAAAAACCATGGTCTAAGTCTAATTTTTTTTTTGTTATTTAAAGAGCGTGTTAGTAATATGAACCTTTGGGCGATTCTACAACACGTGTACACTCTGCTTATTACACACAGGGACGCAGCAGTACAAATTTTTAAATATTAAAAATAAAAGGATTCCTCTCTGGAAAAGTGTTCAGTCTTTCCGCTCGCAAATTCCGCCATGTAAATAGCCAATGCGCCATGGTGCAAGTTTTGCTGATGAAGTTTTGCTATTCTTTTGTTTTCTGCCTGCGGTAACTATGATGAAATGTCACTTCATCATTGTGTATCAGATGTTGCCACCTTGTGGAATAAAGGTGAATTGCACTTATGTAGTCATCAAAGATTTAATTATTGTTATACAAAAAATATACTTACACGGTTACACACCTTAGCGACCCAATACAATTTTTACAAAAATGTATGGGAAAAACTGCATTCTTTTATAATTGTATTCATTTTTTCGGCCCCACTTTATATATTAGGTGGCCTTAACTACTATGTACTTACAGTGAGGCAAATAAGTATTTGAACACCCTGCTATTTTGCAAGTTCTCCCACTTAGAAATCATGGAGGGGTCTGAAATTGTCATCGTAGGTGCATGTCCACTGTGAGAGACATAATCAAAAAAAAAAAAATCCAGAAATCACAATGTATGATTTTTTAACTATTTATTTGTATGATACAGCTGCAAATAAGTATTTGAACACCTGAGAAAATCAATGTTAATATTTGGTACAGTAGCCTTTGTTTGCAATTACAGAGGTCAAACGTTTCCTGTAGTTTTTCCCCAGGTTTGCACACACTGCAGGAGGGATTTTGGCCCACTCCTCCACACAGATCTTCTCTAGATCAGTCAGGTTTCTGGCCTGTCGCTGAGAAACACGGAGTTTGAACTCCTCCAAAGATTCTCTATTGGGTTTAGGTCTGGAGACTGGCTAGGCCACGCCAGAACCTTGATATGCTTCTTACAGAGCCACTCCTTGGTTATCCTGGCTGTGTGCTTTGGGTCATTGTCATGTTGGAAGACCCAGCCTCGACCCATCTTCAATGCTCTAACTGAGGGAAGGATTTTGTTCCCCAAAATCTCGCAATACATGACCCCGGTCATCCTCTCCTTAATACAGTTCAGTCGCCCAGTCCCATGTGCAGAAAAACACCCCCAAAGCATGATGCTACCACCCTCATGCTTCACAGTAGGGATGGTGTTCTTGGGATGGTACTCATCATTCTTCTTCCTCCAAACACATTTAGTGGAATTATGACCAAAAAGTTCTATTTTGGTCTCATCTGACCACATGACTTTCTCCCATGACTCCTCTGGATCATCCAAATGGTCATTGGCAAACTTAAGACGGGCCTTGACATGTGCGGGTTTAAGCAGGGGAACCTTCCGTGCCATGCATGATTTCAAAGATGACGTCTTAGTGTATTACCAACAGTAACCTTGGAAACGGTGGTCCAAGCTCTTTTCAGGTCATTGACCAGCTCCTCCCGTGTAGTTCTGGGCTGATTTCTCACCTTTCTTAGGATCATTGAGACCCCACGAGTTGAGATCCTGCATGAGCCCCAGTCCGAGCGAGATTGACAGTCATGTTTAGCTTCTTCCATTTTCTAATGATTGCTCCAACAGTGGACCTTTTTTCACCAAGCTGCTTGGCAATTTCCCCGTAGCCCTTTCTAGCCTTGTGGAGGTGTACAATTTTGTCTCTAGTGTCTTTGGATAGCTCTTTGGTCTTGGCCATGTTAGTAGTTGGATTCTTACTGATTGTATGGGGTGGACAGGTGTCTTTATGCAGCTAACGACCTCAAACAGGTGCATCTAATTTAGGATAATAAATGGAGTGGAGGTGGACATTTTAAAGGCAGACTAACAGGTCTTTGAGGATCAGAATTCTAGCTGATAGACAGGTATTCAAATACTTATTTGCAGCTGTATCATACAAATAAATAGTAAAAAAAATAATATATTGTGATTTCTGGATTTTTTTTTTTTGATTATGTCTCTCACAGTGGACATGCACCTACGATGACAATTTCAGACCCCTCCATGATTTTCAAGTAGGAGAACTTGCAAAATAGCAGGGTGTTCAACTACTTATTTTCCTCACTGTACATCAAAAAATAAGTACAATGTACTTTCTGTGTTCAAATTTTATTGCAAAACACTTTTGCTGATATTGAGGTGGGATACGGGTAGAGTTAGGGACAGGTGTGGTGGTATGGGTAAGTTTAAGGGTAGGGTTAGGTGTAAGGGAAGTGTCAACAGTGTAATTACAAATGTAACTACAGAAATTAAGATGTAATTACATGCAGGTATTTACAAAAATGTAAGTACAATGTAAAAACATGTATGTACACAATAAGTGCATTGTATCAAATGATTAATTAAAATGTTAGTACATAGTAGTTAAGGCCACCTAATATAAAGTGGGTCCATTTTTTCTTATATTGTTTATATGGAATTTATTGAAGAATACTAAGAAGGTTCATGTCTAACTTTAAAAAATGAATGAGGAGGAGGATAGTGAATGATGCCCCGGGTCTAAAGACCCGAGGTATGCGTTTATGGGTTAATAATGTTTTACTGTATCAGTTCAAGCCTGAGTCAGAATTAGATGATCAAGCAGATTGATCGGAAGAAACTTCGCAAGCACAACTTGAGTAGAACATTTCACAGTGGTAAGTTTTAAGGTTAAACAACAGGGTTTTGTTTTTTCACCTTCTTTCTTTGTGTGTTATGCTAATGTAAACTATCGCTTTAATAAAACCAAAAATGATTTCATTTCCTGACATTTGCATAAATAATTGTTAATAATACACCATCTCATGGTGTGAGTAACACTGAACAAATCCCTCAGACATAGGAAATCATATGGTATACCGCACCAGACTATTCTTCCAGTTTATGAATGTTATTGACCCCACAGGTCACGCAAACTTGGGCCTTTTATTTTTGTTTCGCCAATACCTTGTCGTGGCTTCCTAACCACACCGGTGCAGTTGATTTTGAATCATGGCTCTTAATTATATGCTCGTGCCCTGCATTAATACGTGCATTAACATAACCCATTGTTTATTCATTATTTCCAAGCCGTTTCTGAAATTATGTAAAACCATTTCTAAACAAAGAGCCAGCTTTAATGAGACTTGCCATTTTGTTTCATGCAATTCAAATACTAGCAAGATTCTGGGGGCAAAATTAACAAAATTTTACTAAACGTCAAAAGGGATTATAAAGCTACATATAAATAGGGCTTTAGGAAAACTTGAAGAAGAAGTGAGTAGAGGAGTCGCAACAACCCGAGTTGCAGAGGTTTTTGTTGTAGCTTGTGCAGTCTAAGACTTTCTACAGTGGAAAATGTGAAAGAGTTAAATTAGAGTTACAGTGCTCATAAGGGACAAAAAGCACATATACACTTCCAAGCGGTTCACCTTCAGAAGTGGATTACAACTTTTCATCCATGTATCCATGTCAAATATAAATATGAAGTAGTAGCCTTATCAGATTCCCAGGACAAAAATGTATTTTGAGGCAAAAAAAAAAAAGTCACTTCTGGTTAATAATTTGATTTGTGATCGGTTAAATAACAGAACTGGTCTCATTTGAATCAGCATATTCTTTGATATAAAACATCCACATAAGCTTTTCATCTACATCTTCATCTTCTCAACCTTTTTGACTCAAAAGCCCCACATTGTCCAACACAATTTTCGAAGGCTTACTATTAGCTCTTCTGGTATGCCTTCTGTAATTATTATCTACTTGTTTTCAAAATTGTATTAACAGAAACTGGGAGTGTTGACATACTAAATTAATTAAACATGATTATACTTGTGATTCAAAGTTCTGAATGTTTTTTTAATAAAAATCATAGTTATTTAAAGGGAAAAATATGATTTCAGATTACATATAGATTTTTTATGTTTTTAGCATTTAAACAAAGTTAAGTTGAAATAAAGTTAAGTTAAATGAATTATTATTATTATTATTATTATTATTAATGAAGGTAAACAACTGTAAGTCATCCTGTGGCCCCCTGGTTGAGAACCACTGATATACATGTTAACAGTAAGTGAGTAAATAAATAAACAAATAAATTAATTCATAAATCATTTTAAAATGTTAATTGCTTCTTTACCATTTGTAAGTGAAAATGGTGGTAAAGTTACAACATTTTTTGTGATAAGTTCAGTCAGTGTACTTTTGTTTCCCCAATGAAAATGTGTTTGGTCGTGCTATTGAGACACGTGTGTGTGTGTGTGTGTGTGTGTGTGTGTGTGTGTGTGTGTGTGTGTGTGTGTGTGTGTGTGTGTGTGTGTGTGTGTGTGTGTGTGTGTGTGTGTGTGTGTGTGTGTGTGTGTGTGTGTGTGTGTGTGTGTGTGTGTGTGTGTGTGTTTTATATACACTTTATATAAAACATTTCCAGGTGGTAAAACTTAGAAAGTTCACCTACAGCCTTAAAAACTTAAACTCAATGAAACGATAGCCTTTATTTCAACTTAAATTGTCTAGACTATTTGTAATAAATTGAGTTCAAAATCCAGAACAAATAATGTGTTACAGTAAAATTTTGACTGATATCCATGTTTAAAAACTAAATTCAGACATTGCAATAAAATATGTAACTACACTCCCCCAGTCCTGGGGCCAGTTGCATAAACTAAGCCATTATGTTAAGACAGTGTCTTAAGATCTAGTATGAGCCACTAGCAGTTAGGCAAGTGGCATTCAGTCTTACTTTTCGTATCAAATTAGACCAGTCTATGTTTTTATGTAACTGATTTTAAAAAGTTCTTTTTTAACAGTCTAACTTTTATGCGGTTTATGCAACCGGCCCCTGGTGTCACAAGTATTTGCTTGATTGAGACCGTTTTGGTCATGAGTGCACTTATTTTTGCTGTGTGCTGAAAATAGAACAACACCGTGGTGTTGATTCATTGACATACACACTGAAGGTGTAGGTCATTATCTCTCGGTCTAACCTGAGGTCATGCACTGTACATATTCTACGGCTCCCGGCGATCCTGGCAAGCCCACATGAGTGTCTTGTTGTGGAACACAGTATTTTGTGCAGTGCTGTGAACATGCTTATTATCAACACACAATTATCTGGCCTAATCATGTGGAACTGCACGACAATCACCAGGGACCAAGGAACTAACGACATTCTCACCCAGACTCGCAAATATGCATTTATTGAATCTGCATCACAAGGAAGCCAGTGTCCCTGTCAATATTCTCTTCAGAATATTTCCTGTTGATTTGATTTTCAGTCTATATTTCCATGGCTTTTTTATGTATTCTCTGACTGATTGATTGATTTTCACTCCCATCTCATATTCACACACACAATGAATGTGTAACGCTCGGCTAGATAAACCTCTTTAGAAAGCTTCTCTGGAACACCAAAGTGTGATGCACATTACAGTACAGTATATTGCAGTCTGCAATGGAGTGGTCCACAAAGCACAAAACATCCATTGAAGACTTATTTTCTCTTTCAACACATTCAGAATTAATTCACACATCTGTGTCACATCCTACCGAAAGTATGATGAAAACTTGTGAGTTGTGGGATTGATGCTCGAGGTATACCTTACACATCTCACAATCACATACAATTCTGATATGATTACATTTGAAGCTGCAACCAAAGTACATGATTATGATGATTTATTTGTAGAGTTGAATAATGCAAAGGTAATAGTAGTAGTTCTAGATCATGAGAGAAAGAATTACTTAGCACCTAAACGCACATAAGAATTGACCTGATATCAAGGTCTTCAATTGTTGTATTATGATATTGCAAACTCTTTGAGCATACTGTAAATAAAATATAATAAAATAACATTGTAAAGTGTAACATTGTAAGTGTTATTTTTTTTTAAGTTAAGTTAAATCAAAATGGTGGCAAAGTTTCAACCTGCAGTAATGAGTTAGTTGCACTTTTTCTTCAAACCACTTTAAATTTATTTACTGAAACGCATACAAATGATTAACAAAAATGAATGTCACAAGTTAAATGGAAACAGATGTTGTCATTACATAATGATGAAAACACTGTGCTATGAAAGCCTAACTTTTTTTAGTCCTGGGCCCTGTGAATTTAAGCATCGGCCCTGAGAAAAGATTTTGCAAAAAGGTTACATTTGTTAACATTAGTTAACTAGATTTAGTTAACATGAACTAACAAGGAAAGATACTTCTAAAGCATTTACTAAAATCAATCTCTTTACTAATACATTATTAGAAGAAATTTCTATCCGTTAATATTATTAAATTAACCTGAGCTATATTAACTAACAATGAACAGTTCTGTTTTTATTAGCTAACATGAACAAAGAACAATAACAAATGTATATCGCTCAGTGTTAATCCATTGACCAACATCAACTAATAGGACCTTGCTAAGAGTAACTAAGATTTTATTTTATTTAATTAACCTGCGCTACCAATAACTAACAATGAACAGTTGCATTTTTATCAACTAACATTAACAAAGGCTAATAAATACTGTAACAAATGTACTGCTCATGGTTAGTTAATGCATAAGCCAAAGTCAACTAATAGGACCTTATGTATTTAATTTATATGCATTATGTGTTCTGAATTTATATTTACAATATGATATACATTATTGTCCAGTGTTTTGACTAAGCCTTGATTTCTCATGTAACAGTGACCTCTAGTGCCTGAAATGTAGATGGACACTACAAATGTTCAATGTAAATTTACATAAAATTACTTAAACAGGAATAAAATATATTTTGATGTAAAGTGATTCCCCACAAATTACTTGTCATTTTATGGTCAATCTTATTGGTGAAATTTTATTTAGCACTATATAACTGCAGCATTTTTCAGGAAACAATGGTCAGACTGGTTTATCTAAGTGGCCCTAAATCCTTTCTATCTGTATACATTATCTCAGTTCAGATCTGTGTCCACGCCGGCTTAGTATTAGCACTCTCAGTTTGGTTCTCATGTGCAATATGATCCGAGACCTTTAAATAACACACTGTCCAGCATTGCAGGAGGCCTACAGCTGGCTAGAGAGAAACTTAATACACAGGCATTCTGAAGACTGACAGTAAAACATATACAACCATGCAGAAATAGACACACAAACAATGCTGCAAACATTGTGGAAAAGAGCATGCAGTATAAACATATATTGATTGATATGCATGCTAAAGTTTAATGTTTGTAATATTGCTTCAACAGTCCTATGTATAGTGAGAGTTATAGTGAGACACAGCTGTCACCTGCCATATAAATGAGTCATATCTCCCATATCTCTGCTGTTATATGGATACACCTGTCAGTGTCTCGTCTCCCGTCTGTCTCTGATGGGAAAAGGTAATTTCACCCCATATACAGTATTTAGTCTTGGCCTACTGCTCTTTATTTACCATAGAGAAAATATATAACATTCTGGTTAATTTTTGGTTATAAAATAAAACTTAAAAATAACCATTAGAGAATGTTTTCTTTAGTCACAAAGAAAACATCCCTGCAACATTTTGGTTAGCTTTTGCTAACCTTTAGTTAAAAATCTAAACATAACGCCTTGATTCCTGATGGACGGAGCGAGACATGGTGTCGAGGACTGAAGAGTCCTAAGGGGGTCGCACTTGGGAGTCCAAAACACTTCTGATAATTTGAGAAAAGACCAATGAGAATTGGCGAGTGGAATGTGCATGCCACTCCCTGGACAAACGGGCATAAAAGGAAGATGACGTGCATCACTCATTCAGGCCCAAGATGCCCAGCTCACGAAGCCCAGAAGCCCAGACAGTGTCCAGGCCATTTTAGCGGGCAGTTCAGCATTGTGCACAGTTCCCTCCATCAGACGTTCCCTATCTGTCAGTCACTTTGACGTGGTGGCAGTGACTGACACTAGGGGTCCCCCGGGGTAAACATCACAACAGCTGAACCGTGTTATGAGGTTTTGGCGGTGCAGATGTCGGCAAGCCCCTTGTGCAGGGTAACCTACCCAATGGCCCACGTAAGCCATGTAGTCCTTCGTACCACGTCGAGACCGAAAGGACTGTACTTACCATGGGAATAGGTTTTTTTTTTTGTGCTAGGGAAACCATATTGTGGACAACACATCATATGGGATTACCATTAGGCAATCACTACATATGGAGCACCTAGCCCAAGTATACGGGCTGACCTGAATAGGCCATGCATCACGAGTACTGGACATGGTGTCGAATTCCTCCCCCGAGGATGCTGAGGGAAAACTCATGTCCATGGTTTGCTGGTCCAGGGAACTCATGTGGACAAAAAAGTGCATGTTGTCACATCAGGGAGGGGAAAGGCGCAAGCTGTACAGCCAGCCAGTCGTCCGTAACTTACTTGTTCAAACCCAATAACACACAGAACGAAACTGGCTCAACCTGGAGATTATAAAATCTTGTGAAGGTATTGGGTGTCGCCCAGCCTGAGCACCGTCAGGAGGCCAATCTTCATAGAGAATGCACTTAGCTTTACTGACTCCAAGGGCACAAAAGGAGCTCGCTGTAGGACCAGCAAGACTACAGAGAGATCCCATGAGGGAATAAGGGGTGGCCAAGGGGGATTTAATCTCCTGGTGCTTATGGTGAACCTGCTTCCCTAAAGACTTACCATCCACTGCATGGCCTGCGAGGCCGCTATGGCAGCCATATATACTTTCAAGGTGGAAAGAGACAGCTGGCCCTCCAACCTCTCCTGCAGAAAGGAAAGCACTGACCCAAATGCCCATCTCAGTGGGTCTTTCGGTTGGGAAGCACACCAGTTAGCGAACAGACTCCACTTCAAGGCATAGGCCTGGATCATTGAGGGGGCTCTAGCCTGAGTGGTGGTGTCTATCGCTGTTGGCGATAGCACACTCAATTCTTCCGCATCCCGTCGAGGGGCCAGACATAGAGGTTCCAGAGGTCTGGGCGTGGGTGCCAGATTATGCCCCATCCCTGAGAAAGAATGTCCTTCCTCAGGGGGATTCGGCCAGGGAGGGGCTGTCGTAAGGAGCATGGGCTCAGAGAACCATGTAACCAAGTCTGGGTTGGCCAATACAGCACAACCATCAAGACATGTTCTTCGTCCTCCCAACCCAAAAAATAACCAAATGGGAGCATTAGGGGAATGTGTTTGCTGGGACTAAATAAGCTGTAAATTCTAACAAATGACAGCTGATGATAAAGATTTTAAAACCGGAATGGAATGCATCAGTTGACCAAGTGCATTGATCTTATTGTCAACAATTCATATAGACATTTAATTTTTTATGACCTTAAAAATTTCATCAAAATGTGATGAAAATCTCGGCAGAAATGACAGACTTCTCTCTGGTGACGAATTCCGGACTTCTACAATCATTAAGTCTGCTTAAACCCATCCCTTTCTTACAATCGAACTCAATCTTGCATTCAAATCTTCCTCCGTCCAATCAACAACCAATGGATAGAACCAAGACTTACATTTTTCTTTTTCAATAATCTGTTACATTCGGAATACAGAAGAAAAGATGATGCTACTTCCATTTCATTGCAACTTTAATATTAAATGCACAGAGGGAAAAAAAAAAACTTTTTTTAATTAAAGGTTTAATGAATCTTTTGAAATATTACATGTAAATTGTATGTGATAGCAATACATAATATTATTTACAAAGCAAATATATGTGTATATATGTGCTGTGGTGTGTGAACAAGCTGTGCAAGTAAAACGTAAAGCTTTCAGGTCAGGTGGGTATTTCTACAAAGCTACAAAATCTGTCTATATATATTTTATTAAATAATAAAAATGCTAGTGGAGCAAAATGGAAAATGTGTACATTTATACTTAAAAGGTTTAAGCAGGCAAAGAGAAGTATAGCAGTATGTTTCACTTTTTTTTTTTCAGGCAACATAAAAATATTTAACATAATTTAATGCGTTGTGTAATACTCACACAAACACTCACACATACATGAAGTGTTCCCAAACCATCCATGATCGATGTTTACAGTACTGCTCACAGCACACATGATGACCAAATACTGAAGCAACATTTGCAAAATTTGAAGGCAAATTCAAATCAAATCTATAATAACTGTACCCCAGTCATAAAGTCAGCGCACCCTCAGAGTTTAGAGCCCAAACATGTTTTCTTCAGTGATATATACTTAATGCATTTTGAACATACAATTTCATTATTCTGGTTTCAAACTATTCATGAGGTTCAGTTATAATGATGTTGGACTGTACGGCCAATCACTAGGAAGAGAAGACCAGACAGAAGACAGAAGAACACGCCCACCGGAGCAAACATAAAAGAGAGGCCATAAGTCATATTGAGCTCAAACCCTGAGCACTTATTTGACTTCTGATAGTCCTCATAGGAGCTCATGACATCCAAAATATCTATCCAGATAACATACATCACAGTGACAATGAGAAAGAAGAAACCTGGAGAAAAGAGACAGCATTGAGAGTTGGAGGAATAAAAAGCAACATAAAAGAGAGAGAGATAAAGTGTAAAGAATAAATTAAAATGCTGTAATACATTGTTCAGTACTGCGAGGTACACCTTACCTCCTCATGAAATCTTAACTTACCAGAAATGAGGTAGAGTCCACCCCCTGCTTTATAAAGGCGATGGCTGGCAAATGGAGCTGCGCAAATGATAATGAAACCACCAGCCACCACAGCAGCCACACCAACCAACATGGAGACGCTCCAGAAGCCTCTGTAGACTAAACAATCATGTTTCCCATTAATACAAAACAGAGGGAAAACGCTTCACAGTACAGTCACTAATTTATTGATGGTGTACTGAAGTTAACTCATATGAACAGTTACACTATACATTACACAGTGACACTTTATAAACAATACCATATGCTGTTCACTGCTCGCAATTTTTTAAAAACTAAGTTAATGAGGAAAGTAAATATGGTCAGCTACCATGGTTATTATCATGGGGAGTAAAAATGTACGGGGAGTCCCTTGGGTCAAAACGTTGTTTCTCTTTTAAATAAATTAAAGAGCAGCAGTGGCAGTGTGCAGATTCCTGTTTACTATGAGTAAAAATGTATCAATATATTTTTTGAACATTTTTTAAAAAAAAAATTTAATTAAAAAAAATTCTAAAACTAAATCTGGCCTCACTTCATTAAAAATATTTTAATATGAATAAACCAAATGGGGGAAAAAAAAGTTGTATTAGGAGTTGTATTAGGAGCATAAACAGTCTTCAACCCTAAAAATTATAAAATAAAATAATAATAAAAAATAAAATAAAATATGAATGTAATTTAACACCATGTCAACCATGGCTATTTTCATGGTGAGTAACGGGTTAAAATGTAGCAAAATAAAATAACATTGATAAAATAATAAAGTAAAGTAAAGTAAAGTAAAATATAATAAAATCTTACTTATGGCAGACTGGTAGCTGGTAGTGTTGTAGCTCTGGTCAGGGAAAGGAAAGGGGAGAAGACATGCAGGTTTGCAAACTCTTGCATGTGGCTGATTTTCTAAGGGAAGAACAAAGAGAATTGCCATTTATTAGTGAGTGAGTTTTAAATCATTGTTTCAGTTAAGATTCAGAAGTGTTGTGTATTCAAGCTGTTTGCTGACTGAAGTAACCTGAACATTTATTGAACCTTCTGTGTTTTTCTGTAGGGCAACAGGTCAGACCCCTTTGATATTTGTGGTAAAGTCTCACCCAGAGCTTCACAAGAGGGTCAAATACCATGTTCAGTGAGCAAGCCACTTTACACTTTCAAATATAAAGTAATGGTAGCAGTTCATTCAAATTAGTTCTTTACTGTTGATTCTTACAGCATTTATTGTCCATTATTAATTCACGCTTGTATAAATGTTAAACAAATTATTATATGTATAAATGAACATCACCTTATATAAATAAATGCTGTAAAACGTTGTATGCTTTGAAAACCACAGAAGACTCCTCTGAATGTCTACTGCACTAAAGCAAAAATAATAATCTCTCTTACCAAACCAGAACTTCCACAGATTGTCATCATGCATGATGTCATTAAAAGTACAGCGCCAAAATAAGCCCTCATGATGAAAGGTAATGTTCTGGTCGTCACTAACTTGGTCCTGACCCTGGTTGACCACGACATCGCCTCGCTGTGAAGGAGCAGAGAGCAGAGGTCAGAGAGCAATGGACAACTGTGGCACAGCCAGTGAAATTACAATATTTTAAAAAAGCTGGAGGACAGACACTTGCAATCTATGGATGGACACATCATGCTATTAATGTGTTTAGATGCACATTACAAAAAGAATGCCAAGGACATGACATTATGGATTGGTATGGAGGTGATTTATGTCATATGACAAAATCCAACTTAAAATGGTAGCTGTTAACAAGTTGACTAGCAACCAGGTTCCAAAATAATAGCTAGGACTACTTTAGACCAGCTAATGACCAACTAATGACCAGCCTGGTCATCTAGAAACCAGTTATCATGTTCCAAAACACAGCTAATAGCAGAAATCTTCAAGAGAAGTGTGTACTAGACCCTGGACCATCCCAAGCAAGGGGCGGGGCCCACTGCGAGGTAGCGGAAGTGTGGCCCCCCCTCAGTCTGTTCAGGGCCGTCCTTAGGGTGGTGCAACCGATGCGGCGAGACCCCACCCCGGAACGTGATCACGAATGGACCATGATGGCGTCCGGGGGAGAGGAGGGGGTGATGTCGCACTGGTCACACCGCCCTAGGGACAGCCCTGACTAGTCAGCAACAACAACAAAAGATTCTTAAGATTCTTAAAATATATGCATTTAAGCACCACCAATCAACATACACAGAATTTGTATGATGCATGATAAAAGTTCAACCTTAAGCTTTCCAGTAGACTTCCTGTTGGCGCTGTTGGCATGTTAAGTTTGCGTAAGGGTCTTGAGAATGCACTAGTTGTGCTTGACCTGTTAAACTCCCTTTTCATCCATTTATCACACACACACACAATCGTATACGATCGTATACACTGTAAACCCTAATGCTCAAAATAATTAATTGAGTAGAGCCAACTTAAATTAAACACATTATTTCAATCAAATTAACTTATGAGTATTTAGAACTTTCTCTTTCTTTTGAGTTCACAAAACTGACATATTTTAAGTAATCTGAATTGTTTCATTGTTTTGAGTTTTATGAACTTGCTTCTTTTATATTGTTCCTGGCATTTCTATTTCCCAGCATGCTTTGCCATGACACTCAAAAGGGAGAATAAATGCTCAAAGGATTTATTTATTTGCAATATTAACGTTAAGTGAAGGATGTGTTAACGTTTTGCTATGCTAATTTAGAAGAGTTTCATTATGTGGTTAATATGTTTTATTGCCATACTCATTCAGCAATTGATGCTGATGCTATCAAAGCATTGTTTCAGATTACATGTATGAATGCGCTTACTCAAATATTTTAAGTTAAAAGCAATTAAAATGTTTGAGTACAAAAGTAACATTTTATGTAACTGATTACCTTAATTTTTATTTTATTTTTTTGCCAACTTATTCGGGTTTACAGTGCATCCAACACACTCTTATGGCAATTTATTTTACGTTTTGGTGAACTGGTACCTAATTCGTATGAATTTATATGATCTCATTGGTGTATTTTCATACTATCTTCTTACTGATGGTTAGGTTCATGCTTAATCTGTTTTTAAAAATCATGCGCTTCCATAAAAACCACATTGTACGAATTCATACAAAATCCCAGAAAAAAAAAAATCTTCATTGGATTGAGTTGGGAGCTTCTCACTTGTCCCTCCAAATCCTTAATGAGGGAAACCTAATTCAAGTGTGACTCCTATGAATAGACACTGCACTGAGATTCCAGTTCAGGTATTTAGTATTAAGTGTGGTATCAGACTGCAGCATGTGATAGTCCACACTCAAGCTACTCAGAGACTGTAAATACTGACGTACGAGGATGTCATATGACTGTCACTGCTTGGAAACCAAATATGCCCAAGACTGCTTCAGTATCTTGCTTCAGCTTCAAAGAGCAGAAATATGGTTCAATTTAGTTTCAATAAAAGAGATACACTAAAATCTAAAACATAAATAGTTCTGAAGAGAGCCATTTAATTATAATTTTTTTTAAATAGACCATCCCTAAATGTCTTCTGATAATGTCTTAGAAGTTATATTGATATCGATAAAATCCTCATCCATGTCAAGCTATGCCATAAAAGGACTAAAACAACACCCACCTCCAAAGTAAACGGACCATTTGAATGTGAATTGCAGGTCTCTGATGCCAAGAGCCAATAGTCCGTGCCAAAAGACAAGAGAATGAACAGAGTTGCCAAGGCACCGAAGAGCCCAGCAAAAAATAGTGCCACATGTAACTTCATGATGACAATCTTAGAGCGCTACTTTTTTACTGCTTGTTAAATAGTCTCTCCTCCTTCCCACATGAAGCAGTCGCTGAAATTACGTAACTCCTCACAATGTGTATGATAAATAGTCCAGTTATGCTCAGCACGGTTTACAGTATGTTAACACAAATGGCTGTTCTAGAATTCTTCCTTGCTCCAGTGTCTATGTGTGTGTCAGTGTCCTCTCCCTTAGCCAGAGCAGGACCTGGCATTGGGTGGGGAGTGGGTTTCATGACAGCACACCAGCGTAGAGCTGCCCATTGGGCTATTTTGGTCAGTTGAGTGAAGGTGCCTGCTGCCTCTCTCAGAGGAGTGGTTTAAGAATGGGACTTCAGTAGGGAGACGAGTAGACCAAAATATCCCCCTACAGGACAATCAGCTGAGATAGGAATGAAAATGAAGACACTAGAGGCCAGCATTCTTAGTGTCCATCACAAATCCCACACGGAAAAAAATAAAAATTTGCAAGCATATTTTTAAAAGTAAATTTCACATATGGAATTAAGTAAACTCGACTTAACTAAGTTAAGTCAAGGTTGAGTAATTACTTAGTTGAAGTTTCCTTTGCAATACTTTTTACTCAAAAAATATAACGCTGAATTAAACCACACTTTTATGCTTTAATTCAAAATATATAGGTAAATAACACGCATGTAACAAGCAAAGCAGCACCTGAACACAGAGACCTCAATGACTACACATGCAATGGATTGTTTTTCGTTATGAATGTCATTTTGAGTAGAAAATGAACTCCAAATGTCACAAAATGGCAAGTTACTAAACCTAACAGCAAAAGCAATGATAAAACAGTGTAAATACAGCTGGAAAACAGTGAAAAAAATCTACCTTATCAATTATTCAAACCCCAATGCATGATGGGAACACCAGTATCAGAAAAGTTAAGTAGTTACTTAATTTTATAACGTTGATATTTACACTTTAATTTCTACAAGCTTGAATTGAGTTCTAATATAGAATTTACTTAGTTTTTTTTATTCTTGCCTGAATGATCTATTACTTTTTATGTAGAAATTATATTTTGTATTTTCTGTATTTACTTCACCACAGAAACATTTTTATCAGTGACCAACTGAGAACTGATGAAGTTTGGAAAAATTAAGAAAAATCCTATACATCCATTTCCAAATATGGATATACATCTACATATGTACTGTATTAAAAATAGTTTTGTTATTTTAAGAAGAAGGAAAAAACTGTTATTTTAAGTTGTAATAGTTCCTGTATTTTTGGTCAAATAAATGCAGCCTTGATGAACATTGGCTTCTTTCAAAAAAATCTTACCAACCCCAAACTTTAACTGCTTCCACTGTATTGTAGGACTTCAGATTCCACTTGAATCTATCGATTGAAACCGTCAGTACCTGGGAAAAATAAAAAAATAAGCTCATTATATTTCAAGTGGGGCATTTTGCACTGAGCAGATAAACCTGTGACCAATTATCACTTTGCTGTGAATGAAGGCCAGAGCCACTGAAGAGGACACAAGGCTGTCCAAAAGGGCTTTGCCTATAAGACATCCTTGATTTGAGCTGGGTACGGGAGGGATATTTAGGGATTAGAGATACAGGAGAAAAATATGCAAGCGAAAATTAAAAATAATTACAGCAGATGTCCATTGATGGCTGCAAGTGGTAGAAGTCTTTTCTGGTGTAGTAATGACTGTCTGTGGTGTTTCTGCACAGCAGAGCAAGGGCAGTTTTATATAGAGTCCCCTGAAGAGCTAAATTTATCTCTGCATCTTGTTATAATACTGAGAAATAATGGTCCTGTTCATCTGTACAGAAAGCCAACGTTAGTGCTACTTTACTGTTGACTTGGCTTCATTATCTTGTTTTAAGCTGTTATATGTTCTGGTATACAGAATCAAAAGCATTCCTTTAGCACAAGATGCGAGGACTATTTGTGAGGGTTCATGTGAGTGTGTTTATGTAAACTGTCTTGGGAACATCACTGTATCAGCTGCACTGGGATGATCGAGTGTCATGGCTTCCCCAATTCCATATCAAAAGCCGGAGAGGATTTGTAAACAAAATTCCAGAGGGCAGTTTAGCTCTAAAATTACCATGACATAAGCTTGGATTGAGTCATGCTCACCTGACACTACAACATCTGAATAATCATAACAAGTACACAGTCACATTACCCCCAAAAAGAAGAAAAAACTGTAAGGTTTGTATATCAAGGCTTTTTATGCATATGTGAGAAATAAAAATGGGAGGTAATGCGAGTTCTCTAAGGCATGGCACCCACCCTCTCACCCACTTAAAAGGATAGTTAATAATTTAACCATAATTTACTCACCCTCAAGTCATCCTAGAAATCGGAGTTATATTACAAAAGTCCAGGCTAATCCAAGCATTAGAATTGGATTTGCTCTGTTTTTGAAGTCCATAAAAAGTGCATTGGTCTGTCAAATAACTGCTCCACGCAGCTCTGGGGTGTTAATAAAGGCCTTCTGAAGTGAATCGATGCGTTTGTGTAAGAAAAATATCCATATTTAAAACTTTATAAAGTAAAATTTTGGCCGACCGCCTTCCCTGTTCAATCTATGGAAAAATTGTTGAAAGTTCCCCTGCCGATCGAAAGACTAACGCGACCAGGTAGGCTCGTCATGACGCATCTCGAGTTTCACTTTCAACATTCAACACTATTCCACAGAAGGCGGTCAGTCGTTTTGCTCAGTGCATTTATGCTCAAACAGCAACATTACACACTAGCTAAAGTTAGAAAAGTGAAATCGTGGTTTACCACCCCTTTAATAACCATATTAACTTTTTTAAAGTTAAATATCAACCGTCTTAGTATTCCTCAGTCAATTTATTATAAACAATATAAGACAAAATTAAAATAAATTGTATAGGGTCTAGGGCTGTAATCTCCCAGTCGATTAGTCGATTATTAGTCGATACGTTCTGGCTCGACCAAAATTCTGATTGGTCGATTTTTTGCCGCGTTCATTTCATCAGTTTTGCTGCGCCGCGTTCATTTCATCAGTTTTGCCGCGCCGCGTTCATTTCATCAGTGGAAAGCACTAATTGCTAATGGGGGTGTTTTGAGAGCACCCCTGTTTCACAGGTAACAGTCTGTCTTCAGAACACCCCCATTGTTTTCACTTCTTTTGGATTAGCCCAACCCGCTGGCGAAGAGTCTCTCGCGGGTCCTTTGTGTTTCATTCCCCGCTGGGCCGCTGGCTCAAACGCACACCCATAGCGGTAAACTTGAGGAACGTACATCAACATACACATGAGGGGAAGCGTCACAACACCGCGCTATAAGTGGATCTGTACTGTCAGTTTTGCCGCGCCGCGTTCATTTCATCAGGTGGAAAGCACTAATTGCTAATGGGGGTGTTTTCAGAGCACCCCTGTTTCACAGGTAACAGTCTGTCTTCAGAACACCCCCATTGTTTCACTTATTTTGGATTAGCCCAACCCGCTGGAGAGAGAGACAGATTGAAGACGGCTAGTTTTCTTGTATATTATTTATTTAATTGTGAGAGCGTTGTTTCTGCTCTTGATCTGGCTTGTTTAATAAATATTTCTTTTTTATTAAAGTGGACGTGCCTTTTGTGTTTAAGAGTAAAAGCTTTAAGTTAATAGTCTATTCGTGTCTCAACCGCGAAGCTGAGCTCATATGTTTGAGCTTCACAGAGCGGCTGCAATGAGTGTCTGTCAGTTATTATAATACATATGACAAAAACAATTGTCTAAATTATGTTGCATATTCCTCAAAAGTTCTTGTGATGATATCTAGTTGACAACACATAGTGCTATATTTTCGGAAGCTCGCAGGTGCATGCGATGCGACGCTGTTAGAGCCACAGACTCGTGTGTCAGACTCATTTCAGTGCAAAATAATCAGCTCAAAAACTATTTAATATACTGCAATTAGCCTACTAGTTTTTTATGTTTATTTATAATTAATTTAGGGAGACAACAAGGCTACCAAGTACTGCGCACAGTGTGCAGCTTATTCATTTAAGGTTTTTTTTTCCTAACGTTATTTTAGTCGATTTTTAGTCGAAAATTTCAGGACTTCAGTCGACCAAGATTTTCTTTGGTTGATTACAGCCCTAATAGGGTCGCTAACGACCCGAGGTGTGTAACAGTGCAAGTATTTTTTTCTGCACAACAATAATTTAATCTTTGATGACTAGTTAAGGGCAATTTACATTTATTCCACAAGGTGGCAATGTCGGACACAATAATGAAGTGACATTTCACTCAGTACCCACCGAAAACAAAAGAATAGGAAGTATCATCAGCAAAACTTGAAATGGCTCAGCAATTTACGGCAGAGCAAGTTCGACCGCAATCAAATATTAGTGTCACTGTCACTTTATGGTGGATCTGGTGAAGAAGGTGTCAGCGAATCCAAATATTGATTCTGATTCTATAGTTTTGAGAATATGTTCGAGATCTGGGAAATGAGCTCTGACGTGGACAGTGATGACGCCGGTATAAAACATCTGCTCAAACTGAACAAAAGGTAACAAAATATGCTTTATTTTATTCTTCTGTAACTGTTACTCTAATATCAGGAGGGTGTTATATTTATTGCGACAGGTAGAGATCCATCTGTGTTAGATATAGATCCGGGTCACTAAAGACCCGAATATGTAATAATGACTGGCGAAACATTCATGCATTTAAGGGTTAAAATAAGTCAATGTGTAAAAATAAACAAATAATAAATAAATAAATCGCTTAAAGGGTTAGTTCACCCAAAATTGAAAATAAAGTCAGTAATTACTCACCCTCATGTTGTTCCAACCATGTAAGACCTTCGTTCATCTTCGGAACATAATTTAGTATATTTTTGATGAAATCTGAGAGCTGTCTCACTCCTCCATAGGCTTTCAGAGGGAATGAAACTTGATGGCCCAGAATAGTAAGTAAAAACGTCATTTAAGGAGTCCAAATGACGAAAATACTTTTTGAGCGGAAAAACAACAAAAATAACGACTTTATCCCACTATTATTGTTCAATTTGAGCCTCTGACAAGAGTTCGCGGGAGTGCCACGACGCATGCGCGAGAACTCGCGCATGCGTCGTGGCACTCCCGCGAACTCTCGTCAGAGAGTATATAGTGGGATAAATTCGTTATTTTTGTTGTTTTTCCGCTCAAAAAGTATTTTCGTCGCATGATAGACTTAATACAGAGCCACTGTAGTCATTTGGACTCCTTAAATGACGTTTTTACTTACTATTCTGGGCCATCAAGTTTCAACCCTCTGAAAGCCTATGGAGGAGTGAGACAGCTCTCAGATTTCATCAAAAATATACTAAATTATGTTCCGAAGATGAACGAAGGTCTTACATGGTTGGAACAACATGAGGGTGAGTAATTACTGACAGAATTTTCAATTTTGGGTGAACTAAACCTTTAAAGCTGCACTATGTAACTTTTCCGTCCACTAGAGGTCGCCTATTCAAAACAAAAGCGTAGTTTGATGACGCCACATTTGAGCGCAGAATCTTGGGACATGTGGTCTTCACCTCACAAGCCGGTGGAAAAGAATCGGGATAGGAGTATGAAGCAGAACAGGACTGAGTGTTGTGGGGGCTGTGCAAGCCCACTGGCGCGATTGTTAAAGGTCCCGTTCTTCGTGATCCCATTGTTCAAACTTTAGTTAGTGTGTAATGTTGTTGTTAGAGCATAAATAATACCTGTAAAATTATAAAGCTCAAAGTTCAATGCCAAGCGAGATATTTTATTTAACAGAAGTTCCCTGTCAAAGCCTACAGCGAACGGCTGGCTTGGACTACATCCTGGTACTTCCTTCATAAATGACGTCAGTAGAACAGTAGAACAGACTAACCTCCGCCCACAAGAATACGCGAAAAAAGGGGGCGTGGTCTTGTTGCTGTCCCACGTGGAGAAGAGGAGGTGTCGCGTGGAGAAAAGGAAGTGGTGCGTTTGAGTGTGTTTGTAGCCATGTCGTCGAGACGCTGTTATTTTCATCCCGGAGTCAAATCACCTTTGTTTGACTTTCCCAGGGATGCTGTAGAGATCATTAAGTGCATATATCTCCCGTTAAGAGGCGTGACCTTTCCACGTGCGCTAAGCTGCTGTCGAATCACAACACAGGAACCGTGCCACGTTTGTTAAGCTCCGGTCAAATCACAACACGGGAACCGCTGGCACAATCAGAACTCGTTACGTATTTCTGAAGGAGGGATTTCATAGAGAAAGGAAGTCATCAGCCGTTTTTAGGACAGTGAAAACAGAGGTATACAGATAAGTAAATTGTGTTAAAAATACTGTTTTTTTTACACACGAAACATGAACACATGTTATATTGCACACTGTAAACACAATCAAAGCTTTAAAAAAACATTATTTTTCGCGAGCAGCGGGACTGTTATTATGGCATAGTCGCCGGCGGGACTTTTATTACGCCACTTCCGCTAAATTTTCAGTCATGAGTATGAGGTAACGCAGCTCTGTTTATCATATTAGATACATCCGAGTGTGTTGAAAATGATGCTATGACGTTACTCTGTGCGTTCGCTTGGCGGCTGCTATGACACTTGTTGCACACTGCAGTGAGAGTAAAGCATTTCTGCAAAATAACACCAACACCAACACCAATTGTCTCACGATTTACAAATAGTAAATAGTTGGAAACATTTGACATATTGTAAGTACTCAACTGAACAAAATATATTTTACTGAAAAAATGTTACATAGTGCACCTTTAATAAATGATTCAATTGTTTTCTCACTTAAGGCCATCAAAATTAACTCATTCATAATCACTACACAATATTTCTCTTTTTCTAACCATGTCATAGTATACATAATAATAATAATAATAATAATAATAAAATAAAATAGAATACAATAAAATAAAATAAATGATGACATGGTTAGAAAAAGAAAAAAATGTCGTGTTTATGAATTATTTGAATTTCCAATGCCTCAAGTGAGAAATCAATTAAATCATTTTATATAAAACATTATGAAATAATTAAAAAATTAATTTTTAATAATGTATTAATTTATAATAATAATAATGTATTATTATTATTATTTCTCCTACAAGCCATTCAATACTAGTAGTTGTTAAAAGTGCACAAACAAATAACATAACGAAAACAATAAATAGCTAAAGGTAGACCTAGGGCTAAATAAGATTTTAACTTGTTTTGAATTGATTTTGTGTAATTTAAAATGATCCAAGTGGGATGTTTTAAAGTGAAACAAACCATCTAACATCACATCACAAAACATCATATTAGCCTACTCATCAAAGTAAATCCCATTATAGGCTACTCACTACCAAAAGGAACTGATACTCACTGGTCACTTGATGTTTTTCGACCAAAATCACACCACTGCACTGCAGCTGCCTTGAGGAGCGTGCTAAGGACCTACCAATTTAAACTATCCCACACACGCCTAGCTCGACCATAGTGACAATCCACCTGTCACTCAAGGGAAGTTTAAGGCTTAATATCATTTAAACGGATGAGTTATAAATAAATACAAATCACCCCCTCACAGTTGTCATGAAGAGCAAAATTAGCGGTATAAACCAAAACCACTTTTTGTACCACCAGGCTGTAAACACGTTTTTTTAACATGGGGGAGATACAGATTTGACTCCCTTCAGGAGCCTGTCTCTAGCGGCCAGTCAATGAATTGCAGTTTAATTAACTTCCGCGTTGGCTTCAAGAGAGGTTGCCGCTTGGTTTCATCGCAGTTTAAAATACAGCGCGTCAACTTCTTACCTTAGTTCACTGGACTGTACCATAAACAGGAGATCCTGTACAGGAAATGAACCACCATTAGCATTTTACCATGTGAAAACCCGCGCGTTCGTACGCACGAAATGAGTTACTCCTTAATTCGAATAAATACAGCCAGCACAGAATATTCGTGATTCCCAGGAGGATGTTGTTCCTCTGATTACACACCGTGCGCCGACAGATGGTCTAATCCTCGTGATGCTTCCTGAAGAGCAGCATAGCAACGCTGTCCATCGCTTCCGCATTGACTGCAGTTCCCTCTGTCAATGCGGGAGAATGAATAACTCTAAATGTGACATTACCCGCAAACGACGGAGTCCAACACGCATCACACGATGTATATACGTGGTGGGATTTATGGTGAGTATCCTCTTTTGTATCATTTGGCGATGGTCAGAGCTCTTCTGTATGGCATTGTTCGCAATGACACATCACATAAAGCTGCTGTCAATAAATGTACATATATAGATCTGATACCACCTTTATAAAGGCTCATTGATATTTAGTGGTCTTTATGATGAACAATATTTTCATATATCAGAATGCTTTGGCAACTTATAGTTTTGCATCTGTAGAAATATTTTGTCCTGTCTGTGGATTTTGGCAACTATTTATTTCCTCTTCTTTCCCTTCTCAGACACATTGAGTTGTCCCTGGCTTTGATTCACCCATAGTTTTTCTCAGATTAAAAGTTTTATTTTAATAGAAAGTGCCGTGACACTGAATGAGGTGCGGTGTGACTTCAATCAAGTGCTTGGCTGGCTGACTGCAGAACACTTAAAAATCTAGATAAACAGGCTCACTGGCAAAGGCTTTTGTGTCAGTTTTGCTTTCACCCTATTAAAGCCAACTGACATTTTCTTTTCTTTCTGTAAAGACAAATCAATGACACACATCATTCATTCATTCATTCATTCAGTCAGTCAGTCAGTCAGTGTTGAACTACTTCCACAACGCATAGTTATTTTACTGGTTGTACACAAAAGTGTGTTCAGTTGTCATAGACGATGTTTTAATTAACCTGAATAGGCTTTTTTTATCTTTGGAAAACTTCACCTCTAAATCATAACAATGAGTTTTAATGTATTTTAGAAATGTGAAATATATTTTTATTTTGAATGTCATACATTTAAATTATTTATGGAAACCACAAAAAATTTATCTTTTTATAGGTCTGTTCTGCAATTTAGGATTCATGTAATTAGTAAATGTAATTATTCTAGCCTTCTCAAAATTCAATCTGCTGTAATTAGACTGTAATTATAGTCTTAAAGGGGTAGCTCACCACAAAATGGAAATTTTATCATCATTTACTCGCCCTCAAGTTGTTGCAAACCTGTATGAGTTTCTTTCTTCTGCTGAACAAAACAAATAAGATATTTTGAAAAATGTCGGTAACCGAACAACTGATGGGCCCCATTGACTTTCATAATATTTTGGTGGGGTCATCACTTACCCATATTCTTTAAAATATCATCTTTTATCTTCAGAAGAAGACAGAAAGTTTGGAACAAGTTGAGGGTCAGTAAATGATGACAAAATTTGGGTGAACTATCAGTTTAAACTAGAAATCTGTTTCTTGAGCTGCGTTTGCTTTGCTGACGTATGGATCCATTTATGTGTGTGTTTTCAGGACCTCTTTGGGGTCAGTATGATTATCCCTTTGCTGAGTCATCATGTGAAGTTTCTGGGAGCAAGTCCTACAGTGGCTGGGATTGTAGGTAAGTCTCTGGTGTTGTTATTAAAGTCTTCATAAAACGGAACGTTTCTTTCCTATTGTGATGCATATCTGTATATCTGAGTGAAACGGCTTATTGAAAGAAATATGTAGGCAGGACTTGATTTTGTCCATCAGGAATTGATTGGATCATTTAATGGTTGTGGTTTGCTATTGCTGTGATGTCATGAGAGGAGAGGAGAGGAGAGGAGAGGAGAGGAGAGGAGAGGAGAGGAGAGGAGAGGAGAGGAGAGAGGAGAGGAGAAGAGAAGAGAAGAGAAGAGAAGAGAAGAGAAGAGAAGAGAAGAGAAGAGAAGAGAAGAGAAGAGAAGAGAAGTCACTGCAAGATGGAGCGGGACCTATTTTGATTAAAGATTATGAGGGCACGTAAATACATAAAAAAAAATATGATGTGCACAGATAAATCATGTATAATAAATACTGCATATTCCATTCAATTTTGATTTCATGGTGGTACTGAGTTTCAGTATTAACAGCATATTTCACTATTACAGAATAGTTTAGAAAATGATTGCCTATCATTATTATCAACTATTATGACAATTAGTTAGACAGCTTATTTTCTGCTGTGATCAAGATAAGCTCACATTTAGGACTGTAAAACTGTAAAGACTTCAGCCAAATTAATTTGCATAGATTTGAATAAAAATCTAGTGTGTGTTAAACCGTTTGATTGATTTATTTTCTGCCAAGTTTTATAGTCCATTATTCAAAATGTAGGCTGTTGCCAAACAGTGTAGACCAGCAGTCATACAGTAGGTTTGCTTTCAAAAGGATTTTATAAAATTAATTTGAATACAATTTCAGGTCTTGCTGGATGGATATGTTCTCTCATGAGAATAGTGATTTTTTTGAGGGTGCACAAAATCAATTCAAATGATACAATTAGTGCAAATTAATTTGAATGTGTCAACTGACATTTGTTTTTGTAAATATTTAAGTCAAATTTTGTTTAATTCTGCACATCCTGTTCTCAAAAGAGCCAATATCAAATTACTTTTCTTACTTTTTCAGTCAACAGATGACTTCATTGCTGGCGGGATGTAATTTTTAGGGCAAAGACAAGCAGGTCTTTGAAATTAGCAGTACATTGCCTGCGCCTCGTCTCTGATTAAAAGGGCTGCTGAAATGTGGCCCATATAGTCAATGAAAATCACCAGCTCAATTGATATTTTCACTGATTTCATAAGGCTGGCAGCTTAGATTGTGATCACAAGGTCTTGTTGCCTTAACTGCTTGATTGTGAAACGTATTCTTTTGTTTAGTGATGTTTCCCTTCGCTTTTTTCCCTCTTGCAGGATCTACCTATGGAGTATTACAACTCTTCTCTAGCACTGTTGTGGTAAGTAGTGTTTTGTTTTTTAGTGAGCAGCATTTGCTACATCAGTTTGCTACTCTCAATTTAATAATTCATGTTTAGCCTACTTCATCCGATCTGTTTAAAGCACATATCACAGTAATTGTTTATTACAATCAACATTACAAGGCACCTCAAACTGCATATTGCACTCACATCTGGAGTGTGTTACTGTAAAATGAGTCATCATATTGCCATTGACAATCACACCGACACACACACACCGACACACACACACATTTAAAGTGGTTAAAGACTGAAGGGTCACGGGGCTAGTTAAGAAGTGAAGGAGATGTTTGTCTACTCTTGGATGTTAAGCATGGAGATAGCAGACAGGAACAGTGAGTCTCTATGACATGCCTGTAGTCCAGAAACAGAGAGAACATAGTAAATCCAATTAACGTTTTTATTGCATTACGCTAGTGTGTGTGTGTGTGTGTGTGTGTGTGTGTGTGTGTGTGTGTGTGTGTGTGTGTGTGTGTGTGTGTGTGTGTGTGTGTCATACCTCAGTTTAATGAGGGCTGGTGTGGAGATGCCTGCAGTTCATGCCTCAGGGCCTGAGTCGTTTCATTTGTCAGGTCCGATCTGTCTGCCTTTAGGCTATAAATTGTAGGTTTCTTTGGTGAGATGCTTTTTCTTTAATAAACAACTAAGGTTCTGGCTCAAATGTGTTGCAATGAATCGCACACAAAAATGTCATACTAGCTGAGTGATATGGTATTAGTGTCCTGAAGTCACTAGGATCTGATAACAAGAAAATTAATATGACCATGTGACGCTACATGTCATTTTTAAATCTTTGGGTTTACTGACATAGAGGGCAGGGTTTTGGAGAGAGCTATTTTGCTAAGATTAGCTGTTTTGCTAGGATTAAGGAGGGTTAGCTGTTTAGCAAAACAGCTAGCATTGCTTACAGTGTCTTTACATGGTCATGTTCTACACAATTTTCACATTTCTTGCCCTCTACCCTAATTGTGGAAAAGTACTCTTTTGTATATCTTTATAAAGGAGTATGTATTACATTAATAGCACTTTAAAAGAATATAGGCCTACTTAAGTGCTTAACTGAATGTAATGTAATGTTAATTGCAAATGTTTTCATATTAAATGCAATTAGCTGAACTGTAGAGAGTTTTTTGACCCACTTAAGTAGGAATTCATTGTTCATTTCTATGTAATTTCATAATTCCTTTAAAGTCTTTGAAATATGGTTAAGTGTACTGCCGAATGCACTTACAAGCATTTATGGAAAACTAAAATACATACTTTATTGTCATTTCTATTGAAACTTTTTACATTTAAATGTATTTAATTACACATGTGTACGGATAAGGTTGCAATTTAGTACATTTAACATAAATTAACTTGAAATGTAATAGTGAATAACACAGTTAAAATGAATATCAAGTACTTTAATTGTGATTCAGTATGTTTGTCAACACATATGTAAATAAGTGTATTTTTTAAAGCATGACAAAAGATTATAAAGACAATGTTTTAAAATTTAATGTTAAGTTTTATTTGACAATATTTGACGAAGTTCACTGTTTTTAAAAGTGTACTTAAGTGTTTTAAGAAACTCTTTAAGTTCACTTAAGTGGCCTTTTATTTCATTGATATATTGTAAGTACAGTTTAAAAAAATACTTTTAAGATTACTTTAAAAATTTTAACTTTTAAATTCTTTAAAGGTCCCATGGCATGGCATTTTTCTATTATTTTATAATGTTTCCTGAGGTGTACTTATATTGTTAGTATGACTTTTACATCATAAAATGTCATAATTTAGAAATAAAAGGCATTTTTTCAATACTGCTGTTTGCCCTGTGGCTGAATGCCCTGCTTCAAGAGGCGTGTCTGCTGTGAGACTTCAGTAAAAACGCCCACTGTTGTGATTGGCTGACATCTAGAACGATTCAGTCCGATTTGGTGAACTGATTCGGTTCACTAAAAAGAACCGGTTCAAAAGAAAGATCGTTTGCGAACCGGACATCACTAACGTACCAGAGACGGAGCTCAGCGATCGCTAACAAAGTTATTTATAGTACCTACTGAGTTATGAGAGCGCTGTCAGTCAGCGCGAGTTTATTGTGTTTGTATCTGAGAGTTCTGAATAAACACGAGTCCCAATCACACCGACCCTGTCTTCATCATTACCAACTTTGTAACACATGCAAAGTACCATTACAGCTGTCGAGATGAACGAGTTAAAAGTAAGTGTTGATTATAGCATTATTTTATAAAATAAAATAAAAGCGTCAGTGACGCGCGTTGAGTACACAGAGCAAACAAAGACACAACAGCAGTAATCGAATGTAATCCAGTTTATTGTGGGGCTAGGCTGGCTAGCCCGAATATGCTCACGCTTAACTTACCCCCCTTCTGCTTAATCTCACGCCGCGTTTGGTGCCTCCGCTGTGGGCCAGATGCAGTACTGGGGGTCGGGGATATTGAAGGCCAACGGCCAGTGCAGCCCGAGCTTCGGCGTGTGTGAGGCCGATGTTGAGCAGAAACTCACGACTGTATGCACATTTTAGAACCGGTAGACGCGACGAGGACGTACAAAAACACTGACTCACAAGATAGAAAACACGAAAACACCGTTCTGTCGGGAGAGAGAGAAGCCGCTGCGTGTGCACGAATAATAAATAATTAGCTACACATCAGAAATTACTGATCACAGATCAGAAGGAACTGAAAAAAGACTTCTGTTTTCATTTGTACATCCAAACACTCAGAAACTGCCAGCATTCACTCGTTCACAAGTAACGTTAATGATCTCGAGTGTTTGCATGGGCGTGCCAGATTCTCTGGGCGGAGGAAAGGGAGGTAACCGTTCCTGCTTGGACGTCAAAACAGGAGGCTTCAGGATTGGCTCGTCTGAGCTGTCATTTTCTCAAAGGCAGAGAGAGACAGCCAGAACTCGGGTTTACACCGATCAACATTTCTATCCACTTGGGGACAATATTCAGGCTAGGGGAACTCATATTAATGTTGAAAAACCTCATAAAATGAAAATTTCATGCCATGGGACCTTTAAGATTTGAAGACACTGCAAGGGCAAATTCTATTCAGCACACTTCTTTTTCACAAGGGTATGTTTGTGTTGGGGGTTGATATATAAGCTACATTTTAAACTATAACCAACTTACTGTTTAAAGTGATTTGATTAATTAGCACATCTAAAAAAAAAATCACAATCCATGTGATACAGAAAAAGCTGACAAAGATGTCATCTTTGATGACAATCATCTGTGTCACAGTCTGTTGGTGTTTAGTTTACTTTTCATGGACTTTTAGTTTGTTTCTCTTCAGTTACCTGTTTCCTTTGTTCCATTTTCCCGCTCTTCATTTGTTACCATGGTTGTTGATTCATTAGTTGTCACCTGTTCAACATTGAGTTCATTCACACTGTGTATTTAAGTCCTTCAGTTCATTGTCTGGTATTGTTTGTTTGTTCATTGTCAGTCTCGTTGTATTGCTCATTTTGAATGACCTGTTTCTATGTCATTTAATAAAACCACATTGGAATTTGATCTTCTTCATCCTTGTGGATTAGCGTTACAGTCTGCAATTCTGTGTTTATTTCTCTATAGAGACAAGTGATTAAAAATGACTTATTTTATATATCTTTCATTGTCTCTTATTTGTCTCGTCCGCAGGGAAGTTGGAGTGATGTGGTTGGGAGGCGCTATTCACTACTGACGTGCCTTTTGCTCAGTGCCTTTGGATATGGCCTGTTGGGTCTGTCCACTAGTATTGCACTCTTTGTGCTGGCCAGGATACCAGTGGGTGAGTAGCGGAGTACTTTTGTTCATGTTGCATGTGCATTATTGCTTAAATTCACACATTAATGTGATTTCCTTTTCTGTCGAAAGGGCTCTTTAAACACTCCCTGTCTATCTGCCGAGCGCTCCTGTCAGATCTTGTGTCGGAGGAAGAACGGCCTCTAGTGATGGGTCACTTTAACGCAGCCTCAAGTGTGGGATTCATCCTGGGACCAGTGGTGGGTGGATATCTCACTGAACACGAGGGGGGGTTTTACTTATCCTCATTCGCCTGTTCAGCCATTTTCTTTCTAAATGCAGGTGAGCAAGATTGACAGTAGTTGCATGAGTAAAGGAAGTAGTTTATTTATTAAAAGTACAGACAAGTATATACAAGCCAATATTTCGTGAGATTTGCTTTATTTCAAAATTTTCGCCCAAGAATTAGACAGAAATTACATTACATTACATTACAGATTTGCGCAAAACTTTTGCGATATTTTCTAAACGTCAATTAAAAAACTATTGTGAAATGACAGCGTTTCTATTAACCCATGATATGCGACTAAAACTTTTTTTCCTCTCGCGATAAGTCATTCCAAAAATTATGCCATGTATGTTTGTAGGTTTATGTATATCCCAGCCACTGCACTATTATTTTTAATCGATGGAGACGTAGGCGTGTTATCCAAGCATTAATGGCAAGGAAAGCACCTTATAACTTGGGAGCGGCCACTTATGAGGTGTTTGTTCCCCATATCTGCCCGTTTCGTTTTCTGTCCAAACATTCCACATCATCTGTAAAGAATGATTGACTTGTACGTATGCCAGGTGACCTGTAAATCCAGTGCAGTTTTGCGAAAATTGCCTTTTTCGATTTGCCTGAAAAACCAACTCATGCACGCGTAAACTTTTTTGCGATTATTTCCATTTGCCGTTTTTTCAATTTGCGGCTATTGTTTACATGTCATTCAAAAACCACATGACTTTCTTCCACTGAACACAAAAGGGAAAACGTTGAAGGCTGTTTGCCATTCAATTGCAATGAATGTGAGCTGAAGCTTTCAAAGCTTCCATATCACGAGAGAAGTGATGTCTGAAGTCCAAATCATTTTTCATTTAAAGTTTTTTGAAGCTTGAAAGCTTCAGTCCCTATTCATTTTACAGTAGTCGCATGGAAAAGAGCAGCATTGGCATTCTGCTAAACGTCACCTTTTTGTCCCACTGAAGAAAGAAAGACATGAGTTTGGAATGACATGAGAGTGAGTAAATGATTACAGAATTTTTATTTCTGGGTGAGCTATCCCTTATTAAAAAGAAGTACAATGTTTTCTGACACTTAACTCCATGTGAATTGTAGTTTAAATAAAATATATTTTATAGTTTGAATGTATATTAAATTCAGTTAGTGCTTTTTGACCCACTTAAGACTTAATTAAATATAAATATGTACGTTGTTCATTTTTTTTCTTATAGTCTTTGAAATATTAAGTGTACTGCCAAATGCACTGACAAGCATTTACTAAAATACTTTATTGTCATTTTTAATTGAAACTTGTATGCCATATGTTTAAATGTATAAGTTGCAATTTATAATATTTACCATAAATTCACTTAAACGTAATAGTGAATAACACACAACGATTAAAATGATAATCAAGTACTTTAAACATGCTTTAGTATATTAGTCAAGACCTCAAAATAAATGCACTTCTTTAAATCATGACAGGATTATTTAAACAGTGATTTGAAATGTACTTTAAAGTGATATTTTTAATTTGACTATTTCAAAATAAGTGCACTTTTTAGAACAGTGTGTTAAGAACGTGTACTTTCTTTGAGTACACTAAATTGGCCTTTTTATTTCATTAATATTATATTATCTGCAAGTAAAAAATTTGAAGATTTTAAGTACACTGCTAGTGCACATTCAATACAATTAAGTGCCCTTCTTTTTCACAAGTGATCCCTTCAGATGTCTGCTACGAAGCAACATAAATTACAGTCCACTTATCCAGATGTTGTCTTCTCAGGGTTGGTCTGGATGTTACCATGGAGCGAGACACTTAATCACCGTACAGATGCAAATGCTAATAGTAAAACCAAAACCAGCAAAACCTACGATGGGTTAAAGAACTCAGTCCAGCAGAACTGCTCAGACAAAAACCATGTTCGGCATTCGAATGCGTCTGCAGTCCGTAGTGGAGCAGATGCAGGCTGGGGATGGAGGGACATGTCTATCTTCCAGCCTGCCTGGAGACAGCTGACCTCAGTGTGGGTGAGGATCTGCATGGTGGCGTCCTCTGATATGTGGGACGTGTTCCTGGTGCGTCTTCTAATGGCTGTATCTATAATGCTGTACTACAGTAACTTCTCCTTAGCCATGGAGGAGCGTTTTCAGCTCACACCAAAGATGACAGGATATTTGATCAGCTACAGCAGCATGTTGGGAGCCCTTGCTGGCTGCTTGGTGGGACCCGTAACACAACTCTATGGCAACAACATGCCTGCTTTATTGTTGCACTCTACGTCGCTCACCTGCATGTTGATCTTCCTGTATGCCATAGCGCCCAATGTAGGGCAGGTCCTGCTCACCTCCACGTTCTTTGCCATCTCTACCACTATCGGACGCACTTGCATCACCGACTTGGAGCTGCAGCGTGGGGGAGCCCAAGCTAGCGGGACGTTAATCGGAGCGGGACAGTCAGTCACAGCTGTGGGACGGGTCCTAGCACCGCTGCTGTCTGGTCTGGCTCAAGAATTCAGCCCCTGTGGACCTCCTAGTTTGGGGGTCGTGCTGGGTCTGCTAGCTGTGGGTTTGCTACTCTTGAGGACTCCTAAGTGGGACAGTAAGACAAAGGTTAAAGAGAAACAATGAGGTGTAAACCACTCAAAGTGAAGGAAAGATAAAGGACTGTGATGGCAGCTGTCTTCTTTTCCTCTCAGGTGATGTGATCGTGGGAGTTTTGATCTGTATACCAGCTATAGAATGTCAGGACGTCAATGTGAGAGATGGCCGTCGGTAAGGCTGGCTGCCTCTTGGCCGCCATGCTGAAAGAGAGCAATTGCCTGTGCAAATGCAGACTGACAGAGTCTGATGCGAAGTCTAACAAGATTAATGTTTATATCAGAACATTTTGCAATGGTTCAACACCAATGGCAGGACTAGAGTAAAACCAAGGATGTTCTGTTTCAAAGCATCAGAAGTGGCACATTCGTTGTTGAAAAACTTTTATGTGTGTTTCCTGGCCAAATTTCACACTAAAGGTCACTTAAACATGGGAAAGGTAAGGCTTACGTGCTTCCAAGAAATCAATTTAGCATTTTAGGAGGGATAAACTTGACTACAGTACATGATAGAGTTTTACCTCACTGTGGCATTGATACTCGTTTAACCACTATTTATCTTTGGTGTACATCAGAATATGCACTTCCTTCTGTGTTATAAAATTTAAATGTCATACAGTTGCCCAAAAGGCTAGCAATAATGTTTTCAATAAAACTGCACAAACAGATCACATACACTATAGTATTAAATTCTGTTTGGTTTTTAAGCATTTAAGACTATTGTTCAGCAAGGATGCAAAAAATTGATCAGAAGTGACAGTGAAGACATTTAAAATGTTTCAAAAGATTTCCCTTCCACATAAATGGTATTTTAAATTGTAATAATATTTCAGACTTTTACTGTTTAACTGTATGTTTGATCAAATAAATGCAGCCTTGGTGAGCAAAAGAGGTTTCTTCCAAAAACATTAAAAATCGTATCTATCTCTTTTGAACGGTTTGTGTGGGAAATGTTTTTTTTCTTTTAGCATTGTTTTTGTTCCCATTTTTATCATCTGATTTTGTTTTATAATTAATACTTTTTTATGTATGCTTTTTTTGTTCATGTCAGGAATAGTGTTCACACCTGAGCATAATTACACACATTTTTGTCCAAGAACGTAATGTTTTATTTTTCATCAAATGAAAATAAAAGCAGCCTGAGCCTACACAAAATTCCACTTTCATGTTTATCTGTGCCTAAATAATGTAATTAACTTAAATCCAGTTAAATCTCATGAATAACAATATTTTAGTTCTTAAAGCTAACGTTCAATTCAGTAAATTACAAATAATAATAGAAAGAAAAGAAAAGAAAATGACTGCACCCAATTTAAATGCACATGAAGCACACATTGTGTGGTTTTGACCTACAATTTCTGATGGCTTTAGTCTCATAAAAGCTCTTGTGTAAATTCTCACAAAGGAATATTTTGTGTGTTTTAGTTGTGTAATCTTATCCACAGGTAATAGCAGTCCAGCTGTATTAACAGATCAGCGTGGTCTCCTCATCAAAGGCCGTTGTACATCATTCTGTGGTTCCTGTACCCATGCGTGGGGAGACGGCCATGATTGCTGTTCTTCACCCTCACAGTCTTTGTCACTATAGTTTCTAGACGAGCCATGAGGCAGATTTGAGGTCTGAGGTCCTGAATGGCTGATGTTTGACCTCTCATGTGACGTCCTGTAGTCCCTCTGCTCCTCATTTTGGTCATCTAGCATGTTCACAGAGGAAGCCACTTCCTTCAGAGCATCAAGCGGCCTGAGAGGCTTCACTGCTTTAGATGACAATCGCTGTGGATGCCTGAACATGGGCCTATTTGACGGATAGTCAATCTCGGTTTCAGTATCACCATCTCCTAAAAAGACAATGTAGATTACTATCTATATTACTGCAAATATACAGATACTTAAAATCAATATAATTATGAAAATCCCTTGGCCTACATCAATGTAAAACTCTTCACTAGATGTTCATTAGAAAAGCATGACAAATATCCACAAAAAGATTTCGATTTCAAATAAATGCTGTTCTTTTGAATTTTCTACTCATCCAAGAACCCTGAAAAAATGTATCATGACTAAAATATTAAGCAGCACAACTGTTTTCAACATTGATAATAATCGTAAATGTTTCTTGAGCAGAAAATCAGCATGTTAGAATGATTACTGAAGGATCATGTGAAACTGAAGACTGATGCTGAAAAGCATTGCCATCACAGGAATAAATTGCAGTTTGAAGTATATATTAAACTAGAAAACAGTTATTTGAATTGTTTTACTGTATTTTGATTAAATAAATGCAGCCTTACTGAGTAAAAGAGATTTCATCTTAAATCTTACCAGCCTCAAACTTTTGAACGGTAGTGCATATATCTCACTTTATCATATTAAACCGTTTTGCATTGTGAAGAGACAGAATTGAGGTCTTGTACATCATCTATGCAAGTCAGTTGCATAACCTGTAGAATCTGGAACCTGTAGGACCAGAGGGTGAAGTAGCATTGGATCAATTACTGCTATTATACTGTATATTCTCTCACCGGTGTGACCGAATCTCCCTGGAAGAAATCCAGAATTCAGACTCTGACCCATTGGCAGAGACAAAAACTTCTGGGACATTTTTGCAGCATTCTGGTGCAGCAGAGAAGAGCAAGGAAAGGGTCAATGACAGAATATAAGACTCTCATGTCCATATTGACTCAGTATATATACTCTACAGATCACTGTGAAACATAGTGAAACATGTTTGATTTTAAATGGCATCCTTTTGTTGTTTTTGTACCCTGTATAAATAAGTGCTCTAATTAACATAGTGTTACATACAGTGCCATGGAAGCTTCCGGCTCTGAGGCTGCGTCGTAAGCTTGTGTGCCGTCTCATCAGGATCTCTCTGGCTGGGATATCATTGGGTAATGAATGCTTATTGGTATAAGAGACTGTCTGTGAAGCATAATGGATAAAAAAACTAATTGTGAAATATTGCAAGGGACAATAAATTAGTAAAATAAACATGAATAATTTTATGTCCCACTACTTATTCCACATACAAAACCGAATCATTCAAGAAAACATTAAACTTTTCTATAAAACATGGTAGTCTTTGTTCAGATTATGTAACAGATTGGTTACATAGTGTAACCAGTCCGACCTGACCCACTCGGAGGATTCAAATCAGCGCCTTCAGCATGGGATGCTGGTACGCTAACAAGGACGCTAAAGATTGCAGTCTTTAGCATCAGTTGCTAGAGCGCCTCCTGAGGCCAGGGGAGTGAGGTTTACCCACACAGCTCTCATTAGCTTGTCTCCGTTACACTCACCCCCTAAACCTCACTCCCATCCGGGTCATGGCATGAAATGTAACCTGTCCTATTCGACCCGCTCCAAGCGGATTCAAACCGGGGTCTCCGGTGTGGGAGGTAGGCTAGGTACGTTATCAAGGATGCTAAAAACCGCAGCCTCTAGCATAAGTTGCTAGAGTGCCTCTTGAGATCATGGGAGTGAGGTTTATCCACACAGCTCTCACTAGCTTGTCTCCTTTACACTTACCCCCTAAACCTCACTCCCATGAGTCCCATCCAGGTCACAGCACCAAATGTAACCTGTCCTTCTCTACCCGCTCTGAGCGGGATTTGAACCTGCATGGGTGGCAGGCGTGCTAACAAGGATGCTAAAGGCTACTAGTGTCAGTCGCTAGCATGCCTCTTGAAGCCAGGGGAGTGAGGTTTACAAGCACAGCTCTTGCTAGCTTGCTTCTGTAACAATAGCAAAGCTATGTTTTAAAATATTGGCTTTGAATTTAATGAACCTAAATACATAGAATTTTTAGTACTTAGTGTTGTTTTCTAAAATTTTGTTTCAGCAATTCCAATATTGTAAGTTCAGGACATTCTGTCACAACTCACCCTCTGTCTTATCTTGTACATGTTTTTCGATAAGAGTTCATGCATATTTGTCACATCAGATGGCAAAAACTTCTTCCTGGACGTTGAGGCGTTCTTTGTCTCTTCACTATAAAAGACAATAGAGAACAGAAATCAACAGGAAGCAAATCACTGTGATACTCCTAGCTGTGACCACATACTTCTACTGAAATGATTGCTCTATTAAATATGCTCACCCATAAATGAAAATTCTGTCATTAATTACTTATCCTCATGTCGTTCCACACCTGTAAGACCTTTGTTCATCTTCAGAACACAAATTAAGATATTTTTTGTTGAAATCCGATGGATCAGAAAGGCATCCAAGACCTCAGAAGACCCATAAAAGGTACTAAAGTCCATCTACAGTGGTTCTACATTAATTTTATGAAGCGACGAGAATAGTTTTTGTGAACAAAAAAAAAATCTAAATAACAACTTTATTCAACAAGTTTCTGTCTTCCGCCTGGGCCTTTGACGTGAACTCACGAAGCACCACGACACATGCGTGTGAATATGACGTAGAGCCAGCGTTCTGACACATGACCCGGAAGCGAGGAGCTTTGTTTACAAGCAGAGGAAGACATGCCGCATCAAAGCTGTTGAATTCTACATTGAACGTGCTTTAGGTCTTGGCGTAGTGGTCAAAAATGGGGCAAAAGTGTGCATTTCCTGGATGCCCGAACTGTGAGAAACAAACAAGTACATGTAAAAGTGCCTTATCAAAACCGCGAAATGAAAGTCATATTCTCGCGCATGTGTCGTGGTGCTTCGTGAGTTCACGGAAGACAAGAACTTGTTGAATAAAGTCGTTATTTTGATGTTTTTTTCCCACACAAAATATTCTCGTTGCTTCATAAAATTATTGTAGAACCACTGTAGTGACATGGACTTTGTAATAACGTCTTTTTATGGGTCTTGTGAGTGCAAATTACATTGCTGCCAATGGAGGCCTTTCTGAACCATCGGATTTCAACAAAAATATCTTAATTTTTGTCTTACAGGTGTCGAACGCATGAGGGTAAGTAATTCATGACCGAATTTTAATTTTTGGGTGAACGAACCCTTTAAATGTAAGCTACATTTTGAAAAAAGTAAAACCAGTTTCTGAGATGTCTAAGAAGCATAGGACAGGAAAAGAAGTGTATAAAGGAGACGTACTGTAATGAAATTAAAGAGGGAGCTGAGCTGATGTCTCCGGACATTGTGTCCAGAATCTCCATGGCGTTCTGAAGCTCCAGTTTCTTATACAGAGCCACAATGCTCGACTCTGGACGAGTATCACGGATTAAAATCTTGCGAATGATCCGGTTATTAAATTTCATGAACCTGACAATCAAAGAGTTTATAGATCAAAACAAGTGTATCTCTAAATCCAATATCACATATAGTAGATAACAGAGTGTACTGGACTTTGTACATTGATAATTAACTCCCACATATAAACTGAGTCACTGAATAAATATCCTTTATTTATTTAGAGGTTTTTTTTTCAAAATTGAACAAAACAAAAGTATGCTAGGGTAATGTGGTAGTAACTAACAGGAAATAGTCTTTATGACAAATTATTTTACAAAAGCCTGAGGCTTAATAGATACACTCACCTAAAGGATTATTAGGAACACCATACTAATACTGTGTTTGACCCCCTTTCGCCTTCAGAACTGCCTTAATTCTACGTGGCATTGATTCAACAAGGTGCTGAAAGCATTCTTTAGAAATGTTGGCCCATATTGATAGGATAACATCTTGCGGTTGATGGAGATTTGTGGGATGCACATCCAGGGCACGAAGCTCCCGTTCCACCACATCCCAAAGATGCTCTATTGGGTTGAGATCTGGTGACTGTGGGGGCCATTTTAGTACAGTGAACTCATTGTCATGTTCAAGAAACCAATTTGAAATGATTCGAGCTTTGTGACATGGTGCATTATCCTGCTGGAAGTAGCCATCAGAGGATGGGTACATGGTGGTCATAAAGGGATGGACATGGTCAGAAACAATGCTCAGGTAGGCCGTGGCATTTAAACGATGCCCAATTGGCACTAAGGGGCCTAAAGTGTGCCAAGAAAACATCCTCCACACCATTTACACCACCACCAGCCTGCACAGTAGTAATAAGGCATGATGGATCCATGTTCTCATTCTGTTTACGCCAAATTCTGACTCTACCATCTGAATGTCTCAACAGAAATCGAGACTCATCAGACCAGGCAACATTTTTCCAGTCTTCAACTGTCCAATTTTGGTGAGCTCGTGCAAATTGCAGCCTTTTTTCCTATTTGTAGTGGAGATGAGTGGTACCCGGTGGGGTCTTCTGCTGTTGTAGCTCATCCGCCTCAAGGTTGTGCGTGTTGTGGCTTCACAAATGCTTTGCTGCATACCTCGGTTGTAACGAGTGGTTATTTCAGTCAAAGTTGCTCTTCTATCAGCTTGAATCAGTCGGCCCATTCTCCTCTGACCTCTAGCATCAACAAGGCATTTTCGCCCACAGGACTGCCTCATACTGGATGTTTTTCCCTTTTCACACCATTCTTTGTAAACCCTAGAAATGGTTGTGCGTGAAAATCCCAGTAACTGAGCAGATTGTGAAATACTCGGCCCGTCTGACACCAACAACCATGCCACGCTCAAAATTGCTAAAAATACCTTTCTTTCCCATTCAGACATTCAGTTTGGAGTTCAGGAGATTGTCTTGACCAGGTCCACACACCCTAAATGTATTGAAGCAACTGCCATGTGATTGGTTGATTAGATAATTGCATTAATGAGAAATTGAAGAGGTGTTCCTAATAATCCTTTAGGTGAGTGTATGTCTACATATAGGCTGAGACAGAGCTGTTAGACCAGTCTAACTGGTCTAACTGGTGGAACTAAAGAAATGAGGAAAGTGGGAACATGACGCTGAAATACTTCTACTAAGCTGCTATCAGCAGAGAACTGTATTTTTATATTCAGAAAAGCTGTGTAAACTTACTTGTCTTTCCAGTAGTAGTGACCCCATTGTCCGCATAGATCTTCTATGCCTGCAACTGTGTGCTCCATTAACTGAAACAGAGTGATGGCATCAAGACTAACTAAACTGATCTAGATTATTAAGTAAGTCTAAATTAAATGAAAACATACCCTTTTGTGAATCTCAACATTGATGGTCTCAAGGTTTCGGTTTGTCTTACGGACATTCATTAATTTTAGAAGAGGTCTTATTGTAATTCCCTGCAAAAAAGAGTCTTTAGTATACACTACCTTTTTTTATACTTTTATTCAGCAAGGATGCATTAAATTGATAAAAAGTGACAATAATAACATTTATATTGTTACAAAAGTTTTCTAATTCAAATAAATGCAGTTCTTTCTTTAATTTCTTCAGGAACGGTGAGAGAACATTGTGTTTGGTACGTTTTTCATCTTCAAACCAAACTTGGGTTTTCAGGCGACAAAGTTTAAATCCCGTCTGGTGGTCTTTTGTGGCTGTTCAAACACATTCGACCGCATGAGTGTCTACAGTACAAAAGCAATGGGGTCAATTGAGTTTTCAACTACCAGGTTTTAGACCCTGTTTAGTGTGATTAGTGTTGCCCACTTGTGATCCAATCGACCAAAACGCATCTTAATACAAGGTGTAAACAGGACCTCATATGCATGACCTAACCACTGCAAATGTTCAAATATGAACAAGTTGCTGCTGTACTTGTAAAGATGGTTCATAAAAAGGCTTGTTTGAGCACTAACAATTGTCAGTAAGGCTCAGTTCTTAAAGGGGTGATGAATTGAGAAATCAACTTTCCCTTGAGCCTTTGTTATATAAAAGTTCATTGTGATATAAAAATTTCCTGTAAGTTTCAGAACTTCCTTGTTAGACAAAGAAAAGCTTTTATAGACACCAGGCCCAGAAAACGCTCGATCTCAGAATGTGTCGACCATTGACGTCATAGAATGCAGAAACGCTGCCTCAACAGAAAATATGTACGCCTGCTTCTGTAGCCCCGCCCACCGACTCGTGGAGCTAAATGGATCGCGCTTCCGAGCAATAAACATGCCGAAGATAGCAAGATATTGCGCTGTGCCTGGTTGTGGAAGAACACAGTCGCTGCATAAGCTTCCTTCGGATACTAATATTGGAAATGTGTGGTTGAACTTTATTTTTAATGAATATCCAGCTTACGTGGTGAAGACATTGCACGTATGTTCATTTCACCGGATTCGTTTGTAAACAAGAGACTGGATTTGCAGACAGGATAAGATTACATGAACGAATTCAGTAACACACTAATGTAAGTAAAAAATTGTTTTATATGTGATAGTATTGCATTGTTACAGATCAAATACAATGTTACATCGTGTACATGTCAAACTAAACAAACTTACCACTGTCACAGGGCTCACAAAGCCCAATGTCCCGGGGATGTGCGTTGTTCACTCTCTTGACTTGATATTTGAACGTTTTTGCTGTCTGCAAAGTACTTGGCGCGCGTGTGTGTGTGTGATGCACGGTTCGTGCTTATATCCACCGATCAGGCGGGCCAAGTAATGTAAAATAACATTCATATTAATTGCGGGTGGATGAGAGATAAATCATTGCATTTGTTTGATAAAGACATTTTGCGAGCCCTATGGGACGAATCATTCCGGTTGCTGCTTTCAAAACAATGCCTCACGCGTACTCACCGGGGAGCCGAAGCTCATTAAATGAATTGACATAATTGACACACTTTCATTAAATGAAAATGAAAGTGAAAGTGAAAGTGAAGTGACGTCTGGCCAAGTATGGTGGCCCATACTTGGAATTTGTGCTCTGCATTTAACCCATCCAAGTGCACACACACCCGGAGCAGTGGGCAGCCATATTGCAGCGGTGCCCGGGGAGCAATTGGGGGTTCGGTGCCTTGCTCAAGGGTCACCTCAGTCGTGGTATTGAGGGTGGAGAAGAGTGCTGGTATTCTCTCCCCCCACTGACAATTCCTGCCGGACCTGAGACTCCAACCCGCAACCTTTGGGTTGCAAGTCCGACTCTCTAACCATTAGGCCACAACTGCCCACGCCCAAAAATATGCAAATCTTATCCAATCATAGCAGTGGGCGTTTACTTCCAAGTCTTCAGTGCGGCACGCCCATTAAAACCGAGCGTGTCTTGAGAGAGGCTCAAAACCATATCAGAAAATAGCTTATTACAATGTTTTTGAATGTAAAAACCATGCGAACATCACAAGTATATATATATATAGTTCATGACCACTTTAAGGTACCTGAATGAACACTGTGAAAATGATTATGACAATTGTGCCTGTGATGAATAGTTTCTTGCAACTAATGCTCTCAGGGAGAGTGAAGGCCAAGGCAAATGACACGGCTCCTCTCAGCCCACCATAGGCCAAACCAAACTGATCTTTGAAGTTGAAAGGAATCGTGCGGAACGGGTTAATGATCTGCGTTAGGACCAGGATTCCTAAAAGAAAGGAAATATATTAACATTTGAGCCAATAACTAAAATTGTCATTTCAGGTGATAACTAACAAACATTAGTGCATTAGTGGTGTGGATTTTACAGGTTACATCATTAGGCCAGTAGGTGGCGACAAGTTACTTATATAAGTTACTTATATAAAATGTAAGTTACTTATATTTCTTGCTTGTTGAATTGTTTGTTAAAAGTAATATCAAATATTAATAATCGCAATCATGCTGGTGTGTCAACACAGCTGTAGAAATATTGTTTAATTGTAACCGATCACAATAAGAGATGGTACTATTAAAAACATCCTAATAATCTGAGTATTCTTTATAATTCACAAATTTTCTCCCATACCCAGGCCTCTCCAAAGTAGAGCAAATAGCAGAGTAAAGAGGATGTAACCCCAGTTCCACTCGTGCTCTGTTGTTACGGTAACAACACCCAGGAAGAAAAAGATCAGCGTTTCCGACACACTTCCAACCATCTTAATGACATGGTGAATAGTGTTGCAGGAACGCTGGGATACATTCTCCTCCACGTAATACTTCATAGTCAAAGCACAGATTACAATACTGTAGAAACAGGAGCACAACATTCAGGAAAATGTATGTTATTTTCAGATATCTGGAAGCAAGTTTTACCCAGCTAACAGGGAATGTTCTCAGAACTTTCCTAACGTTCCGACAAGGTTCTCGCAAAATTATTAACAAACACTCTTACAGTAACATTAATAGAACATTTTTTCAAAGTTATCTGGTCTTTAATAAAGTTCTCAAGACTTTGCACAAATGGGAGAAAAAAAATTCTGAAACGTTTTATTTGGAAGTTTGCCTAACATTTTTTAATGTTATTACTCGTTTTAAAATGTTCAGAGAATATTCAAATGTAACAATCACATAATGTTTGCAAAATAGAATGTTAGCATTCACATAATCAAGAAAAAGTATTTAAAAAACATGTTTTGAATATTCAGATAACGTTCAGAATTAAAGGCGGTTGGCGATTTGTTCCAGAAACATTTTTTGCTATGCTGGTTGAAAGTCTCTTCACATCCTGATAGCAATCACTAAGTTAAATGGTTTACATGTATTTATATGTATATATACACAGATCAGGCAAAACATTATGACAGATGAAGTGAATAACACTGATTATCTCTTCATCACGGCGCCTGTTAGTGGGTGGGATATATTAGGCAACAAGTTGATGTGTTAGAAGCAGGAAAAATGGCAAGGGCCAAATTGTGGTCCAAGGAAGGAAGACTAGTGAACCGGCGACAGGGTCATGGGCGGCCAAGGCTCATTGATGCACATGAGGAGCGAAGGCTGGCTCGTGTGGTCCGATCAAACAAACGAGCTGTAGCTCAAATTGCTCAAGAAGTTAATGCTGGTTCTGATAGAAAGGTGTCAGAATACACAGTGCATCGCAGTTCATTGCGTATGGGGCTGCATGGCCGCAGACCAGTCAGGGTGCCCATGCTGATCCCTGTCCACCGCCGAAAGCGCCAACAGTGGGCACGTGGGTAGTTTAACGCCCTCTCTCTTGAAGCTTTTGTTTGCTCCCTGCTATATGTGTTCATGTTCATGTGTTGGCGTGGCGTGGCTTTGGAGATGCTCGAAGGAAGGGTGGGCTCTTATGCTTTCAAAGTTAGCACGCTATTACTAGCCACTCCGAAAATTGCTTACCCCATAACGTTACGTTTTATAACTTAATGGTAACGTTGGCAAAATGCTCTTAGAACATATGTTTGTTAGCTGGGTAAGGACCCCATACTTACGCCATGATGCTGGAGATGGCAAAGAGCTCAGCTAAGAGGTAGGCCAGGTAACTGTACAGGAAGATGATTAGAGGCTCAATCTCTATCACTTTTCCAGTAAAGCGTGTGGTGAAGGCTGCCACAAAGCCAAACAGTAGACCTAAAAGCACACCACCCAAACCCACCACAAAAAATCTACCAATGTCCAGAAAAATTTCTCCAGCTTCAACCACAGGCATCACTGCTACATGATTGAAAAGATTATACAGCACCTGAAAAAAAAAACAGTGAGAGGTACTGACACTGACACATATATAATACATAATTGATGCACAAATACAACACGAAAGTAGGATGAAAATATGCAAAACTCATCAAATTAGAGTACAAATGTGAAGAGTAAAACATGCAGAACATCACACTGTAATAGGATTTCATGTACAATGAAAGAAAGGGGGGGGGGGGGGGGGGTCAAATAGTTTAGCAAGTGTCAAATAGCCTATGTATTTTACTGTATCCAAAAAGTACTTATTGAAAGTAAGAAATGTTTCTACAATTAAATTCACTTAAGTATTTTTTTTTTTTTTAACAGCTTTTGAGAGTGGAGATTGTATCGAGTAACCAATTTAACCAAAATGGGTTAATATTTTTGTCTTAGAGATGTAAGAGTAAAAGTAAAGGCCTGTTCACAGCACACCAAGGACGATGACTATAACGATGAAGATATAATTGTAATAATCGTTCTAAATATAAAAGAATAGCAGAGTCACCACAACTATAATGATAACGGCACACAATGATATGGTTGGAATCACGTTCAGAACGATTAATTCCAACTAATGAATGATAAAAATCATTGGATACCAACCAATCAGAATCCACCCTGTTTCAAGCACAAGTTTATAATAAACACAACATTGTGTGTTGGTGTGGATGCTATATAATTGTCGTTATAGTTATCTTTAAAGTTATTCTTCTTGGTGTGAATGGGCCTTCAGTATACAGCTTCAAAACATACTTGATAAATACAAATGAAAATAATAAATAATAAATACTTACAGTAATAAAGTACAATTAATCATATACTTTGCATCTCTGGTAATTGTAGCACATATTATAAATCACACATTATAAATTATAATTGTTGTTGTTTCAGAGCATTCCAGTGTCAAAGAGAAGACAAAACACTGCTCTGAATTCTTTATCTGAATTTGAGATATTACTATTCCGGTTCAAATGTGATAAAATGTAAGACATGCAATTGTGCCTAAATACTTGTTTTATGTTTGACATCATAAAGTAAGGCGAGATTAAAACCATAGCTTCTGAAGCTAATTGTGTTTGCCATGGTGTTTAAGCCAGTATCGAATGACAGAGCAGTTATACACTGGCTTGTGTTAAGTTCTGGAATTCAGATAATCTGTTACTAGGGCAAGGTTTGAAAGGAGACAAGCATATTCCCTTCGAAGAAACAAACTGTGATACTTTTTGATGAATGATGTAACTCTGCCCGCTTTTACACAGGGCACAACATCTTCAAAACAGTTCTTGATCAGAGAATATTTGCGACTGATGTGTTTCAAGCACATTTCCCATGGAGAGTATGGCAGTGTATTACTCTTTGTCCCAAATCCCTTTCTCTGACTCACACTTCATTTGGTTTTGGATGTCAAGACTGCACACATCACTTACCACAGTGACAGCATCATTGAACAGGCACTCTCCAAATACAACAATATAGAGCTGCTCGTGGATGCTGATGTCCTCAAACACAGTGAGCACAGCAACCGGTTCTACGGCTGAGATGATGGTGGCGAAGAGGAGGTTCTCCTGAAGGTTGATGTCCTGCACACCAAAAGCCTCGATCTGGCAGATGGCAAACAAAGAGATGCCAATGCCAATGGAATTCCACAAGGTGCCAACCACAGAAAACCACAGCACCGTGCCAATATTCTCAAAGAAAGGCCGAGTGGGTATGAAGTAGCCTGAGTCGAGAACAATGGGTGGCAACATGTAAAGGAAAAAGGCGTTGGAGGTGAGCACTGCCGGTGGCTCTTCGTGCACCGAGCGCATGATGCCCCCCACTATGAGACCAATGGAGATCAGCAAACAGGATTCTGGCACCCAGGCCGTGATCTTATGGTAGACATGGAAACCTATTCAGAAAAAAAAAGCAATACATGTACTTAATACATATCAGTTAGTTCTGGTCCTCGAATCTGATGGGCTGAGAGGCCTTCCAGGGGGGCTGATATTTCAACATTATCAGCACTGGGAATGAAAACCCTTACTAAAAAAAAGTTCATTTTATGAAGTATACTTAAAGGTGCAGTGTGTAGTATTTATGAGGATCTATTGACAGAAATGCAATATGATATATATAACTATGTTTTCAATGGAGTATAAAGACCTTACATAATGAACCGTTGTTTTTATTACCTTAGAATGAACCATTTCTATCTACATACACTGCAGTTTCCCTTACAGTGAAGTCACCATTTTGTGCCGTCATGTTTCTACAGTAGCCCTAAACAGACAAACTGCTCTACAGAGCGCTAGCTACTCTCTGCTGTCTCAGACGACGACATCTTTGTCCCATGTCAGCCACTGTAGCTTCTCTATGTGCTTTGACAGGGAGGGGTGGCCGGTTGCAATCATATACTGTAAAAAAATATGGATGTAGCGTCAGTGACGTCACTCATAGGATTCTGAAGAGCAGTTTTGAAGCATAAAGTAGGGTCGAGCTGGCTGTTGCCGATAAATGGCTATCCACCTGTCACTCAAAGTGGCCACTCCCTTAATTATGCTGAACTTTAAGGCTTTATATAATGTAAACGAACGAAATTAGCCGTACAGACCAAAGCCACAATTTGTACCAGGCTGTAAACATGTTTTTTTTCTGCTGTAAAGTTGGGCATTTTAACATGGGGCTCAATGAGATTCTGCTCCCTTCTGGAGCCTGCCCCCCAGTGGATGAATGGCAGTTTAAGTCACTTCCGTATTAGCTTCAAGAGAAACTGCGGGAAGTTGCCGCAATTAGCTAGATGCCGCTAAAATGTACATAAAGGGACCTTCAAGTTATATAAAAAAATATCCAGGCTCTTCCAAGCTTTATAATGGCAGTGAATGGCTGTTCCGATTTGGAAGTCCATAAAAGTGCATCTATCCATCTAACGTAATCCATATGGCTCCGGGAGGTTAATAAAGGCCTTCTGAAGCAAAGCGATGCGCTTGTGTATGAAAAATATCCATATTTAAAACTTTACAAACTGTAATCTCTAACTTCCGCTAACTGGCATACACGCGTTCACGAGAGACTGGCGTTCCAGCGTATGACGTAGCAAAACAAAACTTGGTTCATATTGGTGTCATATTCTCAACGGAGCATCCTACGTCATACGCTGGAACGGCAGTCTCTCGAGAACGCGCTGGAACGGCAGTCTCTCGTGAATGTGCTGGAACGGCAGTCTCTCGTGAATGCGCTGGAACGGCAGTCTCTCGTGAACGCGCGTAAGACAGTTAGCGGAGGTTAGAGATTACAGTTTGTAAAGTTTTTAATATGGATGAAATAAGGATACATATCTGAACATATCTGTTTTCTTTGTAAATTAATATTTTCAAACAATGTGAGTTCATAAGACAGTATGTACACTATGTGAAAAAGTATTTAATAGGCTACTCAATCAAAAGAGTAAACTCTGAACACGAGCCAAGTAATACATTTTAAACATATTTTAATCAAAAGTTAGAGTACAAGTATGTGCTAAATTAAAATTTTCTGTCAGTATTTCTGAGAAGTATAGTAGACTGAAAGTATACATACTTATTTTTAGTTTAAAAGAAGAATGGTAATAGCACACTTGAATTAACTTCTTTTTCGTAAGGGATATAAGCAACATCACACTCACAGCTGTGCAATGTGGCTCTATATCAGCACAGCTGTGATTACACCCAAACACGCAAAAGTGAGTCAGACAAATGCATTCATGCATTAAAATAGTTATAATGGACAATTACAGCTCTTTCACATTTGATCCTTGTTAAACATTTAAAACTTGTCTATTTAATTATCTTACAAGTAGTCTACATTTCATGGCTACCACATTTAAGAACATTAAGTACATTTATTTATCTTATTCACTTAGATTTTGAACTGAATGACAGAATAAAGTTAGCATTCTGACTAGCCATGTAAAAAGAAAAATACTATAGGCTAGTGAGAAAAAAAATGTTGCTAGTAACCAGTCCGGCATAGATACTATTGTGTACCAAACACTAAGTATCTATAGGCTACTGGTAAAACTGGAATACATTTAGTAGAATAGTCATTTGAATTAATAAATAATAGCTACTAACATAAAAAGACACTAATTTGTTAAAACAGCTTTCCATAGAATGAGTGATTGCTCACCTATTTTGGCAAAGGAAGCAAGCAGCACCCATAAAGCAATCTCAAACGGGATCTGAATACGGGCGTAGTTCAGTGTAAACATCGTTTGGGATGTTTCACCCGGGTCTGGGTCAGCAGTCTCAGCCATCGTTTTCCAAGGGGGAAGTTTAGATGGAGAGGTGGTCGGGTTATAAGCAGCTCCAAATCCAGACACAAAAATTACGCACAAAATCAAAAAGTTGAGATGCGTCCTTACATCAAAATTAAGCACCATATTTTATCCGATTATAGGCCTATGCCAGAAGTTTTACTAGGCTATAGGCCTATATAAAAATAGGATGTAAAAGAAAAAAAAAAGTTAATCGTTTACATTAGCCTACTGCATATTGACATCATATAAGCCCTATTCTTTAGTAGGTTAAATCATTACAGTAAATCACAGCGACAGTCTCTTGACTGAATTTTGTCTCTACCTCTCGCAGCAGGTGTGTGTGTGTGTGTGTGTGTGTGTGTGTGTGTGGTCAGATCAGAGGGCCGGTCGAGGACAAATGCCACACCTGATTTGTCTGTATAGTTTCGCTTCCTTTATAGTTCTCTGAAAGCATTTTTTTAATAGATTTGGCTAACCTATTCCTAAATGCCACAACAAACACTTCCGATGTAAAACTAATAGTTTCACGCGCATTGTGTTCACGTGCATCACCAAAGCATGATGTCATAAGATTCCTCTAAAAACACTAGCCGTTATTAAAATGTATTAATTGTGAAAGCCTCTTCTATTTTAAGGTGACCATTAAATTACAGATGTAGGCTAATAATAATGATAACTGTCTGAAAGTGTTCATGTCAAACGAGCGAAACATTATTTGTTTAACAAACAATAAAGCGCATTTCACCCCCTTTAAGCTATTAAGCTGTCAAATGTTAAATGTGGCATAATGATGTTCGGCTACTGGTATGGCAGGTGCAGTTTAATATCTATGAGAACTGAGAACTGCTAGGCTGTAACCACTAGATGGCAGCCGAGGTCTTCCGACACCTGTTAATCAGTCGTTAGGTCTGTGAATTAGGCTATCCATCGACAACATTTCCATGAAGCGTTCTTTAAATACAAGTGACCGAATAAACCACTTAAAATACGCAATTTTCAAATCTTATAAAGACATGGGCTATTCTTTTGGCTCACGCGTCACGTTATTTGTGAACGAGGCGGTTTAGAGAAACAACTCTGACGTAATGCGCGGTGACGTCACGGCAGGGCGAGTCCACAATGCAGAGCAAGTGAACGAATTGCGGAGATCGCCGTGTATCAAAACACTGGTCTGCATACTACCTTCAAATCATGGAGCATTTCGGTGACTGAAACGTAAGTGATCTCTGCTGCCTTTTTAAAGCTGCAAATGTTTGCAGTCGCGTGTAGTAGCAGTTAAACGCTTGGAAGAAGCCATGGAGAAAAGGGAATACATTTTTCCTTGATATGCACGTTATATGGCATAAGATTTTGGGTGAGAGCGATAATTAGCAGGTTGACTGCTGTGTTTTGAAATGTTTTTATTATAAGGCATTGACGCAATCGTCCGTTCAGTCGTCATCACGCTTTATATTTCGTCATGAGCGCTATTCAAATGTCTAGATGTTGTCGGCTTTTTTCAGTATGCTCTATTAATGTTCCTGGAGGTAAAAGAATCAGACGAGTCATGCATTGTCTGTTGACATTATTTACAAGGTGCCTTGTACATTAGGGATGGAAGCCTAGACCAAATTTCTAGAACAATTAGGGAACCGAATTGTTTTCTTGACGTCCGGTTTCTGTCAGTGCAGACGGAACACTGTATTAAAATACACGGACAACATCCTCTACTACTCAGAGGCGACACATCATTACTAAAAACTACAACACGACACATGCAGGCAGCGTACATTCCCGTTACCGAAGAATGACTCTTATGAACCGATTCTTCTTAGTGAATCAAAACAAACAGTTCGACCAGTGTTGTACGATTCCTAAACGAATGAGTCGTTTGAGTCGGTTCTTTTTAAGCAATTATTAAATAATTATTTTTGAATCAATAACGCTTCTGAATCAGTTACTGAATAAACTTGACTTACTTTCTGAAGCGTACAGCCTTACAGTAGGCCTACTAGAGTTCTGTAATCAGTGGTATTTGATACAAATGGGTGAAATAAATATGTTGCCTCTATTTTAAGTATTTACGTAAATACAAGGACCTCAAGGCTGTCTCAATGCTCCTTCTTCCTCAAAATTTTCTCTAGTAGTTGTCCCTTATAGGATTGTCGTTTTCATATGTGACCAGCGCTTGTACATATGAAAGGTTCACTGTTCTTTAATATTCTCAGTACCTGGATTAATGGCACTATTGATTAGCCAAAGACTCACATGCTGTACTTATACAACAATTCACAAAAGCCTTCCAGTGAGAGATCTGGGTTACTAATGCAAAGATTAGTTTCTCATTCTTAACAAGTGGATTCACTAGTTTATTTTTTGCTGTGTGAAAATGATGATTGATCTTGGAAGGAGAATGCTGTCAAATGAAAACTATAATGAAAAGCCTGGAGCTTTGTTTCTGTTTTAAAAGAACATTTAGCTTGATATAATCTGATCAGGCTATAGTTTATTTCCCCATTTCTAAAAACTCTATTCAAGAGGTACTCGCTGACCTTTACTGAGACTACTAATGTTGTGTTTTTTGACCAGTTTCATGATGGTCCATGAAAGTAAAGTTCATGGATATTCTATTGGCGAGACAATGGCAAGTGCTTTACTGTTATTCTGCCAATTCATGCATGAAACACGAATACAGGGCATATGTTACTCTCATCCCTGTTACTGTATGTCTCCTGTCTGCCCTTCTTCACTTGCAATTATTTCTTCACACCATTCAGCTGTGTGCCATGAGACAGACAGCGACGGATTGGCTGCTCATTCTTGAATTTTGCTCAGCCAGAAAAATTGATGTAAGGTCTATGAAAGGAGAGCATGGATAATCCAGTTTTCTCCCAGACGATGACTCTTTACTAAAAAGGAAATGGCTGTTCATTTATGATTGTGACTCCTTTAATTACATTTTGATATGAATCCAATCCAAACAGATAAAATGGCAAAGCCTCTTTGTTTAGCCGATTTGGCATGCAGAATGAGGTTGACTTTTTATTTTTAGTCTTCACTTGAATGAACTTATTGTAGACTTAAAGGCATAGTTCACCCAAAATGAAATGAAAACTGTCATTATTTGCTCCAGTCCAAATAATTTGTCTCAAGAGTCAGTTCAGAAGACTTATGCATGAGTCATATGGACTACTTTAATGGTGTTTTGGTCCTTTTGGAGCTTGACATTTCCCTATGGCTGCCAGCAAAAATCTAATTTTTGCATATCCAGATTTTATCTAGATGGGTTTTTGAAACTTGAAAACACATGAAATCAGATTTTATTCAAATCGGATTTAAATTGCATATGGAGGTGGTTTGAAATGTGATTCCAAATCCGATTTTTACAGATGCATCTCAGTCTTGATGCTCTGGCTGCTCAAATTGGATTTCAAACTGTCTTTTGTGTCACTCTTCTTAACGTGACACACAACAAACATAAAAACTGGTGACGTTCAAACGGTATCTCCAAAGAGGAGTTCTGCTCCACAACGCTTGCACTTGCACTTATTTGGAGAGTAAGATGATGCACCTCTATTTTTCCTGCATCCGTTTTGAAAGCCTCATCACGTACGTGGGTATTCCTACATCATTGGCTATGTCTGGACACACAAATCTTATTTGATCACATGCAATTAATAGTGCGGGCATGCCCGTCTGCCTGAAAAAACTGTTTTTGTAAAGAGCTGTGTAAAGATTCTTCAATATATATATTTTTTCATGTTCCATGAAAATAACAAAAGCATACAGGCTTGAATTGGCATTTGGGTGATTAGATATTGACCGAATTTTTATTTTGAATTAAATATTCCTATGAAAGAAGCCATATTTTATCATATAAAGACTTTGTTCTTCTGTATGAAAGTTTAGAGATGCACCATTTCATTTAGAAATACACCCATTCTTTTTCTCTGCAAAACAAAAATGGGTACAATGCTAAACCTATAATTCTTTTATTGTTTTAAAAGATGTATTTATGCTTGCTGCGTTTATTTGATGAAACATTCTGTAAAAACAGTAATATTGTGTAATATTATAATTAAAATGTTTTTTAGTGATGGCACAGCTGAATTTTTAGCACCATTACTCTAGCCTTCAGTGCACTCAAAAAAAAAACTGTAACAATAATAGGGCACAGTGTACTGTATTAATTGAACATAATTTTCCATATTTATTTATTTTACAGGTGTTTTATCTGTATTTAGAATTTTGAACTTCATTGCGTTCTATGTTAGGGTTAACGGAAATGTTTGTAAACAATGTCCATCTTTTTTCTCTCATTATTTTACAGATAAATTTTTTACAGTGTGTCATATGATGCTTCAGAAATCATTCTAATATGCTGATTTGCTGCTCAAGAAACAACTACTATTATTATTACTATCAGTGTTGAAAGCCATTTCATACACCCTTGCTGAATAAAAAAATAATTCAAACAAACAAAAAACTCCAGGTTTTTGAACTTTTGAACGGTAGTGTACTCATGGATTAGTTTGTATATACACATGTAGCATGTAAAGTGCTTTCTATGCAGAAATTTACTCATGCATGGATTCATTTCCTCTAAATGTTTACCATGCATAAGAAGTGTACATAAATAGAAGCAAGGCCCAGTGGCTTATTCTTGTAATTAATGTTTTACATTGCTATGTCAATGATACATGCATCAATATTTGTATAGTCCAGGGCAGAATTTCCACTCAACATCAAGGTGTAAATGTCTGTTAGCTTTTTTTAAACTTAACCCTGTTATTAGGCCTCAAGATTCAGCTCAGTCTAATATTGACTTGAAATATGTATACCCCTCCTCTGTAATATTGCCTGCCTCTGTTCCCCCTTTAGTTTCAGAGATGCTGAAACTGTTGTCCATACCATAGTTTCATCACGCCTACATTAGATCTTGTTTTATTGGTCTTTTTGCCAAAATGTATCAAAGGATACAATATGCCCAGAACTCTTTTGATATTCTTTCTCTTTTGAAACTTCTCATTTCCAGTTTTCTGTCATGAATTTTGAAAACAAAAACATAGGAGACAGGCCCTCTCCTAAAAAGTTCTCTTGATGTGTACTTGCAGACTTGCATTTTACATTCATGAAGTCCATGAGACTGGGGCGTGTCCCAGTTAACATTTTAGGTTTCAAGAAGGTGCTCACAAGTGCCCCCTTTGTGTCCACCTCGATGCACGTTTCTGTCAAGCCCACACTGCTGGATGAAACATCTGCATTATGACCCTATAACAGCACTGCAACAGAGGTATTGATTATTAGGCCTGAATATGCAGGTCTGTAGTATGTAGCTCTGCTGAGGTAACAAACAGTTAAAAATACATTCTCTGCTCATTGCCAGTCCCAGAAAGCTCAGCTGAAGAGAAAGTCACTCACACTTCCTGATTAAGCAAAAGGTCAGGATGTGGTTGTGAGATCGTGTGGCAGACTGAAAACTGACAGTTTAGCATGAGACTGCAACAGTGTGCATGTGAAGGTCATTTTGCTTAGCCATTGTTGTGTTGGGTCCATTTTTCACAAAAATAACAGTTTTCAATCAGGTCTTGATGTGTGCAACTGGTTTGAGCTGAACGAATTGCACAACATTGTCAAGAAGAAAAAATAAATTAATAAATTAATTAATATCATTCCTCAGAAGATAGTTCGAATATTGAGACATGGGTTTTCCTTGTCCCAGTGCCAAGCAATGTGCCGTGATGAGCAAGAAATACATTTGCTCTCCTTTTATTGTCAATGGAACAAGTGTCCATGACATTGAGCTTTCAGTTGATAGACACCCGGACACACTTTATTTTAACAGTCTGCCTGAAATATAAATATTAAAAATATATTTGTAATATAAATGTAATTTTTTTTTTTTATCATGAATTTTGTTATACACTACCGTTCATAATTTGGTAATACGCTTTTAAACGAAGTCTCTTATGTTCGCCAATGCTGTATTTATTTAATAAGAAATTCAGTAAAAACAGTAATGTTGTGAAATTAAATTAAAGAGAAGTTAAAATAACAAAAAAATGCACTTTATTCCTGTGATGGCAAAGCTAAATTTTCAGCATCATTACTCCAGTCTTTAGTGTCACATGATTATTCAGAAAGAGGTTTGGTGCTCAAAGTACATTTATTATTATTATGAATATTGAAAACTGGTGTGCTGCTTAATATCTTTGTGCACGTCACTTTTTTCAGTATTCATTGATGAAAGTTATATCTTTTTATTAACATTATACAGGTGATTTTTGATCAATTTAATGCTTCCATGATTATGTAATCATGCATGATCAAAAGTATTCATTTATTAATTTAAAATAAAATATTTTTGTAAGAAAGAGTTAGTAAAAAAAATAAGTTGAAAAATATGACCCCAAACCTTCAAACCAACAAAACATTCATCAACTCACACATTAGTGGTGGTAAATGGAAGCTCAAGCATGTTCGCTTCGCTTGACGTGCAAGAACCAATGAGATTCTTTCTCATGTTATGCAGTGCGTTTGAGCTTCGGCAAGAACCAATGAGGTTCATTTTTGTGTTACGCAGCACGTTTGAGCTTCCACAAGGACCAATGAGGTTCATTCTCGTGTTACGCAGCATAAAAATAATATTCAATCTGTTCATCATATAAAGCAGTTGTCTCTTCAGAAAATTTGGAGTAAACAACTCCATTCATACACACGTTTTACAATCTCTTTAATGTCAAAGTTTCAGTTGCGTAGCAACAGTCAATGGAGGGACAGAAAGCTCTCAGATTTCATCAAAAAGATCTTCATTTGTGTTCCAAAGATGAATGAAAGTCTTTTTGGAATGACATGAGGGTGGGTAATTAATGACAGAATATTTGGGTGAACTAACCCTTAAAATAATGAAGTCATATTTAACATTATAATCACACAAGTCAATTTCTTCTATACCAATGGATTCTGTTGAATGAAAGTATGCATAATACACTTTCTTGTTCCTCATGATTATTAGTCTGGGTTAGTGAACATTCTGAGATGATGTTATGCAGCTTCAACACCTTCAGCGTAGACTGACTCAAGCCAGTGCAAACATCACTGGTCCTATCCAGTGTAGACAGGGTGTTAATGTGGAAATGTTTTCAAAATGTTCTGTTTAATCAATAGCTTCTTCTGTTCCACTCTCCTGCTCAGAGCTTAAGATATAGTTGACCTGTGCTCTAGTTCCCTTAAAGTGGGCTTCTCTGTGACTTCTCTCACAAGTCATCTCCATTTTTACACAAAGAGCTTAGAGAAATGATGTCTTTGAAGCAGTGTTGGTTGTAGCTTCCACTTCCTTATAATTGAACCAACAGTGCTGTCTGTCTGTCTGGGGCATCCAAAATAAATCGTAAAGAGTCTTTTTGTTGAATTTATTTTTTATTTTTTCACTAAATATTTATGGACATATACTTTATAGCAAATACACAAAACACACATTCACAGCATTATTTCTGATTCAATTGCGCATTTAAATATGGCTGTCAATCCAGAAACTTTGCGGTGTACATAGCACTAGCAGCATGAAAAACTAAACTTGTATTCAGATTGTGAATGGGTAATAAAAGAGAAAGCAAGAGAAGAGGCCTCCCTTTATAATCACTAAGGCAATCTCTGAAGCGCTAGCTCACTGAATTCTGCACTCTAGCGAAAACTCCCGTTATAATAATATTGAAAAAGCTGTCTCAATTGTACAGTTAATCTCTTATTTACATTGTGATTATAATAAAAGAATAAGCAAGCACATGGCTCGTGTTGAACGAAACAAAACCTTGTGCGTTTTCAGCATAGACTGTAAAAAAAGATGGACGACGTGCCTTCACTTCACTTCACTTCCATTGAAGTAAGTGAAGCCACCAGTGTCCAGATTATGGCGCCGACACCTTGGGTCTCCAGTGTGCGCAGTAGTGAGCGTGAAGTAGAGCCGCGATATCAAGGTCCCGCCCACATTCCCATCTAATCAACAACTTTTTGTGAAATGAACAATTATGGAAATGCAGGGGCGTAAATTTCATCTAACAGTTGGGGGGGACAATAAACATTTCTACATAACTTTAATTTCTACATTACCACAAGGGCGTAAGTCCCCACCCCGCGATTTATGCCCTTGTGGAAATGTAGAAATTAAAGTTAAAGCTCCAATCTCCTCCAGAAGTTCCTGAAAAATGTCTGTTAGTGCCTCAGTGACTACTTCGCTCAGAGAAGCTGTCAATCATAACGTTTAATTATAACAACACCCCCCCCCCCCCCCCCCCCATTTTTATAGCATCAAATAACTAAAACCAAACTTATTTAAAGAACAAACACTTCATCTAACATCGGCGTGACTAAAAACCGCCTTTTACGGACAGCTCTGTCGCTTAGTTACGTGCATCCTGTCACTGTTTAAACTGCCCTGTCAATCATCTTGTCACAGTTAAAACCCTCCACATACAATTGAATTTAATTTCCTATGTTATTGGAGAGAATTGTTGTAGCACGTTGATCTGCCAGTCGTGGGTATTCCATGCAGAGACTCCCCTCATGTGTTTGCAATTTGAATATGATGACATGTTTAAAAGTTAAAGGAGAACTCCGGTGAATTTTTAAGTTAATCTTGATCGTTATATCTTTGTGAGTACTGTCTATAGAAAAAAAAACGAACCGGTAGTGTTTTAGACGGCAAGCTGTAGTCTCGCTGAGAACTCCGTTGTATCCGGTAAAAATGTAAATAGTCCAGGGGGGAGGAGCGTTACGAACCATTTCTTCTTCACTTGTGAGCCGATCATCACTCTTCACACACACGACGCTCCTCCCACCTCGACTATTTACATTTTACCGGCTACAACTGAGTTCCCACGGGACTTCAGCGCGAGACTACTGCTTGCCATCTAAAACACTATTTCGGTGAGTTTAAACAATGGCTAAGTTGCTAAACGCATCTCGTTGTCATGTAAGGGCCCTGTTCATGTTGGACAGACATTTTAATTGCATTTTGTGTCTGTTAAGAGGCACAAAGACACTCTTTATGTATATTCCCCCATGGCTGCTGTGTTAGCTGAGTGGGAGCTCTGGGCATTAACTGTAACAGCTCCATGTTGCAAGCACCAATTCGGTTCGTTTTTTTTTTTCTATAGACAGTACTCACAAAGGTATAACGATCAAGATTCACTTAAAAATTCACCAGAGTTCTCCTTTAATGGCCAAATCATTACAAACGTTCTCAATGCTGTTGCAGATGAAATATAATGTGAATAACACAAGCGAATGCCGCTCTGCTTAACTGTCGGACTCCGCCATGTTTGTAGTTTTTTTCAAGTAAATTTTTTCAGAGTAAATATTTAGAGAATTTATTAAGTTAATAAAGTTAATTATTACTGTGATATTTACTAAGCCACTGAATTATTTTTTAGAGTTTACTACGATTTGGGACGTGCTAATTCTATTTTCGAAAACTATTTAGGACCGATAGTATGCGAATTGGGACGCACCGTTGGTTTTTAATGGTGTTAAGCAGATTCTGACATACTGACTAGCACCTCTGATAGGCCATTGCGCTCACATGCTCAACAGATATGATTGTGATTGGCTACAATGATCAACGCTTGTAAAAACATCCTGTAAATGTGACAGATGCAGTCAAACACCAGCCTCACTAGGACATATGTTCTGGAAATGTCCTAATATTCATAATTATTGGATTTTAGTTTCAATTACTGTCAAAGGTATTGGGAAAACCACTGGACCCAGACCCAATTCTGGCTATTTTTGGTGCCAGTAGTAACAATGTGGAGCTCTCTAAAAATCAGTGTATTGTACTTGGAGTTATTACACCCTAAGCATGTAGATTGATTTTGCGTAATTGGAAACAAAAAAATCCACCTCACTACTCCTGATTAAAGATGTTATGCACCACCTTCAGCTCGAAAAAATCAGATTTTCTTTAAAAAACAAGACTGAGAATTTTATGCTGTATGGAAACCATTTTTAATTAAGGTTCAATAATTAAACCCTAGCCCCACTAATTTGTTTTACCATCAACTGGTAGTACCAGTACATTTGACAACCCTAATAGGGTCTTTTACTTGTGATCAATTTAATGCTTCCTTACTAAATAAAAGTATTAATTTAATTCAAAAAATCTTACGGGCGGCAAGCTTTTGAAAGGCAGTGTATAATTTAAATAATAAACCCGTAATTACATTTAAATGTCATAACATTTAACCTTAGAAAATCATCACCCAGTTCCATTCTTCACTCCATAAACCTGTCTTTTCATATTGTAAGTGGAAGAGGCAGCTTGGATCTGTTGAATGTGTTTGTTGTGCTGTGAGTGATTCAGATGAGTGACTACAGCAAGAGCCTCAGGGTGAGACAACATTTAATTAACATCAACAAACGTATCACCACATTCACTGTCATCTGTTTTTCAATGTATTTCCATATTAGCATTATGCATTTGGCCTAAATGCTTTTAAACATGCATGAAGTCTGAATGAGGCTTGAGAATGAAGTGCAGAGATTGGTGGTTAATATGCGTGAAATGTCAATGCTAAATATGAGTGGTAATTTTCAATCCCTCTGCCACAGAGAGATGACTATTTCTGATGATGGCCCTTTCTATTCTTGATTGCTGTTAACACATTATGATAAAATAAATGTGTTGCTCATTGTGATTGGTTTCTAGGCTGTGTGGTGGACTATAACAGGCAGATGGATGGCTGTTGGGTTGTTGGTAGTGTATGTTGGAGCCTGAGTCAGAATCAGCCGTCCACCCCTTCAGCCCCAGACTGCAGCCCACTACCTGCTGCTTTGCCTACGCCACAGCCAAAAACCCTCCATCCGCCACTGAAGTAGCGTATTTGCATCCTCATCCACCCTCTCTCTCAGGATTCAATTGTGTTGTTCAGTCCCAGCATGCTGTAAAAGTTTGCTGCATTCTTTGCTTCAGCCAAAGACTCAGAATAGGAAGTGGCACCATGAAAATTGTGTACAGCTATTTTTGTCGCACTAATTTTGTATGTGTGTTTGCACTTACTTGATTTGCATAATTGCATTAGTGAACTGGATACTAAAACAGCACAGAGCAAATAAACGACACTGTCACTGTGCCCGGTTCATACTTGGTGAATGCTGAAAAACTTCCTAACCTTATTTTCAGTCTTATTTTCTCTGCTTTGATAAAAGTTTTGGTAATAGATATAATCCTTCACCATGTCTTCAATTCTTTATTTAGGACAAAGTCACTACCACCAATTTATTTTATGAACGGCATGGTTAATAAATTATACATGCAGTATATATTGTTAAACACTAATAAAATGACGTTTACATTCTAATATGCTGATTTGGTGCTAAAACATTTTAATATTTTTGTCTTTAAACCATGATACATTCAACAGGATGCAATAATAACATAGAGTGTAAATGATTATATTTATTAAAATTATTAAATGGATGCCGCCTTAATGAGACAATTAAAGCCCTCCCTACACCCTAACCCTACCCAATAAATGCTTTTATTATTATTAAACATTTTGTTATGCACTTTATTTCCACTTAAGAACTTCTTAAGTTTTATTGAAAGTAAACACTTTTCCGATGTGATATGTGATGGGAAAAGGGATAAGAGCGAGCTCTTCAAAAGGCGGATTCAAACCCGGGTCGATCGAGTCTCAACCAAGATCCTAAAGCCTTACGCTTTACTGATTGCATCACTGAAGATGTTGAAATGCGAGCATTTCTTTTTTTTATCTTGTTTGTCCCAACCAGGCATTGTTAGGCGGAGCTACTGCAAATAGCACTTGCCAACAAGGCACGCTATTTGCACTTGGTGTGAATAGACACTCTGAATAAATTAATACTTTGATTCAACAGTGATGCATTTTATTGATCAAAAGTGACAGTAAAGACATTTACATCGATCATCAGGCATAACATTGAACCGACAGGTGACAGGTGAACACCTATCTAAGCATTGTTGCAGACCATGTACACCCTTTCATGGAAACTGTATTCCCTGGTGGCTGTGGCTCTTTCAGTAGGATAATTCACTTTGCCACAAAGTAAAAATGGTTAAGGAATGGTTTGAGGAGCACAACAAGTTTGAGGTGTTGACTTGGCCTCTAAATTCCCCAGATTTCAATCCAATCGAGCATCTGTTGGATGTGCTGAACAAACAAGTCCGATCCATGGAGGCCCCACCTCGCATCTTACAGGACTTAAAGGATCTGCTGCTAACATCTTGGTTCCAAATACCACAGCACACCTTTAGGGGTCTAGTGGAGTCCATGCCTCGACGGGTCAGGGCTGTTTTGGCAGCAAAAGGGGGACCAACACAATATTAGGTTATAATGTTATGCCTGATCGGTGTATAATGTTACAAACGATTTTGACGATGCTGTTCGTTTGAACTTTCTATTCATCAAAGAATCCTGAAAATTGCATCATGATTTCCACAAAATATATTAAGCAGAAAAACTGTTTTCAATTATAATTGAGCACCAAATCACCTCATCAGAATGATTCATAGTTCCTCAGGGGCCTACGTTTGTCAAATGATTGTGAAATAAGCATGATCATATTCTGCCGTATATGATGCACTGTAAACTTGAATAAGTTGGTAAAACTCTTGAGATGATAAATAAAAAAATTGAGGTAATCAGTTACATATTTTTTTTTAAGTTAAGAAATTTAAAGTTTAAGTAAGCAGAACTTTTTGAGTATGCCAATTCAAACACTTAACTTATTTATCACTTATTTATACACTAACTTAATTATCATGTAATCTCAACCTAAATATTTTTAGTAGTGGAAACTTGGATAGATTCAACTAGCTAATTCAATAAATGCTACCTTGCTAATTGATTACACGATGCTTTGATAGCAGTAGCATTGCATTGCACTTGCTGAATGAGTACAACATATATCTGTTCTCATGCCAAGCTCATGCCCCACTCGTCACCATGATGGTAACCCTACAAAAAAACCAACATAACAGAAAGTCTTCTAATTAAAGCTGCAGTCTGTAACTTTTTGCGCTCTAGTGGTTAATAAATAGAACTGCATGCGTCTTGCGAAAAAACATTGCAGCCAGAGCTACTTCTCTCTGTTTATGTCTATGGCGAGTCACGCAGGGACTGTGCTCCTCAGCAGCGGTTCCTACCTGACCAGTCTGAAATAGTCCCAACATAAACACTTATAAGTGTACTATAATGATTCAGGGTAAGACAAAAACACTGTTTGGAAAATGGATTAATGTTGTACATTCTCATTATATAATTTTTGCAAATCTTGAACACAAAAAAAAGTTACGGACAGCAGCTTTAAACGCTACTTTAAATCTCCCACTTAACATTAATCTTGCGCAACAAACATGATATAACTAATTAATTTAAGCTAATTCATTTTAGCATTTACTCTCCTTTTTGAGTGTCATGGCAAAGCATGCTGGGAAATAAAAATCCCAGCCCGGTTTCAGTTAAGTTTAATTTAAAACAATGAAACAATTCAGATTACTTAAAATGTGTCAGTTTTGTGAACTCAAAAGAAAAATAAAGTTCTAAATACTCAAAAGATGTTATTTGATTAAACTAATTTGGTTATTTTGAGTTGGCTCTACCAATGAATTTTTTTGAGCGTTAGGGTTTTACAGTGTGTTTGGTGTCATTTGAAGCATGTATGACCCTCTTTAAGCTATGTCTATATGAGTAATGGCCTGAAGCTAACAGCATCCTGTTTGTGAAACATTTCCGTTTAGTCATGAATTATCCAGTCATAAACATAAGTCAATTCTCTGGCACTGACTCTCTCTGATTGCAGCTCTGTCATTGTGTTCAATTATAAATGCCCTCCTATGAACCTGCATAAATAATGCAGAGACATGCATAACGACTTGAGATCAAGCACAAGTCTCATTCTTTAGTTGTTTCAGGTTAAACGCCTCTGAGTTCACTGGTTCTTTCTACTCCAGACAGTTGGTGACGCAAATAATGACATCCTTTTTGTCCCCTTCTCTCTTTTGATTTTAGATTAACGTTTAGACTGAAACAGAGCCTGGATTACTTGGAAAATACTTTACCTGCAGCATAAAGTGGGAGTGTAAGAGGTAATCCTATTGGCCACTGAAGTAACTGGAGGCAAGATGGCGGGAAGAGAGCGCAGCCCACGCCACAGGCCATGGTCTGTGTACCGAGCCAACACGTTTGACTTGTCATCTGAGATGATGGGGTTGGCGCTAGCAGGTGAGGGATTATTAGCTTTTTGACACTTTTGACTGAACGGCAAGTTTATACCATAGTGATCTGGGATATGTCAGTAATACATAATCAGACGTTTTCCACCAAGAAAAGTAGTTGCACTACAAAAGGACAGATTAAAGTGCTGTAGGGCTTTTAAATCTCTGATTTTCTGAGGTAATAATTAGCATGCCACAGATGCTCTAAATAGACCTTAAAGGGACAGTCCACCCAATAATTACAATTCTGCCATAATTTACTCACCGTCAAGTTGTTCTAAACCTGTATGACTTTTTTCTTCTTCTGTGGGACACAAAAAGAAGATATTTGTTGCTGGCAATTAAACCAGTTTTGTTATCATGGACAAACAACATTTTTTCTTTTTGGATGAACTATCCCTTTAACTTGTATTTAGCACAAGGTTATTCACCTTTCAGAGTTTAATTAAGAATGCCTTTCAAATTCTATTTAAATTTGTGATTCAATTTCAAAGAAATGTACGTTACGTTTAAATCTGCTGAAAATTCACATAACTTCTTAAAGGGTAACTTCAGTGATTTAGCATTAAGCTTTGTATCAGTATAAACCCGGTAGTATATTTGAATTATGGTACTTCCCCCTCATGTCCCCTGAGACAAGAGAATTATGCATTTTATTTCAAATATCGTCATTTTGCGTCATCTGAGGATTTTTTGGCCATAGGCTAGAGACTACAGCCAGTTGAGCTAGTTCCGCATGTTTTCAACCCGCCCATAGGGGTGGGATCTCACTCACAGAATGTAAATATGCACGCCCGCTGCCGCTCGGCTCGGGCATTAATAACGGAGCGGTACGGAGCAAAGTGAGTGTTTCAACTTTTCAATGAATTCCTATGAAAGTTACGCTTCCATAGGCATGATCTGATAACGCGCCAGACTGGACACGCGTCCTGAATGACAGCCGCGCTTACCTCAGCTCTGCTCAGCTCTTCGCTCTCGTGATGAATGAAATCTGACTCCTGCTTCATTTGTGTCGTGACTTTCGTTCGGCTCACTCACACTTTATTGAAAAGACACGTTCAGTTTTTAATTGTAGTGTCTATTCTCTAACTGAACGAAATTATTTTTTCACTATGAATATCAAAACGACAGTGGGGCGGTGCCGCGGTGGGCAAGTGATATAACCAGTAGCCGTGGCTTTGGGAGTGGCCTCGTAGGGCAGCGAAGCAAGTGCATTCTGGGAGTTGTTGTCTTTCATCCACATGAGACAAAAATACATTTTCTGTCTTTTCTCGGTCTAGAAGGCCCCGAATTCAAAAATAATTTCTACTACATAAATGACCCAGTTTAAATACACATTCATCTTCCCAGCGCTGAAGTAACCCTTTAAATCTTTAATAATAATTTACCCTTATAAAACAATTACCTAAAACATGTTATCATATAATATATACAGTGAGGAAAATAAGTATTTGAACACCCTGCTATTTTGCAAGTTCTCCCACTTGGAAATCATAGAGGGGTCTGAAATTGTCATCGTAGGTGCAGGTTCACTGTGAGAGATATAATCTAAAAAAAAAAATCCAGAAAAAACAATATATGATTTTTTAACTATTTATTTGTATGATACAGCTGCAAATAAGTATTTGAACACCTGAGAAAATCAATGTTAATATTTGGTACAGTAGCCTTTGTTTGCAATTACAGAGGTCAAACGTTTCCTGTAGTTTTCACCAGGTTTGCACACACTGCAGGAGGGATTTTGGCCCACTCCTCCACACAGATCTTCTCTAGATCAGTCAGGTTTCTGGCCTGTCACTGAGAAACACGGAGTTTGAGCTCCCTCCAAAGATTCTCTATTGGGTTTAGGTCTGGAGACTGGCTAAGCCACGCCAGAACCTTGATATGCTTCTTACAGAGCCACTGCTTGGTTATCCTGGCTGTGTGCTTTGGGTCATTGTCATGTTGGAAGACCCAGCCTCGACCCCATCTTCAATGCTCTAACTGAGGGAAGGAGGTTGTTCCCCAAAATCTCGCAATACATGGCCCCGGTCATCCTCTCCTTAATACAATGCAGTTGCCCAGTCCCATGTGCAGAAAAACACCCCCATGCTTCACAGTAGGGATGGTGTTCTTGGGTACTCATCATTCTTCTTCCTCCAAACACGTTTAGTGGAATTATGACCAAAAAGTTCTATTTTGGTCTCATCTGACCACATGACTTTCTCCCATGACTCCTCTGGATCATCCAAATGGTCATTGGCAAACTTAAGACGGGCCTTGACATGTGCTGGTTTAAGCAGGGGAACCTTCCGTGCCATGCATGATTTCAAACCATGACGTCTTAGTGTATTACCAACAGTAACCTTGGAAACGGTGGTCCCAGCTCTTTTCAGGTCATTGACCAGCTCCTCCCGTGTAGTTCTGGGCTGATTTCTCACCTTTCTTAGGATAATTGAGGTCTTGCATGGAGCCCCAGTCCGAGGGAGATTGACAGTCATGCTTAGCTTCTTCCATTTTCTAATGATTGCTCCAACAGTGGACATTTTTTCACCAAGCTGCTTGGCAATTGCCCCGTAGCCCTTTCCAGCCTTGTGGAGGTGTACAATTTTGTCTCTAGTGTCTTTGGACAGCTCTTTGGTCTTGGCCATGTTAGTAGTTGGATTCTTACTGATTGTATGGGGTGGACAGGTGTCTTTATGCAGCTAACAACCTCAAACAGGTGCATCTAATTTAGGATAATAAACGGAGTGGAGGTGGACATTTTAAAGGCAGACTAACAGGTCTTTGAGGGTCAGAATTCTAGCTGATAGACAGGTGTTCAAATACTTATTTGCAGCTGTATCATACAAATAAATAGTTAAAAAATCATATATTGTGATTTCTGGATTTTTGTTTTTAGATTATGTCTCTCACAGTGGACATGCACCTACGATGACAATTTCAGACCCCTCCATGATTTCCAAGTGGGAGAACTTGCAAAATAGCAGGATGTTCAAATACTTATTTTCCTCACTGTAAATACCATAATTATCAATAGCTGTTTGCCAATGTCAATACTCAATATGTACTTTTTATTATTATTTTATTTAGTTGTATATTTTGATGCTGGATGAATTTAGATCTATTTTGATGGCTGTCACAAATGTTGAACTTTAAGTAAAAAAAAAATGTTATTATCAGTGGTGATAACAGATATAGGGAATAATAGACATAATTAGTCTAAATCAATGATGTAATTATTATTTATGTTTTAAGTTAACAAAATTAGAGATTTTCTTACAATTACAGTTCTGCAAATTCTTCTTCCTGTCATTCAAATGTAACATCCTGTGGGACATGGATGCAATTCTGCAACCCTGATTTCACAAGGATATTAAACTAGTTTAATATTAGTATATAAGACTAAATATCTTGCATTGAGATAATCTCAAGATTTACTAGTAAGATAATATGAAATCATTTGCTAACAAACTAATAAAAGACTATGGGAATTCTGTGTTGTGTTTCACATGTGTTCAGGAAACAGTCAGGATCCTGATGAGCCAGTTCTTGAGTTCAGTCTGGGTGAGTAACAGCAGTACAGTCAATCATAAAGTGATTAAGGTCCAGTTACCAAAGCCGAGCCAAAGCAGACATCTACTCATTCAGGACGTGTGTACATCTGCATGCAGTTAAGAGTCCATCACCTCATATTCTTCCTCCTTTTTTGGCTACCTACACTAATATGCATCCTACTGTATTTGTGAAGGATATAAACTGTCTATCAGTCATACCCTCTTAGCTCACATGCAATAAACATTTATGCAGCTTATCTATGGGCTGTTAAATCAAATATTTGCATTGTGCTAGAAGCACTGGGTTTTGTTTTACTCTATGACAGTTACATTACTTTTTCCATGATGAAACATGTCGATTACAATTAGCCACCTAGTGTTCTTTGACATTTTTTATATGCCGTGATTCACTGTTCATCGCAAAACACATTTCAGATAGTTGCTTACACAGACTGGATTGTAATGCTTCTTTGAGTACAATCACAACTAAATCACTTATCTTCTTTCATGATTAACTTGCTAAATTGTTGACCTTCTTTTCTCAGCTTGCAGTGAGCTGGTCACTCCATCACTGGACCGTAAGCCCAGCAGCTTTGTAGCAGTGAGCTGCACCACCCCTCCACAGGCATTTTGGACCAAACATGCACAAACTGAAATTATAGAGGTGAGGATGGATTAATGGATATGTGCTAGAAAACCTACCACATGTAGACCACACTGGACATGTAACATGATTGTAGTTTTTGAAGTTCATTTCAAACAATATGAATGTGGTAACCATTTTAGTACCATGGTGTAACCATCTGATCTGGCTGATTTACATGTCCGTCAGATGTTTTTTTCCTGTCCAAGCGAGTTGTTCTCGGCCAGAATATGCTAAAAATACATCATTACCAAGCCATCTTACTAAGACATCATTGGGAGATATATGCTGCATCTGAAATTGCATACTGTATAGTAGGTACTACATTTGGTTTAAAACTTAAACCATTTGGCTTAATGACCGTTTAAAAAAGTGTTCTGTCTAGAATGAATGAAATTCAGACGTACTACATCCCCACTACCGAATCTCACCAGTCATCCGGGTACTTTTCACCTACTGTTTTATGAATACTAAGAATTCAGACATTTTAATCTGCTCACATACTGTTTTTCGTCTACTATAGAGTATGGAAGTAGCTATTTAGGGCCCAAACACAGATGGTGTGAGGACCCTATTGGAAATGTTAGGCCTATTCTTCTTCTTCTCTGAAATGAATCGCATTTTTAAGGGGCCTAAACATGCTCGAAAACTCATGGAACTCTGCACACGTGTCAGAACTGGTGAAAATTTACGTCTGATATGGGTTTCAGAATTGGCAAAATGACTCTATTGCGCCACCTACAAAATTTAAACTAAGCGTTGTTCACGCTACGTATCACATACAAGTATGAAATTCGGTAGACACATGTAACACCCCCAATACCTACAAAAAAGTCCCTAGGAGCAAAATCTGAAAACCCAACAGGAAGTGAGATATTTAAAAAAATTTCTGCAAAATGCAAATTGTATGCAATTAATCAAAGTAGTTTGCTATACTGTTATAAATATCTACAAATTACAAAGCTATCAGAATTTCATCTTACTTTTTTATTGTATAAATATCAACAACTTCCACCAAATTGTTTTTTTTCCTCCTCAAGTATGAGCTACATATTCTCCTATAGCATGCAATATGAGCCATAAATGATACTCAAAACAAACAAAAAAAGGTCACACTTTTTTTAAATGTTGTCTAAAGGTTCAAAAACCTTTTCTGACTATGCTATAATCTACTATCTAGTTACTATAATCTAATGGTTACACTTTATTTTAAGGTGTCTTTCTTACATTGTAACTACATTTAAGTTCTGAGTAATATTAATTAATTGCATGTAGTTACTTTAGGGTTAGGGTTTGGTTTGGTTTGGGGTTAGTTGTATGTAATTATGCATCATTTATATTTATTACTATAGTAACTACATGTAATGTGTAACCAAACAATAAAAAGCTTGGATATTTATGGAAATGCTGTGGAAAAACACGTTTTTAGAAAAGAGTTTTATCTCTAGGATATTTGCTGCTAAAATCCATCTTTGGAGTAAAATGGGCCCTATAAAGCCTGAAAGTATCAGATTTGCATTTCTTCTCTCAGGGTACCAGTAATCCAATCTTCTTGAGCAGCATTGCCTTCTTCCAGGACTCTCTGATTACCCAGCAGACTCAAATCAAACTGTCTGTCTACGATGTGAAGGACCGCTCACAGGGGACTGTAAGACAGAAACCACTATTCTTAACATTTTGCATCTGTTTTGCTTAGCCTCATAAACTCGACTCTCTGTTTTATTAGATGTACCTGCTCGGTTCGGCTATGTTTACTGTAAAAGAGCTGCTTCAAGACAAACACCACAGGCTACACCTCACACTGCGGTATGTTAGATAAATATAGATACAAAGCCAATCCCAATCCCATAGCATAACATTAGCAATTTATTTATTAGGATTTCCAGGAAATGTAATCTGACAGGTATTTCTGGTCATTTCACTGGCTCAGATCAGCAGAGAGTGAGCGGATGGGTAACATCACCATTATCGCATGGCAGATGGAGGAGAGGAGAGACCAGCGAGCTCCTCTGGCACGTTCAGACACAGTTAACGGCAGGGTGAGTGCTCACCTATGCTGTTCTTCACACTATACATTAGTGGTCTATTGATGTGAGTTGAAGTGGCCAGTGTTCAAAACCGATACTTAAAGAGCAGTGTGGCTAAAGCCTGATTTAAAGGGTTACTTCAGCGATTTAGCATTAAGCTTTGTATCAGTAGAAACCCGGTAGTGTATTCAAATGATGGTACTTTCCCCCCTAATATCCCCCTGAGACGAGAGAATTATGCATTTTATTTCTGGAAAAAATCCTCCGATGATGAAAATATCATCATTTTGTGTCATCAGAGGATTTTTAGTCCAGAGGCTAAAAATTACAGCCAGTAGAAAGAGTTGTTCCACATGTTATCAACCCGCCCATAGGGGAGAGATCTCACTCACAGAATGTAAATGCGCACGGCCACTCGGATCGGGCATTAATAACGGGGCGGTGCGGAGCAAAGTGAGTGTTTCAACTTTTCAATGAATTTCTATGAAAGTTGCTTCCATATGCGATCCGTGAATGACAGCCGCGCTTACCTCAGCTCTGCTCTTCGCTCTCGTGATAAATGAAATCTGACTCCTGCTGCATTTGTGCCGTGACTTTCATTCGGCTCACTCACACGTTATTGAAAAGACACGTTCAGTTTTTAACTGTAGTGTTTATTCTCAAATGATTGTATTATTATGAAGATCAAAACAACGTTGGGGGCTGTGTAGGGAGTGGCCTCGTAGGGCAGCGAAGCAAGTGCATTCTGGGAGTTGTTGTCTTTCATCCACATGAGACAAAAATACATTTTCTGTCTTTTCTCAGTCTAGAAGGCACCAAATTAAAAAATAATTTCACATTTCTACTACATAAATGACCCAGTTTAAATATACATTCAACCTCCCAGCGCTGAATTACCCATTTAATAATTCTCTATATGTCCATTGGCAAGACTTTCAGTAGTTTTTTAGCAGTGTCATGAAGGTTAACTAAAACTATTAAAAATGTAATAGTTAATTAAAATAAAACGTTTAAATAAAATTAGAAAGTTGAAGTTGAAATACTAAAGCTACTAAAATGTAAAAAAATATATACATTTAAGTTAAACATATAAATAAAAAAAGGAAAATATAAAAATGTATGCTAATTTAAAATATTAATAAATATTATAGTAGTACTGTATATAAATATTACAAAAATAACACTGGGGACTACACTTCTGTTAAAGGGTTAGTTGACAAAAAATGTTTAATTCTGTCATTAATTGCTCACCCTCATGTCGCTCCAAACCCGTAAGACCTTCGTTCATCTTCGGATAACAAATAAAGATATTTTGATGAAATCCGAGAGCTTTCTGACCCCTCCATAGACAGCAACACAATGACCGCTTTCAAAGTCCAGAAAGGTAGTAAAGACATCGTTAAAAGTAGGAGTAGGAGACTGTGTCAGTCTCCTACGCTGTTGATGTAGTAAATACAGTGCAGCGCTACGTCAGAACGCCGGCTTAACATTGGCTGACAGTGGTCACGTGAGCACCACGACACATGCATTTGATGCTAATGCTGGAGCTAGCCAATGGTGAGCCGCCGTTCTGCCGTAGAACTCGTAAGCATTACACTGTTTACACTACGTCAACAGTGTAGGAGCATAGACTGTATAAAAATATGGACGTAGTGTCTGTGACGTCACCCATAGGATTCTGATGAGCAGTTTTGAAGCGCAAAGTAGGGACAGCGCGTCATCACGCGTCTGATGCAGAACTTTAATGCTTTATATAATGTAAACGAATGAGTTATACAAAAATTCACCCTCTCACAGTTGTCATGAAGGGCAAAATTAGCCGTATAGACCAAAGCCATAATTTGTACCAGGCTGTAAACATGTTTTATTCTGCTGTAAAGTTGGGCATTTTAACATGGGGCTCAGTGAGATTCTGCTCCCTTCTGGAGCCTGTCCCTAGCAGCCAGTCAATTAATTGCAGTAAATGTAACTTCCGTATTGGCTTCAAGAGAAGCCAATACGAGGTTGCCGCTTGTGTAGGAGACTGGCACAGGCCAGAAGAAATTGTTGAATAAAATCGTTTTGTGCACAAAAAGTATTCTCATCGCTTCATAACTTTAAGGTTAAACCACTGAAGTCATTGAAACTGGTAATTAAATTCTATGGAGGGGTCAGAGAGCTCTCGGATTTCATCAAAAAGATCTTCATTTGTAAAAAGGTCTACGGGTTTGGAATGACATCAGGATGAGTAATTAATGAGAGAATTTAAATTTTTGGGTGAAGTAACCATTCAAGGAGCCATAAGTCTCTTTTTAATTCTGTAAATCTGTGTCTTATGAGAAGTCTTTAATATCCCACAGATGGTGTTACCGGTGGATGAAAGTCTGACCGAATCCATGGGAGTAAAAGCAAAATCTGCCTCCTTATGTAAAGACAGTCTTTTAAAGGCAGGTGAGTGTCTCATTTTGATGTCTATATACTGTACAAAACCTGTGCATTTTTATTTCTTAATTATAGTAGCTGAATTCAATCTGGAGGCAGCAGTTTATTTCTAAATATACCCCTCATAAATGAATCAATGGGCCATAGCTCCATAACTTCCCGATGTGAAGATTCATGAATGCCACAGGCATGACAGCTTTGAAAGAGGTTCTGAAAACATTTCCTGAATCCATTAAAGAAACACAAAAAGTCATTTATAGAGCGTTTAATATTCGATGTGAATAGATTATAAAAACTATAACTAGATTAGGATTTATTTTAAGAGGAAGATAAATATTTGTTTTATTTAAGTTTAGGTTTTATGCTTTAGTTCTACATAAGTGAAATGCTGCATTATTCAGCATGTATCTTGTTTTCAGTTACTGCACACAAGAATCAACAGTAGTGATGTTACAGCAACTATGAATGCTTAGATACACTCTGCCATTCAAAAGTTTGGAGTCAGTAATTTTTTTTAATGTTTTTGAAAGAAGTCCCTTCTGCTCACCAAGGCTGGATTTATTTGATAAAAAATAAAGTAAAAATGTAATATTAATTTATTAAATCGTTTTTTCAGTTTAAAATTACATTTTAAAATAAATTAAAATAGAAAACAGTAATTTATTCCTGTGATGGCAAAGCCTGAATTTTCAGCATCATAACTCCAGTGTTCAGAGTCACATGATCCTTCAGAAATCATTCTAATATGCTGATTTGGTGCTCAATAATTATTATTTTTTTATTATTATCAATGTTGCTTAAAGCTGCTGTCCATAACTTTTTTTGTGTTCAAGATTTGCAAAAATTATATAATGAGAATGTACAACATCAATCCATTTTCCAAACCGTGTTTTTGTCTTACCCTGAATCATTATAGTACACTTATAATAAGTGTTTATGTTGGGACTATTTCAGACCGGTCAGGTAGGAACCGCTGTGGAGGAGCACAGTCCCTGCGTGACTCGTCATAGACATAAACAGAGAGAAGTAGCTCTGGCTGCAATGTTTTTTCGCAAGACTCATGCAGTTCTGTTTATTAACCACTAGAGCACAAAAAGTTACAGACTGCAGCTTTAAAATGCAAAAAACAGCATTTATTTAAAATAGAAATAATTCATGATATTATAAAAGTCTTTACTGTCACTTTTGAACAATTTAATGTATCCATGCTGAATAAAACTTCATTTGAAAAAAATATGTCAAAAATTCATCAATGGCGATTTCACTTGATTAAAGAATCTAATACCAAACTAATGATTTCAATTAGTTGTACACAATGCTTCAGTCAATGCAGTAAAATGCAGGACAAAAATTATAACTTTAAATACATTTATTTTCTATTCATTTCACTATTGCATACAGCAATTGATTGATCCATTGATTGATTGATTGCAGTGTTTGGAGGCACTATTTCACGGATGTACCGATTTCCCACCACTGATGGAAATCACCTGCGTGTGCTAGAGCAGATGGCAGAGAGCGTGCTTTCCCTGCACATACCAAGACAGTTCGTCAAACTACTCCTGGAGGAAGATGCTGCCAGGTAATTCACGTTAGCGCTCATGCTCAGAATGACTCTTGAGTTCTTTTGAAGAATCAGTCAAGACTTTCATTTGTGCAGCACATTGCATTTCAATAATGTGGCATTAGCATGTAATTGGTTGATTAGCTTCTAACTAACATACTCAAACACTATGAATTTATATAATATTTCTAAATGAAATGATATTATGTTGTTCTATCTGCACGCAGGGTTTGTGAGCTAGAGGAGTTGGGCGAGTTGTCCCCCTGCTGGGAGAATCTGAGGAGACAGATCATTGCTCAGTACCAGACTATCATCCTCACCTATCAGGAGACTCTCAGTAATTTACACGAGTACAAGGGTAAGTTTGTGGCACCTACTCAACCAGAAAGATTTCATGTATAAAGCCCGTCACCGCTATAAATAAAGGTGATTTCAACATTGTATTTATCTGATTCCTCTCACCTACTATCCTGCAGGTCCTTCCTTTAAATCTAGCACTCTGAAAGGAGAGAAAAAACTAGAGTTCATGCCTACAAACCTCCATGTTCAAAGGATGAGAGTGCAGGGCGAGTCTGGCTATGGTGAGAGATCTATGGGCAATTTGTGCATTTTAACATGGACATTCTTCAGGGCTGGTCTTTACACAATTTACATCTTTGAACAGATGCAACATATGATGTGGTGACCACAGGGGCTCCTGCGGCACATCATCAGGGCTTTAAGGGCAGTGGACTGAGGAAACTCGTTCAGAAGTTTGAGGAAGCCAAAAAGCAGTAAGACTTTTTCTTTAAAAATATTGGTGAAAAATATGAATCAAAGTTTTTGTGTTGCTCTGCTAGGCTTTTGGCCTTTTGTTTTGTGTTAAGAGCAGTTCACACCAAGGATGATAACAGTAAAGATATAGTTCTAAAAATCTTTCTGAAAGGGTTAGTTTACCCAAAAATGAAAATAATGTCATTTATTACTCACCCTCATGCCAGGAGAACGGCATGAGAGGGAGTAATAAATTACATTATTTTAATTTTTGGGTGAACTAACCCTTTAATATAAAAAACACACCACAACTATAATGATATAATGTCTCACCTTTTTTATGTAATTATATTTTATTTCACACTTATTAAATGACTACGATTGTAATCAGTTGCCCTTATGTTTGCTTTCTGATCAGTGCGAATGAGGGTGAAGGGTGAGTTTCAGGGTTGTTGACCGTTTTCCTGTCATTTTCATATGTGGTGGTGTTTCATCTTGTTTATGATCAGTCAACGTCGAGTCCTTTACTTCCATCAAATCTGAAGGATCTTTCTTGTTTGCACCAACATTTGTGTTTTCAAAGATGATGTGTTAGCACAAAACTGCTTTCCTACTCCATTCGATTGTGTGCACTTTGTGTCCGTGTATGTTTTCCGTGTTTGCTTGAACATCACACCATCTCATTTGCAGTATAGTCCACTTGGTCACAGCTTGCACAGCTGAACAAGTGATAGCAAATGAGGAATTGGAGGCTGTGTTTTTGTTTTGTTTTTAATGCTCTGTCTGGTTTCAGTGCTGGGGAGTCAGCTCCACTCTCAATGCGGTATCAGCCGCAGGATGTGTTGAAAGCTAAAGAAATCATTTCCCATGTCAACACTCTCAAGACGCAGGTCAGCTACTACACTGAGCGTCTGTCTCGTGCTGCCAAAGAACGCTCCACCAATGCACTGGAGAGGACTCTCGCTATCCTGACAGACAAGGTGAGAGGCTTTGCATGAACCATTTACAATCTGTTTACAGACCGTCTAATGTATATTGCACAAAAGAGCTGGCTGAATTTGCCTGTTCCCATCTGATTGGTTGGCAAGTTGTGACTTGATAAGGGCACACAGTACGACTCTTTGAAAGATAGTCTGAGTTTTGCATGAGGCATTAAACTAGCAAATATTTTAAATATATATATATATATAAATTATACAAAAATTTTCATTCATGTAGTATATTATTGTCAGTGTCTGTATCTTTGATATTAAATCCACAGGGAATAAACAGGAGATCGTAGGATAAATAAACTGAAACAACCGCGCTAACACAGATGATACAGAACAATGAACTTAGGAAATTCAGAGCTTAAATTCCAGAGGAACATTATCAAGATAGAAACAGGTGTGTGGAATTAGAAACTCAGGTAAACAGGGTCTGAATCCGAAATCGCCCCCTATACCCTTAAATAGGGCATTATTTGAGGGAACAACTATTTGTAGTGGTGTCCACTCATTCTATCCCACATTGCACTGCAATAACGGGTGTACAGTGTACACTCAACGGCTGTCCGAATTCACTCACTAGTTTTCATTCACTCCTTCAAGTGAACTGTATTAGTGGATAACGTAGGGAAAGGTGATTGAGGGTTTAGGGGGCGATTTCGGATTCAGCCTGGAACTCATGTTGCGTCCCAATTCGCCTACTTATACTATGCCCTAAAAGTATGTACAGTTTTTTCTGAAGAAAAACAACATAGTTTTGAGTGTGTAGCATACTACTTCGTCATAATTGCGTCTTTAATGGACAGCTCCATGACTTGCGTGCATCCTGTCACTATTTAAACTGCCTTGTCAATCGTTAAAATCCTCCACATTCAATTTAATTTAATTTCCTATGGTTTCAAAGAGAAATGTAGTAGCATGTTGATCTGCCAGTCGTGGGTCTTTCATGCGGAGAAACTCTCCTCATGTGTTTGCAATTTGCATAATGATGCATTTAAAAGTTAATGAACGTATCATTACAAAAGTTTGCAGTGCTGTTGCAGATGAAAAATAACATTTGAATAAATATATACTGATTATTAATCACTCAAACCTCTGACACATCGCACATCTGCCATGTTTTTAGTTTTTTAACACTTTTTTTTGTTTGTATATTTTTGTAGTTCTAATTGAATCCTCATCCAATGTGCAATAGGTTGTGGGCAATATTAGCCGTTAGAGTGTGCACGGATCTGAACTTCGGATTCTAACCGGAAAAAGGAGACCATCCGGGTATCTTTGGAATACTCATTTCAACATACTAAGATTTGGGACATGCTAATTCTAATTTCAAATGATATTTAGGGCGGATAGTATGCGAATTGGGACGCAGCAAGAGTGCAAGCGAAACTACGAATCAGAACATGTACGTGTCACCATTATTATAACTATTATTTGATTTATTATTCTCTATTAATTCATTTTCTATCAACTTTTATTAACTTATACATTACAACTGTATTTTTGTAATGTATCTAAATGCCACATAAAACAAAACCAACTTTGGATGGTCGCTTTATGTGCCAATCAGACGGTCTCTTCCTGTGAGTGGGTGGCTCTTCTTAAGACATTTTATAATGTTTAACAGATCAGTAGTTCTTGTGCATTCAATTATGAATGTTTTTGGGAAAGTAATTTTTTTTCTTTCGCTATTGGAGCGAATGGGAAAGCAAAACATAGATTTGTTGTAGTTTTCATACACCACTATAGAAGTTTACCCAACTATGATGACTTCCGCTTGTGAGAATCTCAGAGCTATTACAAAGCTAGTGTTTCTCATGCTCAACAGATCTTCCAAGTAAAAGCTTTTGAGAAGCACTTAATGAGTAAGTGCAATCTCTGTGCCGCCCTCTCTGTCTCTCAGACGCGGCAGCTGGTGACAGTGTGTGACAGTAAGCTGCTAACTACAGCTATCCAGGCACTGAGTGCGGCGCGCCCGGAGTTCATCGCATCCAGAGGCTCTCCGTCCACCCATGACACTGAGCGTGTGGTCCTGAGGAACGATCAAGGCTCTCCACAGGCCAAATGGAGTGGAAAGGGGAACAGAGCATCTGTGAATTTAAGCTGGCAGGAGGAGGAGTGGGTAAGGTCACTCAGAGACTGACATTATACCCTCATGAATCTGAAATATATCCTCTGTAATATTCTCTTTCTCCTTCAGGAAAAGATCTGGCTCAATGTGGATAAGAGTCTGGAGTGTGTGATCCGCTGTGTGGACAGGCTGCTGACAAGAGAACGGTTGCAGAGCGACAGCAGTGAAGACGTCTTCCTCTGTGACCAACAGGCTGACACTAGCAAGAGAGGTAGCCAGGGCAATGCATTCTGGATCAACCCTGGTGACAGGCTCTTCTCCCCTTCCTCCTCCGACCCCCTGACCTCATCACAACCTCTTTCAGATCCGTCCTCTTCAACATTACTATCACCATCCTCATCACTCTTACTGAACCCTGCATGTCCATCCAGTCCTAATACTCACTTCTGTAGGTTCCACCCTGTGTTAAGTTTTCTTTTAATTCTTTTTTAAAAACTTCTCACATACCACAAATGCTTTCAGTTTTGCATCCTCTTTTAGTGGCACACGTGATAATGCTGGGACATTTCTACTTGATATCGCCAACATCCAACAATCAAAGTGAAACTGAAATACACACTTTAGCATAGTTTTAAAAAGAGTACATATTACAGGAATAGTATACTTTAAAATAACTTACTTAAGTGGGAACTGCATGTAATGTTTTTAACACTTAATTTCATGTTAATTGGAATTAAATTAAAATGTATTAGTGTAAATTTATATGAAATATAATTAGCTTAACTTTAGAGTGCTTCTTTGTATAGGGCTTACGTTTATTTATGTAATTTTACAAATATTTTATTTCTATAGTCTTTGAAATATGTTTAAAGTTTACTGCTGAATCTACTGACGAGCATTTATGGTAAACATAAATATACGGTAATGTAATTTCTATTAAAACGTGTTGTGTATTAGAATATATTTGTAATGACACATTTGTAAAGTTGCAATTTAGTTCATTTAGTACATAAAATAATAATTAACTTCAAATTTAACATTGAATAATACACTAGCAAACCACTTCAAATGTGCTTTAGTATGTTAGTCAACACATCAAAATGTATGCTATGCTATAAGGCATGACACAACATTATTAAAACAATGATTTTAAATGTACTTTAAAGTACAACTTTTAATTTGACATCATTACAAAGAGCATGTTTTAAAAGTTTACTTAAACATAGTCATACAATTCTAAATAAATGTTTTCACTAATATCATATTATCTGCAAGTACAGGTTTTTTAAATAATTCAATACAATTAAGCGCACTTATTTGTCACAAAGGGTTCTATTGCCTGAGACTCTGAAGTTTGGCAGTTCTAGCATTAGCTTTGCATGAATTTGTTTGTGAACAAAAAGTCCCCTTCTTTGACTCATTTAAACATTTTATTTGCTTCGAGAGTTCGTTTTTATCTTTTAAGTTTTAAATCTCTTTGGGTGCCAACTCATTTCCACCTCACATCTTCATCTTGGCAAAATTACGTATTTCTAAATTTGAAGTTCGACTTCAGGTGATGTTCTATCATTTTGCACTATTCTAAGCGGGAAATTAATTTCCAGCATTTTCAGAGTTGAATGTAATGCAGCATAATGCATGGTTGTAGTTGCTTATATTGTGATTACATATGTTGTCTTTTTTACTGATTAATGTAATATTAAATAATACTATTACAATAAGTGTTATTACTATAGTTGTCTTTAAAAACACTTATTCTCTCTCCCTCTCTCTCATACTTTAGATAGTCCCAGTGTTGAGGGGTCCTCTCCTGGTAAGCCTCTCAATGCAAATTATTTGTACCATCTGCAGCTATAGATGTGGGCTGTCCAGTTTTATGTCTGTTCCTGATGTTAGCTGTATATGTTATGGCTCTAGGTGAATGGAGTGATGCTCTGTATCCCCTCCTGACCACTCTGAATGAGTGTGTAGCCATGATGAGCGACAAAGCCAAGAAGTCCATGGTGTTTTTGCTGATGCAAGACGGCGCTCCCACTATCAGATTTGAGTTGTCACTACAGTACCGCAGAGATGTGGTTTTCTGTCAGACAGTTAGTACAAGATTAATTATAATTATTAAAGAGATACATAACTTCATTTTATTGAGTGTCAGATATAACCAGGCCTACATGGAATGTGCTCTGTAGAACGTTCCAATGACTTCTATAGAAATGGGACCCTTTTTAATCTATACAATTCTGTGAATCCCAACATACACTGCATGGTCATTTGTTTAACATTTTAGCTAGTTTGATCATATTTCCAGCTACCAATAAGGTTGTAGCTAAAAAAAAAAATTGACAATCAATAAAAATAAAAATAGTCATTCTGTCAGGGCCTGCCCATACTGGAAAAAAACATATATTTTTAAATATATTTCAAAATATACCAAATATGGCCAAAATTATATCGCTAATGTAGATTATAAAATTTACACAAATATATATTTAAAAGTTTTAGGTACTTTCCTATATATTTCTTATTAATTATTTTTCATATTTATGTTTATATTGTACAAGCAGTATATTGTAAAATGTATATATGTATATCTATATAATGTATTTTATATATATTTTTGCATTTACCCATTTATTTTGTGGTATATTTTGTAATATATTAAACTTTTTCCTTTAAGGTTTAAACTAAATATATTTTCAATTTTATATATAAAATATATGTAGCATATTTTTAAAATATGTGGCCAGAATTTATTTTTTATTTTTTGTCATATGAGTGTTTATCCCATAATGCATCATTTTCACCAGGATTGGCAGTGATGGCAAAAATGTTATTGTTTTTTTGTCTGTTTGTTTTTATCTTAAAAATCTGATATCCACAATAAAAAATACAAAAAAGAAATCAGACTTTTTAACTCACAATAGTGAGTATACTAGTTCAAAATCAGAATTGTGAGAGATAAACTTGCGATCTTGAGTTATAAAGTCCAAATTGCGAGACATAAATTCGAAATTATGTGAAAAATGTCAGAATTGTGAGATAAAATGTTACAATTCCATAGAAATGAGTTCTACTTCAATTATAATTTCATATCCATTCTAATAAAATGCATTTTTCTCTGTAGTTGACGGCCCTGATCTGTGGATTTGTGATAAAGCTAAGGAACTGTCTAAGTGACAACGGCTTCCTCAGACAACTCCACACCATCGGCTTACTGGTCCAGTTTGAGGGTCTCCTGAGCACCTATGGTAAGCATACAAGCACATTCAATTCAGCTTTTACATTCAACTTATTTATGTATGGCGGTGAAATGATCTGAATAGGTTAACTCAGTGCTCTTCTTTCGTCTCAAAGGGGAGGAATTTGCCATGCTGGAAGACATGAGCGTAGGCATCATGGACCTCCGAAATGTCACCTTTAAAGTTACCCAGGCAACCTCAAGCTTCAGCCCCGACATGCTGCCTGTCATCACGGGCAACAGAGATGGGTTTAACGTGCGTGTGCCGTTACCGGGAGTGATGTTTGATGTGTTACCACGGGAGATCCAAAATGGGATGCTGTTGCGTGTTCAACCAGTGTTGTTCAATGTAGGAATCAATGAGCAACAAACGCTAGCGGAAAAGTATGTTTAGTGCCTGATTTTAAACAAAATAGTTTAGTCATGAATATTAATGTGTTTATCCATTTTACATTCTGTAAAAGCAGTTATACAGTGCATTCGGAAAGTATTCACAGTGCTTTGTTTATCCACATTTTATGTTACAGCCTTATTGTACAATGGATTAAATTAATTATTTTCCTCAAAATTCTACAAACAATACCCCATAATGACAACGTGAAAGTAGTTTGTTTGAAATCTTTGCAAATGTTTAAAAAATTTAAAAACGGAGAAGAAAAAAAATCACATGTACATAAGAATTCACAGTCTTTGCCATGACACTTAAAATTGAGCTCAGGTGCATCGTGTTTCCACTGATCATCCTTGAGATGTTTCTACAACTTGATTGGAGTCCACCTGTGGTAAATTCAGTTGATTGGACATGATTTGGAAAGGCACACACCTGTCTATATAAGGTCCCACAGTTAACAGTGCATGTCAGAGCACAAACCAAGCCATGAAGTCCAAGGAATTGTCTGTAGACCTCCGAGACAGGATTCTATCGAGGATTGTACAGATCTGGGGAAGGGCACAGAAACATTTCTGCAGCATTGAAGGTCCCAATGAGCACAGTGGCCTCCATCATCCGTAAATGGAAGAAGTTTGGAACTCCTGGTTTGGAACCAGGACTCTTCCTAGAGCTGACTGCCCGGCCAAACTGAGCGACTGGGGTAGAAAGGCCTTAGTCAGAGAGGCGAGAAAACAATGGTCATTCTGACGAGCTCCAGCATTTCTCTGTGGAGAAAGGAGAAAACTTCCAGAAGAACAACCATCTGTGCAGCACTCCACCAATCAGGCCTGAATGGTAGAGTGGCCAGACGGAAACCACTCCTCAGTTAAAGGCACATGACAGCCCGCCTTGAGTTTGCCAAAAGGCAGCTGAAGGACTCTCAGTCCATGAGAAACAAAATTCTCTGGTCTGATGAAACAAAGATTGAACTCTTTGGCCTGAATAGCAAGCGTCATGTCTGGAGGAAACAAGGCACCGCTCATCATCTGGCCAATACCATCCCTACAGTGAAGCATGGTGGTGGCAGCACAATGCTGTGGGGATGTTTTTCAGCGGCAGGAACTGGGAGACTAGTCAGGATCAGGGGGAAGATTAATGCAGCAATGTACAGAGACATCCTTGATGAATACCTGCTCCAGAGCGCTCTGGACCTTAGACTGGGGCGAAGGTTCATCTTCCAACAGGACAACAACCCTAAGCACACAGCCAAGATAACAAAGGAGTGGCTACGGGACAACTCTATGAATGTCCTTGAGTGGCTCAGCCAGAGCCCAGACTTGAACATCTCTGGAGAGATCTGAAGATGGCTGTGCACCGACGCTCTCCATCCAACCTGATGGAGCTTGAGAGGTCCTGCAAAGAAGAATGGGAGAAACTGCCCAAAAATAGGTGTGCCAAGCTTGTAGCATCATCCTCAAAAAGACTTGAGGCTGTAATTGGTGCCAAAGGTGCTTCGACAAAGTATTGAGCAAAGGCTGTGAATACTTGTGTACATGTGATTTATTTTTTTTAATGAATGTAATCCATTTTGGAATAAGGCTGTAACAACAAAATGTGGAAAAAGTGAAGCGCTGTGAATACTTTCCGGATACACTGTACAGTTCAGCGTTAATATATGTGTTTATATCATTATCAAGGTTTGGAGACACTACGCTTCAGGAAGTAGTGAATATGGAGAGTCTAACTCGTCTTACATCATATTATGACCAGTTTAAAGAAGTGCTGCCAGAAGACTGTAAGTCCTGAACACAATGAAGTACACTTTAGCATACTTTAAAAATAGTTCTTGTTACAGATATACAATACTTTCAAAGAATATACAGTACTAAAGAGTGAACTGAATGTAATGTTTTCAGACACTTAATTGCATGTTTATTGCAATTAAATTACAGTGTTTTATGGTTTAATTTATATCAAATGCAATTAGTTGAACTTAAAAATGCTTTTTTGAACCACCCAATTAGGACTAATACTTCTTAATATGTGATCGTTGAAATTGTTTGCCAATACACTGACAAGCATATATTGAAACTTATAGGTCATCTATTTAAATATATTTGTAATTATAAATTTGTAATGATGAAGTTGAAATTTAGTACATTTGATATACAGTGAGGAAAATAAGTATTTGAACACCCTGCTATTTTGCAAGTTCTCCCACTTGGAAATCATGGAGGGGTCTGAAATTGTCATCATAGGTGCATGTCCACTGTGAGAGACATAATCTAAAAATAAAAATCCAGAAATCACAATATATGATTTTTTAACTATGTATTTGTATGATACAGCTGCAAATAAGTATTTGAACACCTGTCTATCAGCTAGAATTCTGACCCTCAAAGACCTGTTAGTCTGCCTTTAAAATGTCCACCTCCACTCCATTTATTATCCTAAATTAGATGCACCTGTTTGAGGTTGTTAGCTGCATAAAGACACCTGTCCACCCCATACAATTAGTAAAAATCCAACTACTAACATGGCCAAGACCAAAGAGCTGTCCAAAGACACTAGAGACAAAATTGTACACCTCCACAAGGCTGGAAAGGGCCACGGGGAAATTGCCAAGCAGCTTGGTGAAAAAAGGTCCACTGTTGGAGCAATCATTAGAAAATGGAAGAAGCTAAACATGACTGTCAATCTCCCTCGGACTGGGGCTCCATGCAAGATCTCACCTCGTGGGGTCTCAATGATCCTAAGAAAGGTAAGAAATCAGCCCAGAACTACACGGGAGGAGCTGGTCAATGCCCCGAAAATATTTCCAAGGTTACTGTTGGTAATACAGTACTGTTGGTGTGAGATGGTGGTCCAGTGGGTTAAACCATGGAACTGACACGCAGAAGGTTGCTGGTTCAATCCCAGCGGTCACCACCAGTGTGTCCTTGAGCAAGGCACTTTACTCCATGTTGCTCCAGGGGGATTGTCCCTGTAATAAGGGCAGGTAAGCTTTGGATAAAAGCGTCTGCCAAATGCATAAATGTAAATGTAATACACTAAGACGTCATGGTTTGAAATCATGCATGGCACGGAAGGCTTCCCTACTTAAACCAGCACATGTCAAGGCCCGTCTTAAGTTTGCCAATGACCATTTGGATGATCCAGAGGAGTCATGGGATAAAGTCATGTGGTCAGATGAGACCAAAATAGAACTTTTTGGTCATAATTCCACTAAACGTGTTTGGAGGAAGAAGAATGATGAGTACCATCCCAAGAACACCATCCCTACTGTGAAGCATGGGGGTGGTAGCATCATGCTTTGGAGGTGTTTTTCTGCACATGGGACAGGGCAACTGCACTGTATTAAGGAGAGGATGACCGGGGCCATGAATTGCAAGATTTTGTGGAACAACCTCCTTCCCTCAGTTAGAGCATTGAAGATGGGTCGAGGCTGGGTCTTCCAACATGACAATGACCCGAAGCACACAGCCAGGATAACCAAGGAGTGGCTCTGTAAGAAGCATATCAAGGTTCTGGCGTGGCCTAGCCAGTCTCCAGACCTAAACCCATTAGAGAATCTTTGGAGGGAACTCAAACTATGTGTTTCTCAGCGACAGGCCAGAAACCTGACTGATCTAGAGAAGATCTGTGTGGAGGAGTGGGCCAAAATCCCTCCTGCAGTGTGTGCAAACCTGGTGAAAAACTACAGGAAACGTTTGACCTCTGTAATTGCAAACAAAGGCTACTGTACCAAATATTAACATTGATTTTCTCAGGTGTTCAAATACTTATTTGCAGCTGTATCATACAAATAAATAGTTAAAAAATCATATATGGTGATTTCTGGATTTTTGTTTTTTTAGATTATGTCTCTCACAGTGGACATGCACCTACGATGACAATTTCAGACCCCTCCATGATTTCTAAGTGGGAGAACTTGCCACTTAGAAATCACAGGGTGTTAAAATACCTATTTTCCTCACTGTATATAAACTGCCTTTTTCACAAGGGTGCATATGTCCCTTTATGATAGAATGTTAGTACCGTAGATAGTTTTTGTCAGTCCTAACCAGGTACATGTCTCCATCCGTAGGTCTCCCCCGCTCTCGCAGTCAAAACTGTGTGCCTGAGCTACTCAAATTCCTCAGTCAAAATGTTAATGCCAGGAAAAGCAAGAATGTGGACATCCTGTTGCAGGCAGCAGAGGTACAGTGATCTACCATTACTATTATGTTCTTGTGTGCTTAGATGTCTGTTCACACCACCAAGAATGTTCAGCACAAAAACGCATGCAATTTTTCAGACCAGTGAGTAAATAACAGCAGGCAGGCTGAATGAAAATGCACATTTACTCTCTGACAATAGAGGGCAGAAAACTCTTTGCATCTTTTTCTGGCACCTGCTTGTCACAGAGAACAAAAGTTAAACATTATTTACATGTTTTCATGACAAGATAACCAGTTCTGGGCTGCATCCAAAATCATAAACTATATGATATAGTAGGCGAAAAACATTGTGACAAAAGAAATATGTCCGAATTTACAGTACCCATAAAAGACGCAAAAACCTACTTTTTCTGGTGAGATTCTGAAGTGTGCATGTGATGGACACTTTACTATCCCACAGGAGAGGATATGTTAATGGCAGTGAAGTGATGCAACTGACACTGGTAGGTGACATAATAATGATAACATGGCGAATATAGTACGTCCGGATTTCATACTACACACATTTATACTATATAGAATTATTGTAATTAATTAAGTAATTACGTATTCAAAATAAGTACTACTCAAGAGAGTATGTGATTTCGGACACAGCCACTGAATTGACTGACACCGCAAGTCACATGACAGTGACGTGACACATTCATTCTATATAGAACGTACTCTTTTAGAGCTCACAAAGTAAGTACTTATTCAAAATAAGTGCTTACTAAAGAGAGTATGCAATTTCGGACACAGACCTTCCCCTCCTATTCTCTGTCGCTTAGCAAACTGCTTGTTCGTTAGAGCCACCAAGGCGGCTCTGGGCATGTGACAAAAGCACTAATCCTATTGGTTGGCCAGTTTTCTTCTCAGTGTGATGGAAAAGAGATTAGAACTAGGGGTGGGACAAAATATCAACAGGGCAATATATCGTTGTCCTTCATGCGATACGAGAATCAATACCAATATTTTAATTAATAAAATAAGGCACTCTAAATAGATTTCCCTGCTCCCAGCGTTGCTACTTCATGGCTCCTCGAGGTGGCGCTCAACACATAAATGAGGGAAAGGTGAAGTTAACTAGCCTAAGAAAAGTTTTTTAAAGGGATGGTGGACAGCAGTGTGAGTAAAATAAAAGATGCCCCAGCCACATTTAAGTCCAAAGTCTAAACCTTTTCACAGGCATTTTGTTTCCATAGTTAGATAGATATTGTGATGTATCACTATAGGATTGTCTAGCAATATATTGATTATCGTAGAATGCCTGTATTGTGATATTATTGGTATCGTATCGTGAAGTACCCAGTGATTCCCATTTTAAAAAATCTGCTGCATTGATAGTATGCAAATGTTTGTGTTGATCGTTAAAGGGTACATAACACAGTTTCTGCCAATCTCATGTTAATCTATAGAGTAGTATTGCATCCTTCATATCTCCGAAGAGTCTTTAGTTTTATCATATTTATAAAAGACAGATATGCTATACCGATTCTTTCTGAAAACAGGAGCTCGAGGAGGCGTGCAGTGGGCAGAGCTAAAGAGTCACAAACACACACATACATCATACATTGTGGCATTATCCCTGGATAACTTTCGATTCACTATACGTTCGTGTTGTTTACATTATATGCACTTACACGCCGACTGCCAACAAAACACATTTCAAAACAAGTAATTTGATGCAGTTTCACTCAATGCCTGCGGTTTCGACCTTGTGACCAGGAACAAACAAACAAACACACTTGCAGAAATCCGTTGCTGCTCTGGAAAAACAAACTGCGTCCACTGTTTCCTTTACACTGGGTTATTTGGGAAGCTTCCCTATCTTTCCCTCACAACAAAACACTTCTTTAAGCCATGTGTCCACCAAAGCATTTTTTTCACTCAGCTGGCTGGCGTATTCAATTGTTTTCAATGGGAGCGCCGCATTTTTAGAATGCCATGAGCGTGACGAGGGGGTGAGCGAGTATTTCACGCTCAAACGCTGAGCGTTCGGTGCGTTTTTTACTAGTTGCAGAGAGTTGAAGAATGTTCAACTTTAAGTAAAACACAGTGCTCATCACTGTCACTTTTCACCCAGCCGTCCAATCAGAGTAGAGGAGGGGCGGGACAAATACAACACAAACCAACCGCCACATTCTGCTTGTACAACGTACACAGATAAACACAAACATAATAATGGAACAAAATTATTTAAAACAAGAGCCAGATCAAATACTTAACATTGTATCAGCATTTTTATATAGAATCAGTACAGAAACAAACTATCTGTGAAATGAGATACTAGTAATGCTTCCACGGATATTCCATATCATAACAAGCAAAGAGTCTCAACTGGGGAAAAAAACACTGCACTGCCAAAATGCTCTCAAGCGCCCACAGCAAGTCGTTTTTAGCAGAGCGCCTGGCGTTTTCAGCTGGATAAAAACGCTTTGGTGGACACGCGGCCTTAGTGACGTTGATTCCGTGGTCTAAAAACTAAATGACAGTGCTGCCAACGGCTTCTGTAACCCGAACGAAGCTTGCTGATGGCCGTGCTCTTGCTCTCGCTCTGGTTGATGTGTGCACACGCTCATCCGGAAGAAGTGCCCATACAAGCAAGTTCGCCCTTTATGACTTCATACAGGGCCATACTTGAAAAAAAAAAACTTTCCGAAACTTGTTTGAATCCTGAAGGAGTGTATACGTCCAACTCGTTTTTTTTAATTTTTATTATGGTCATGTTTAGCATGAGCCTCCAACACTTTAACAATGTAAACAAGTCAGAATGCATGAAAATTCAAATTAAAAGGTTTTGTGCATTAATGTTTTACACCAAATATTCATCTCGGTGTATAAATCTTGAACGTGTGAAACTTTTCATAAAAAAAAAAACATACTTAAATATGTGGAAATCACAACTTCTAGTAATAGTCATTAACGCAGTGATGTCTCTCATATGTTGCTTCAGGTTTGTCGGCGTCTGAATGGTGTACGTGTGACCAGCTGCAAGAGTGCAAAGGATCGTACGGCCATGTCAGTGACCCTGGAGCAATGTCAAATCCTCCAGAATGAGCACTGCATGGCCCCGCAGGTCTTCACCCAGGCCTTGGACTGTATGCGCAGGTGAGGCAACACTTACAGTCAGCGGTCATTCATTTAATTACGCATCATTCCATCCCTGTCTCTCAATCGCCTCTCTGGTCCACAGCGAGGGCTGTCGGCGAGAAAACACCATGAAAAACGTAGGCAGCCGGAAATACGCCTTCAACTCCCTCCAGCTGAAGACTTTCCCTAGGCAGTACAGACCACCAGAGGGCACCTATGGCAAAGTGGACACTTGATCTGACAAGCAGTTCGCTGTTCTAGCCCTCCGTGACTAGAGCTGCATGTTTCTCCTCGCTCACTTTACTTTATTACCACATATTTGAAGGAAGGTTTTATTATGCACACTGGTTATCATCCAGATGACAATGTTAATATTTTCAGATCCCCAACCTCTTCTATGACCCGTGGCTCTGAGAAGAAAGGAGATCACTTGAAGGTATATGAGTAGCTCACTTTGGTTGTTGCACTGAATGCAGGTAAGAAGGCCTGTTAGATTCCTAATGACTTTATTTATCAGAGCAGTTCCCAAATAATCCCAAATTCATTCCATCTGTGTTTAGTTGATACATTTGAAATGCTTTACAGCACCACACTTGGTCTTTGTACTAAAATACAAAGGTTAAAACTATCAGCTGTGTTTTATCATCCTTAAATTGCATTTCAAGTTCAGTAGGTTACAGGTAATGTGTACGTGCTGTGGTAGAGTAGATAATTTGTTCCCAAAGCCAGTTTTAACATTTATAAGGATTAGTCAGGTTGTTAAGTTAGAGAATCCACATATGCACACCATCCTCACTTCATTTAAAGTATACACAAAACTAGCTGCCTTAAGAGAGTCCACCATTGCAAACTCATTTGTTAAGATAAATATGTAGATATTTTCGAATCTGTGTATGACTCTTTGTGACGTGGCAGATTGGTTTATTTATTGACCGTAAGACTCTCTCTTTACGGAAGTGTTAGTGCTTTAATGCAGGCCTTTACCCTCCTGACTTGCATTGTACGGGTTGTAGAGTTTAAGGGGACAAGCTTCCTCATACTGTTGCCAAGCACAGCTAGTCTCTGTACAGTGAGCATACTGTGTGAATATACATTCTTTGTAAGGAAATCTGTGAGAAGACACTATTGATACGTTCATTGACTGTCTATACATGTTTTCATAGTTCAAAGTTTCTTTGTTGGACGTTTGTATTGGTTGATATGAATGTCAGTACTGGTCTATTAAGGAGCACTGCTGCAACTGGTCCTACAATGTGAAGAATATTCCCTGCAGTCTTTTGTTTTTGAAGAGCAGAGGGATGCATCTAGACTTTATTTTATTGTATTAGTTAAACAAAAACCGTAATGTTGCATTACTGAACATCTTAAAAGACTGCATATGTAATGACCACAGTAAGAAATCATCAGCCTTTTTCTCTGCACAAATAAATGCACAACTGGACAGTAGTTCCTGGTTTGTATATTGCAAGACCGGACTACTGAAAGCTTAAATGTGCAACTTGGGAGACAAGAGCATGTGTCTGTCTTTCTTAACCTCTGCTAAAATGATTTCGATTTAAACCAGATGCACTGCATGGAAGGTAGGCTACTAGTGTTATTTAAGATTATACTTAATTGTTATTTTTAATTAATGTATATTTAATTATTTTACCTCTTTGTTTGTTTAATTTCTTATGTTTTCAGATTTTTCCCCTACTGTTGTAAGTGCAAAAGCACTGCTGTGTTATCAGAGCATGCTGCCTTTTTTTTTAAAATGTATGTTCAAATACCTTGCTGTACAAAATGCCCTTTTCTTTCCCTCAAACATAAAGCTTTACAATTAAAATAACATGCCAGCGTAAATTAAGCTACTTTATTGCGTTGTTCACTACTATGTTATATAGACATACAGACCATATACAGGGGTATATATACTGGAGGGGAACGTAATCAGCGACAGGAAATATAACGTATAAAACTGACATTTGGATATTTGACTTAACAGTGACAGAATGTTTACTGCACACATAGGCATACTGAGGCCTAGATCCACTTTTTTCTCCTTAAAGGAACACGCAGACTTTTTGGGACTTTATCTTATTCACCGTATCCCCCAGAGTTATTTAAGTACATACCATTCTCATCTCTGTGCGTGCCATAACTCGGACGCACCCACCGCTAGCCTAGCTTAGCACAATAAGTGACAAAATAACACCAACATTTTCCTATTTACATGTTGTGATGTGTATATAGTCACATCGTGTACTAAGACTGACGGAAAATGAAAAGTTGCGATTTTCTAGGCGGATATGGCTAGAGACTAAACTCTCATTCCTGCGTAATAATCAAGGAACTTTGCTGCAGTACCATGGGTGCAGCGGAGCAATGATATTACGCAGCGCCTGAAAATAGTCCCCAGTACGCTCTCTATGCAAGCAGGCTGTCACGTTGGTGATGTTGACGGAAGTTAACGCTGTTTAATATCATTGTGCCGCTGCGCCCATGGTACTGCTGCAAAGTTTCTTGATTATTACGCAGGAATGAGAGTATAGTCTCTAGCCATATCCGCCTTTTCATTTTCCGTCAGTCTTAGTACACGATGTGACGATACACATCACAACATGTAAATAGGAAAATGTTGACATTATTTTGTCACTTAATGAGCGGTAGGCTAGCTGGAGCCGTTTACCTCCAGTCTTTGTGCTAAGCTAGGCTAGCGGTGGGTGCGTCAGTTATGGCACACACGGAGATGAGAATGGCATGTATGGACTTATCTAACTCTGGGGGAAACGGTGAATAAGTCCAAAAAAGTCAGCGTGTTCTGGCTTTTATGGTTCGGTTGCTTATAAAAACTTAATTCTGGATTTTTTTAGCTTGTTTGCTGTACACCTTGTCACATAGCTGATTTTAGACATTGTTTAGACACAAGGAGGCAGCCTCACGCAATACAAAGTCAATGGAGACAGCTGGATTGGCCCAACCATCTATGATGCTGAAAATTCAGCTTTGATCACAGAAATAAATTACATTTTAAAATACACTCACCTAAAGGATTATTAGGAACACCTGTTCAATTTCTCATTAATGCAATTATCTAATCAACTAATCACATGGCAGTTGCTTCAATGCATTTAGGGGTGTGGTCCTGGTCAAGACAATAGGCTTGTTCGACTTCACCCAGCGATGCGCAGACCGATCGGCGGCTGACTTGAAGCAGTGCATGCCGGTTAGAAATTTTGTCCGACTTGATGCAGCGCCGACGCCACGTGACAGTGACGTATGTCAACAAAGTGCCGCGAGAGCGATTCGAGAGTAGCCGGCTAATACAGCCGGTGCAGTTTCTCCAGAGCAGCTGCAGAAGGCAGGACTCTGGTGACGACACAGCTGTTCCACGATTGGCTAGATTCACCGCATGACAGCGATCACGTGTGTTTCGTGTTTATTCTAAAACCTTCGCTCCTGTAATGCGCACAAATCTGTTTTTTATAACAGTAAAACCTCCTTTCATGTAGTCGCGATGTTATATTGTCATGTTTATCAAAATAAACTGATTAAAAACGTAAACCCCACTTCATTGATAGTGCAGGCTTATATGTTGAACTTTATTCTTGTACAAACACACGCTGTATTAAGCAGTGCATAAAGTATTACATGACAATAATGTCTCTGAAACATCTGTGCATTGCCAAATATTGCATTTATTTCACTTCAGCTGTGATAAAGTATGCAAACACAGCGCGAAGTCACTACGGGACGCAGAAAGTGTCCGACTTCACGTCTCTGTTTGCAGCTCCTCCCCGCCTGCACACGGCTACTCTCGCCGATCGGATCCATCAAGCCGCAGCCGATGTCGAACACACCTAATCTCCTGAACTCCAAACTGAAAGTCAGAATGGGAAAGAAAGGTGATTTAAGCAATTTTGAGCGTGGTATGGTTGTTGGTGCCAGACGGGCCGGTCTGAGTATTTCACAATCTGCTCAGTTACTGGGATTTCCACGCACAACCATTTCTAGTGTTTACAAAGAATGGTGTGAAAAGGTGAAAAACATCCAGTATGCGGCAGTCCTGTGGGCAAAAATGCCTTGTTGATGCTATAGGTCAGAGGAGAATGAGCCGACTGATTCAAGCTGATAGAAGAGCAACTTTGACTGAAATAACCACTCGTTACAACCGAGGTATGCAGCAAAGCATTTGTGCCACAACACGCACAACCACAACACGCACAACCTTGAGGCGGATGGGCTACAACAGCAGAAGACCCCACCGGGTGCCACTCATCTCCACTACAAATAGGAAAAAGAGGCTACAATTTGCACAAGCTCACCAAAATTGGACAGTTGAAGACTGGAAAAATGTTGCCTGGTCTGATGAGTCTCGATTTCTGTTGAGACATTCAGATGGTAGAGTCAGAATTTGGCATAAACAGAATGAGAAGATGGATCCATCATGCCTTGTTACCACTGTGCAGGCTGGTGGTGGTGGTGTAATGGTGTGGGGAATGTTTTCTTGGCACACTTTAGGCCCCTTAGTGTCAATTGGGCGTCGTTTAAATGCCACGGCCTACCTGAGCATTGTTTCTGACCATGTCCATCCCTTTATGACCACCATGTACCCATCCTCTGATGGCTACTTCCAGCAGGATAATGCACCATGTCACAAAGCTTGAATTATTTCAAATTGGTTTTGTGAACATGACAATGAGTTCACTGTACTAAAATGGCCCCACAGTCACCAGATCTCAACCCAATAGAGCATCTTTGGGATGTGGTGGAACGGGAGCTTCGTGCCCTGGATGTGCATCCCACAAATCTCCATCAACTGCAAGATGCTATCCTATCAATATGGGCCAACATTTCTAAAGAAGGCTTTCAGCACCTTGTTGAATCAATGCCACGTAGAATTAAGGCAGTTCTGAAGGCGAAAGGGGGTCAAACACAATATTAGTATGGTGTTCCTAATAATCCTTTAGGTGAGTGTATATTGAAATAGGAAACTGTTATTTTACATTTAAATATTTCACAACATTACTGTTTTTTTTTTTTTTTTTTTTAATAAAATGAATACAACCTTGGTGAGCATAAGAGACTTCTTCTAAAAACATAAAAAATCTTACAGACCAAAAATGTTTGAATGGCAGACAGTGTATGTATATTGTATGTGTATCTATAAAATTGATCTGCCATTCTACGTTCATTCTACACAGATCTATGTTCTTGTTTTGTTTTTATTATCATCTAAGGCCCTTTGTGAGATGTTCACCAAACTTTGCATAAGCTCCATGCTGGCAAAAATGTATCAATTATGTTTACATTATTTCTCAATTTTAAGCCTAATGTATTTCTATGAAGCATTGTGAGTAGCAAAGCACTTGTGTGCTGAACTTCAAGCAAGTCATACAGACAGCACATCCTCATATAACCACCAACCCAGAAGCATGATGATTATGGAAGCATATGTGTTGCAAAATTCAATTTGCAATGCAATATATCAGGGTACCATAAATCTTAACCTAGAGGGCCAATGCGCTGCAGAGTTTAGCTCCAACCCTGATCAAATTCACCTACCTGTGATTTTCTAATGATCCTGAAGGCAAGGCATTGATTGGCATGTTCAGGTGTGTTTGATTAAGATTAGAGCTAAACTCTGCAGGAAAGTGGATCTCGTGGACCAGATTTGAGGATCCCTGCAATTAGCATCTGAAATGTATTGCCATTTTGCATATTGCATTGCAAATTCAATATTGAAACACAAATGCTATAGTCTATATATTTTTGAGCTGAAACTCATCGTAATGATGACATCATAAAACATGCATTTAATTCAACATGATACACCACCTACAGTCAGTCATACCAAAAACTATTCAGACACCAGATATTTTTTTACTAGTGGGTGCAGGACACTATAGTTAATTTATGTAACTGAGGATAGCAAAATAAAGTAAACTGTGAAGACATATACCCAACAATTCTTCATACAGACACTTTGACCTGAACATGTTTTGTTTAAGTGTTTTTCTTTAATTGCTAATTCGACCTTTTACACCACAGACTGAACAAAATTAAGCATTTCTTCGTAATTGGTTGACTAAAATTGGTAGCTTATTATCTACTTACATTTAACAGCCGATTGGTTGATTGTAATCCATACCTTTCTAGCAAAGTTATCTGACATTATATCAAGATCAATTTGTTCTGACACAGTTAAACTCTGAGTTACCATTTTCTAAACTAGACATATAGCAAATCAACTGTGATAATGTGAGAAAATGTTGAGGTGTCTGAATAAATTTTGGTTTGACTGTATCGACAGTATTTTGTTTTGTACCGAGAGCCCCCATTTATAATACCTTTATTGTATTGGAATGATAGGTAACACTATCACAGCTAATAATACACCGTTTCCTATGGCGCAATCCTCCAAGGGGCGAAAAAGCCGAATCCCCAATGAGCCGTTACAAATTACAAGACTTTCTTTTCTTATTAAATACAATTGTCTAATAAAAAAATAATAAATGAATACTATTATAAAAGTAATATCATCCAGCAATCCAATCGCTGTAAAATATTTAAATAAGAAAAACGTTTTATCTTGAAATTGCACACGACTGTGATTGGTCCACCCTGGCAGCGCAGAGAAAAGCACCAGGAATCACGCGACAGCGACGACGTTTTTTTTGAACAGTTAATTTCGAGGAACCGATTCAACAAATATTCAGCGATTAACGTGGTACAGGACACCCAGCGTGCAATATGACATGGTTTACAGCGCTATTTATTACTGTTTTAAAAGGGTTATCGGTTCAATGAACTTTTAACTTAAATTCCAGCCGCATCAACCATTTTTTGCGGTTAGAGTCAGAGTCAAGAACCATGAACGAATCATTTTCAGACTGGCTTTGTGAACGGTTCACTAAGAAGATCTGACTCAAAAGATCCGACAATGCAACCCTGGCCTGATTCACGGAGGAAGAAGTTCCAGTTCGTGTTGAGTGAGTCCCGGATATACGGTGAGTATACGGATACGGAACTTTTTAAACCACTGAGTTAAAATATATACAGTTAATATTAAAATAAGATACTTATCAGTCGATTGCACAGAGTGCGTGTGCACTTTAACTTAGGTAGATGTTCTCTTGTGCATTTAGATTGACTTTTAGAGAAGTGTTTCTTAGAAGACGACAGACACACGGATTTACCATAACTCGGTAAACAGTTACCGTTATTTTCGGTTTGTTGTGTGTTGCTTACCAGTATCAGAATATTGGGGATTTTATTCAATTGACAATCTTTATAAATGTCAATATCACAACAAGGTAACTAGACATTATACCATCTCCAGCCTTTGAATAAGTACTCCAGAACATCAAACATGGATGATTTATGAAACATTTTCATGTTATCAGGTGGCTTCGAATGAACTTTTGCTTAAATGGCATGCATTATCTTACAACTGTTCTTTTCGTATCATCTCGTAACAGATTTTGTAAAACAGAAACATGCATTTTCTGTAAAGCTGCTCTGGAATATGTATAGTGAAAAGCGGGAAGGGAATGTGAATTAATGTGCATTGAGTTGAAAGAAGACAGTCACCGCTTTCTCAGACTGGAAAATTCTGAACACAGTAATCATCAGAATATCTGTTCTCCTGTCTCTGAAAATGTCCAGATTTTTAAATCTTGTAGCGGACATTCATTTTAGGTGGCGTATAGTCAACTCGATGACTACAATACATTGAAAATATACATAAACGGAAACTAAGTGAAATGTTTTAAAAACGGAAGTGCATCACAAAGCTCAGTGCAAGTACTCCATTGCGTAAGTTTCTATCCAAAGTTCATCCTACTGATAAACTGACTCTTCTTACAGATATCGAAAGCTTGTGACGGCATCAGACAGCTTTCAAGAAACTCACAACCACTTAACTACAGGTAAGAGAAATCCTGCCCGGACCTCATTCATGCATGTACTAGGCCTAGTTACTAATCAACTTAGTCATTTGGAAGACACCCTAAGTGTCCAACAGTACTTTAGTTGTATGAAGTGTCTTGCTCAAGGGCACAAAGCCATGTGAGTTTTGAATGTACAACTTTCACCAGCTTGGACCTTTAATCAGGATACTCCACCAACTGTTGTTTAACTAAATTACTTGTGTTCTCATATATTTGTGCAGAAGCCAGCATGAAGAAATTGCTTGTGGACGTGGACTGTGGGGTGGATGATGCTCAGGCTCTCATGATGGCTTTGGCTGTGCCGGACGTACAGATCCTGGGCATCACCTGCGTTAATGGCAACACTTCAATAGATAACGTATGCAAGAATGTCCTGCGTGTCCTGAAAGTGTGTAAGCATGTGGAGGTGAGATATGCTTGGAAAGTGGTCAGTACATTTTTACTATTGTGCAGTGTTGAAAGGCTCTAAGGAAAGCGTGTGCGGAAAGCCCTTATATGGATATGTGTGGGTGCGTTTTATGCTTACGAACGTTTTGTGAATCAGGCGGAGATTTTTCGTGAGAAGTTCTCCAGTTCTCATGGACCACATTCACCCAAATCCCGCTCAGATGTGACATTTATCTTTGCTGTAGCCTTCTATACTTGTTGTAGCCATTAAACAATGTATTTTGTTTCATATTTAAATATTATAATTTTATTTCAAATTTCATCTGATCATGAAAAGTGCAAAGATGCGAGTGGGTCAGAAATTATTTTGACCAATTCATTAAGTTTTGTTTTGTAGAAAGCAATTTCATTTTGTATAAATTGCATCTTAATTTTAATCAACGTTTTATCAGCCAATTGCCTGGATTGAATAAATAAAAAGCAGACAATAATCGTGACGAGGCACCGAAGCGATCGCTTGCATTGCTTTTGAACATAAATAAACCAAAACTCAGCAGGCTACTTATAATAATAATAATTAATTACATTTATATAGCGCTTTTCAAGGTACTCAAAGCGCTTTACATAGAAGGGGGGAATCTCCTCAACCACCACCAATGTGCAGCATCCACCTGGATGATGCGACGGCAGCCATTTTGCGCCAGTACGCCCACCACACACCAGCTGATTGGTGGAGAGGAGACTGAGGGATGATGCCAATCGTATATATATGGGGATGATTAGGAGGCCATGATGGACAGGGGCCAATGGGCAAATTTGGCCAGGATGCCGGGGTTACACCCCTACTCTTTATCGATGGGCATCCTGGGATTTTTAATGACCACAGAGAGTCAGGACCTCGGTTTTAACGTCTCATCCGAAGGACGGTGCTTGTTACAGTATAGTGTCCCCATCACTATACTGGGGTGTTAGGACCCACACAGACCACAGGGTGAGCACCCCCTGCTGGCCTCACTAACACCTCTACCAGCAGCAACCTAGTTTTCCCAGTTGGTCTCCCATCCAGGTACTGACCAGGCTCAGCCCTGCTTAGCTTCAGTGGGAAACCAGTCTTGGGCTACAGGGTGATATGGCTGCTGGTTCCAACTTGCATCACAGACATGAGAAATATGTGTATAGAAACTTTTAAATGAAACAATTCGAAACTAAATAGTTAAGCAAAGTGCACTGTTCATGCGAGCAGCTCATGACTGGCGTCTCAGAGCGGTTCTGTTCAGAATGCTGCGCTTCATCACTGCATGTGCTGTGAGTTTAACACGCATTTTTAGACAAATCCTGATTTGTGCAACTTTGTACACATTTGTTTCTTAGTTGTAGTATTAGTTCTTACTTTGCTAAAAATATATATATTATTTCTGATTATGGCATAGCTTTCTGCCTACTCAATTAGGCTAATAAAGTAATTATTGAAAAAACACAAATGCTTGATCAAGGGCCCGGCCCGACCCGGCACGAGGATAGTGGCGGGAAATATCGGGGGTTGGGTCAAGTTCAAGCTCGGGCAGAGAATCTAAACTCTACTGCCTAATATATACATTTTACATAAAGCAAATGTCAAAACTGTAACTCAAGGTTTGTTCCTGTGACGTTTGGCAAAAAGCCTATTGATTGGATGGTTGTTATTGCTGTGATGTCATGTGAGTGACAGGTTGATCCTGCCCTCACGCCATTAAACACATCATCAAAGAAGAGATGAGATTAGGGTTGCCACCTTCAGTGTGGCAAAATAAGGGACACCCATTCATGACACCCACTCGCCCCCACAAAAAAACAAAAAAACAATTGCATAACGGACAGACATAAAGAATACGTCATGAAATTATTATTTCAACATTTACAATTTGAAAGCTCAATAATAAACCTTATAAGAAAACATGAGATCAAGTATGTGAACTTGCAACAGAACACATTTTATATTATTTTACATTTGATTTTATTTATTTCAAAATAACTCTTTAGTAGCCTATTTGGTGCACTTTAAAGGGATAGTTCACCCAAAATGAAAATTCTGTCATCATTTACTCACCCTCATGATGTTTCAAACCTGTACGAGTTCTGCTGAACACAAAAGAAGATATTTTGAAGAAAGTTCAAAGTTCAGCCTGTAACCAGGCTGTTTTGAGGGCACCATTGACTTCCACAGTAATCTTCCTATGTGTTCATTCAACATAACAAAGAAATGTATACATGTTTGGAACAACTTGAGGGTGAGCAAATGATGACAGAATTTTTATTATTGGGTGAACTGTCCCTTTAAGCAGTCATTCTGAAACAGTAATCACTTTTTTGAATTTCAAAAAAAAAAATGTTTTTATTTTATTCATTTACTTAAATTATGACTATATTATCATGTAATTATTTGTCCCATTTTTATCTAAATATTTTTTTAAATGTCAAATATTAATTATGTCAAATATTAAATAAATGTCAAATACAAATATTAATCAAATTATTTATTATGTATGATGAATAAAATTAATATAAATTAATAATAACATTTATAAGGCTATAATCTATTAATTAACCTGTCTAAAAAATAATAATTCTGTCTGCCAAGCTCTGATAATGTATGGAATATTATATTAATATATTATCCATTTAAAAAAACTATAGGCCTACCTTTAGAAGCACGGATGTGTCTGTCAGCGCTGCTGCTTAAATCAGACAGTCTGAGACACTGAAATGCTTCTCATAAAGTGTGCAGTTGAGGTTCATCATGAGTTACTGGACAGACCCATTGATACCTTTTTGATATTCAGTTCTATATCTGGAGATCCTCTTGCGTTCAAACGGTGGACGCGACGCAAGCCCAACATGTTTTTAAAACACCTCGCAAGTTTGCAGGCACACTGGCACAGCGCATGTTCTCGAGACTCCGGCAACTAAAACACAATCACTCACAAATGAGCTCCTGTACTACTTATTGTGAAATTGATTTCTTTATATTTGTATTTCTTTATATTTTTTGTAAAAATACGGGACAAATCGCGTCCCGTATTGGTTTGATACGGGACACGTCATTTTGCTTGTAAATACGGGACGATTCCGTATTTTACGGGACGGGTGGCAACCCTAGATGAGATGTCACCGCAAGGGGGGCAGTCGTGGCCCAATGGTTAGAGAGTCGGACTTGTAACCGGAAGGTTGCAGGTTTGAGTCTCAGGTCTGGCAGGAATTGTCGGTGGGGGCAGTGCCAGCGCTCTCCTCCACCCTCAATACCACGACTGAGGTGAGGCCCTTGAGCAAGGCACTGATCCCCGGGCGCCGCAGCAATATGGCTGCCCACTGCTCTGGGTGTGTGTGTGTGTGTGTGTGTGTGTGTTCACTACTGTGTGTGTGCACTTGGATGGGTTAAATGCAGTGCACAAATTCCAAGTATGGGTCACACGTCACTTCACTTCAAGCAGGAGGCAAAGTTAATTTGATTAAAGATTACGAGCGTGAAAGATTCATACACATTAATGAAAGCTGTGCACGGATAAATCATTTAGAATAAATGCTGCAATATTCCATAAAAAAAGAATGGACTTTGAAATTACAACGCTAGCTCTGTGTTGTCAGTTTTTTTTTAGCAAATAATCCACTTTTTTTTAGCAAATAATCCACTTTTTTTTTTTCAAAGAGTTCATACTTTTCACTCATTTGCTAAAAGTGAGGTAGTGTTTCCTACAAGTTTTGTGCAATGTTTGCATAACTGTGACAACCTGTAGAAACTGGTGAACAATTCTCAAGAGTGGACAGTTTAACTGCTCAGCACCAACAAGGGACTCATGAACAACCAGCACAAAAACAATTGTAGATCATCTAGGGAATGACACAGCATTAAAGGAACACACCAACTTTTTGGGACCTTCTTATTCACCATATTCCCCAGAGTTAAATAAGTCCATACCATTCTCATCTCTGACACACCCACCGCTTAGCACAAAGACTGGAGGTAAACGGCTCCATCTAGCCTACCGCTCAATAAGTGACAAATAACACCAACATTTTCATGTATCATCACATCATGTACTAAGACCGACGGAAAATGAAAAGTTGTGATTTTCTAGACCGATACGGCGAAGAACTATACTTTAATCCCTGCGTAGTAATCAAGGAATTTTGCTGCCATACCATGGGTGCAGCGGCACAATGATATTACGCAGCGCCTGAAAATAGTCCCCAGCACACTGTCTGTGCAAGCAGGCTGTCATGTTTGGTGATGTCGACGGAAGTTAACGCTGCGTAATATCATTGTGCCGCTGCACTCATGGTACGGCAGCAAAGTTCCTTGATTATTACGCAGGAATGAGAGTATAGTCTAGAAAATCGAAACTTTTCCTTTTCCGTCGGTCTTAGTAAACGATGTGACTATACACATCACAACACCAACGTTTACTATTTACATGTTATTGTCACTTATTGAGCTGTAGGCTAACTGGAGCCATTTACCTCCAGTCTTTGTGCTAAGCTAGGCTAGCGGTGGGTGCGTCCGAGTTATGGCACGCACAGAGATGAGAATAGTATGGACTTGTATAACTCTGGGGGATACGGTGAATAAGCTAAAGTCCCAAAAAGTCTGCGTGTTCCTTTAAGAATCAAGCATATGTGAACTTTTGAATTAGGTAATTTCTGTAAATTCAGCTATTATTTTGTTTTGTGTAAACACAGACGGACGAATTCATTGATAGTTAAAATCTATGAATTCAAAAGCTTCGACAGGCGTCATTTCACTATTATTGAAAGATTTGATCATCTGTATTGGATAAACGGCCCAGACTGTGGTAATGTGGAAGTGATGAACAGAGAGTTACAGAAATATTACATTGTGGTTGTTTTTCAGGGATTTCTTCATGTTCAGAACAGAAATATATTATTTTATAATGCTAACTGTTTGCATAGATATTGAGCTTAAATAACTTGAGTAACTTGACTAGCACATGACGGCCATTTACAGTGTAAACAGAAAACCTGATTGTGTCTCTGAATTGCTAGATTCCTGTCTTTCGTGGAGCGACTAAATCGCTCTTGGGGGAAACCGTCGGAACAGGAGATTTTCATGGCAAAGATGGACTCGGGGACGCCCCAGACCCCCAAGCTCCTGGTCTGGATCTTGTCCAGAAAGAGGGCGCTGTGTCAGCCATGATCCGAATAGTCAATGAGAATCCTGGACAGGTGTGTATGATTATACAGTAGCAAATATTGATTATATTATTGAATATTGTTTAATGGAAATAACATGCATTTCGAGTATTTAACTATGTGTTGTTCCTGCTTCTCTAAGGTGTCTTTAGTGGCTACGGCTCCGCTGACTAATGTGGCTTTGGCGGTGAAACTGGACCCTTCATTTCCCCAGAAACTCAAAGGCCTTTACATTATGGGCGGCAATATAGACTGTGAGTCCCTAAAACTTTGTTTTATCAGAATAGGAAGGAGCAATATATCCAATATTAGAGCTGTTAAGTTTTATTTATTTCAGTGAAGTTTAATGTGACCGCTTGGATGAATTAGTCAAAAAACCTCTACAGTTAATGTTTCTCTAAAAACAGACTTTTACTTGGCAGTGGTCAGTTTAGCTGCAATGATGGCTTCTAAATCTAAATGGTCACTTTAAACCCATTTACTGAAAATGAATCAATGCCGTCAAAACATAAATAGAAATATAGAGATAAATCCTAACAAGTTTGGATTATTTATGATTTTTGGATATTTTTGAACAAGAAGTCTCTTATGCTCACCAAGGCTGCATTTATTTGATCATAAATACAGTAAAATACAAGGAACTTTGAGCCGTACCATAAGTGCAGCGCCGCAATGATATTACACAGCGCCTGAAAATAAGCTAACTTCCATCAACATAACCAATGTCACAACCTGCTTGCACAGAGAGCGTGCTGGGGACTATTTTCAGGCACTGTGTAATATTAATGTGCCTGTGCACCCATGGTATGGCAGCAAAGTTCCCTTATTACTACGCAGGAATAAGAGTATAGTCTCTAGCCATATCGGTCTAGAAAATCGCTACTTTTCATTTTCCGTCAGTCTTAGTACATGATGTGATGATACAGCGGTAGGCTAGCTGGAGCCGTTTACCTCCAGTCTTTGTGCTAAGCTAGGCTAGCAGTGGGTGCGTCAAACAGAATTATGGCACGCACGGAGATGAGAATGGCATGTATGGACTTATCTAACTCTGGGGGATACGGTGAATAAGATAACATCCCAAAAAGTCGGCGTGTTCCTATAGTATAAAGTATAAAACAGAATAGAATACAATACGAACAGGATAGAATACGTGTTCTTTTAACAGAAAAGCTCAGATTGGGAATTTAAAGTACTGAAATCTGGCAACTGCAAGCATCAACGCTGGAACGCTCATCTTTTTCCTCCTGACAAAACCAAAGAGTAATTTTTGGTCAAGTTTTTTAAGCTACATTTTAGTCTCGTCTTTAACACAGAGCAGGTTGCATGCCAGGATCGCTTCATTGTAAAACGAAAGGCACCTCCGTTCACCACTTCGTCATCTGTGTACAAAAAAGGCTGGGAAGAGGGCGGACTCTGTATGTTGCTCGTGGCGGTCATATACAAATAACTAGCTAGTTACGTCAAAACCAAGCGGCAACCTCTCGCAGTTTCTTTTGAAGCCAATACGGAAGAGACTTAAACTGCAATTCATCGACTGGCCACTAGGGACATGCTCCAGAAGGGAGCAGAATCTCATTGAGCCCCATGTTAAAATGCCCAACTTTACAGCAGAAAAACACGTTTACAGCCTGGTACAAATTGTGGCTTTGGTCTATACGGCTAATTTTGATCTTCATGACAACTGTGAGGGGGGTGATTTTTTTTATTTTTATAACTCATTCGTTTACATTATATAAAGCATTAAAGTTCTGCATAATTAAGGGTGTGGCCACTTTGAGTGACAGGTGGATAGCCATTTATCTGCTGTCTGTTAGTCATCGTGTCACCTCAGCTCCACCAACGTCCCGCCTTTTTGCCCATTATCTTTTATCCGGGAGTGACGCGCTGACAAGATGGCAACGGCCGGCTCGTCCCTACTTTGTGCTTCAAAACGGCTCTTCAGAATCCCACGGTTGACGTCACAGACACTACGTCCATATTTTTTTACAGTCTATGGTCAAAACCGGCAACAAATTGAAACAGGTCACCGAATGACACATTTTCAAACCCAGACAGTTTATAACAAACTGGCTGCATGATTTCAGCTTTTCTGAGCTGGCAGACACAGCAGAAACCTAACTAAATGCAACAACAACAAAAAAGCTACAAAAGTGAAAGTTTCATTCTATGGCACCTTTAAATCTTCCCAACTTTTGACCAGTAGTGTATATATTTCAAAAGGATGAATAGTATTTTTTTTTTATGCAATGCAATATTTCCCAGCTCTAAACCAGAATCATGTGCACCATAAATGCAAACATTATAAACAGTCTGATCTGTATTGCTGGTACCCGTCTTCTATATTAATAATTTTCATACAATTTGAATTTAACCAGGTTAGAAAAATAACACTCACTTCTCTCTAGCTCGCGGGAACACCACTGTGTGTGGAGAGTTCAACTTTGCAGTTGATCCTGAAGCAGCTTATATTGTCCTGAAGGAATTCATTTGCCCAATTTACATTGCAACCTGGGAGTTCACCTGTCACAGTAAATTACCTTGGGTGAGATCCTCATTTAAAAAACAACAACAGTGCATAGATGATTGTGTATAGTGTAAATACAACTATATTCTGTGCATCTGTGTCATATAATATTTGCATTGTGTCTGTTTCAGGAGTTCTGTGATGGTTGGCTGGCCCAGGACACGGATAAGGCTCGCTTTATGAAGCAGATCTTTGCGCATAGCATGAAGTCCTCCCATAGCGAAAGGGTTGAGAAGGAGTTGGTGGCGGGGCAGGGATTCATCTCCTTTGATTCTTATGCCATGGCAGCGGCCATAGACGAAACATATATTGTAGAAACCGATCAGAAAAGGGTCACTGTGGAGCTGGCAGGGAACCACTGCCGGGGAATGATGGTTGTAGATCACCTCGACCTTCTGAAGACGACTCACAAAGTCCACATCTTGAAGAAGGTGGATTTGGAGAAGTTTAAAGTGCTCATGATGAATGCTTTGAAATAAATGTTCATTAGCAGCCATGTCCATAATTAGGGGCCAAGCACCAAGGTGCGAAGGCACCTATTGAAACCGTTCCCGTTCCTATTATTATTATTCATCATCTTCTTCTTCCGCCACGAAGTCTATGGCAGCCCATAGAACCGTATGGTAAAAAGTTATTAAATTTGGCACACTAATAGAGGACAGTCTGAAATGTCAACATAGCAAATTTGGAGTCTCTAACTCAATCCCTCTAGCGCCACCACCTGTCCAAAGTTACACATGTTTATGCTAATAACTTTTGAACCATAAGGGCTAGAAACAAAATTTCCTCTGATTCCTTGGCTCAAACCGATTCGATTGCACCCTATGATGTCATTTTCCGTAATAATAACTTTCCCACCATTTTGAATTTTCCGAAAAACCTACTTTTGCGAACATGTCCTAGACGGTTCATCCGATTTGCACGAAAATTGAACCAGATCATCTTCAGACCATGCTGACAAAAAATCTTGCAAATCAAGTTGATTCGTTAATTCGTTTTTGATAAACACGCAAACAAATTTTATGTAGCGGTTGCAAAAACACACTTAAGGCAAAATCTCCGCAACGCTTTATTGTATTCAAACCAAACTTGGTACATGTCATCACAAGCATGACCTGAGGCAACCTGCAGTGTTTCGACGCAGCGCCACCTACTGGTCCGGAGATACCAAAAATTTGTTTGAATCTTGTTAGATTCAGGACGGCATGCCGAGTCGTCTGATATCCAATTTTACCATATCGGCCATTTTGGCTGTCGGCCATTTTGAATTATGTGCTAAAATGCTGTATTTTATGATCGCATGAACGGATTGTTACGAAACTTGGTATAGGTCATCAGCACGATGCCCTGAAGGAGCCTGAGAAGTTTCGAAACAGCTCCACCTAGTGGAGAAATTTTTTCCCCAAACGCTTATAACTCTGGGTGGGGTTCACTTATTTTCATGGGACTAACTTTTTTAGTCTCCTGAATCCTCACCGAGTCCAACGATACCAGACTTGCTAGGTTTCACTATATGGTTTGTGCAGCGTTGTAATTTAGCGCTTTAAAAACATTAGCTGATATCTTCGAAACCCCTAGTTAAATCGAGACGAAACCAGCGTCAGAAGTACGGAAACATAGGTTGATAGCTAAATGCTAATGCCCAAATGTAAAATCCAATCAAAGTCAGGTGTCAGTCATTTTTCATATAAATGTCTATAACTCAAAAACGAAACAAGATATTTTCACCAAAATTGACACAGACATGTATGGGCTCACTCCGAGGACACATAAAAAAATGGTAGGATTGTGCCACTTGGTGGCGCTATAATAGAACAAAACATGAAATTCCCATTGACTACAATGCAGTATTATGATCTAAAATGCTATACTTTACAAATGAATTGTTGTATCATTACGAAACTTGGTATGTGCCATCAGCACCATGCCTTTAAGGTACTTAAAAGGTTTCAAAACAGCACCGCCATGTGGTCCATACTTATAATGAAAAGGCCTCTTGAGGCTAGATCTCTGCAATGACATATTAGCTGTGTCCCAATTCGGGGGCTGCATCCTTCAAAGGCCGCATTTGAAGGCCGGTTGCGTCACTGCAGCGCGACGAAGAAAAATTATTTCCGCGGGTTGTTTCTACCCCATAAGTACGGTTTCGCCGCTCCAACACCCCCAAACGTAGAACTCCAGTGGAGAATTCGGCCGCTCGATGGAGAAAATCGCATTAGGAGTTTTGGACTACTTTTGTTGCAAAGACCTGGCAACCCTTCCCACCGTCCTTCTCCCCGGCCGCGAAGGAAGGATAGAACCAACCAGAACAAGTGGATCCTTCGCAGTGTATTCCTCTGCCCATCCCGCGGCCGAGAAATACACTTATACATGTAAGTATTGTGTTTTAATTTACTCAAATAACCAACGAAACGTTTTAAAAGCCGGTGGTCTTTATTTCCGTGTTACCACTGCACGGCTTTATTCTTTACTCGTGATGTAATATTTCGTTTTGTTTTATGGATAAAGTAGCAGACAGCTTAATTAAAATGAGGGCAGCAAATGAGTATTTATTTACCGGGCCGAAAAACTCGGCCAATGTGGATTGGAGTTCGACCCATTTGTAGTATTTCCATAGGATCTTGTGTAGGTAGGCTATAGGGAGGCTTTATCCTATACAAAGCCCACAACAAAAAGAATATAGAATTTGAGTATCTATAAATATGATTTCTGGAGTATTTTGTATGTTTGTAGGCTACTGATGCATCATATTTTTTTAATTTTCTTAAGATTGCACCCCTGCCTTGCAGGTAAAAAAAAAAAAAAAACTTATTAAAACTATAAAAAAAAAAAAATGTATGCAAGTTAATTATTGACAGACATGTTTATTTCCTCTGCCTTAGTATTGAAAGTGTCCTGGGACAGGTGAGGGAGTGGGAAACTTGGCCATGGTTTGTCTTCATGAATGAGGTGTTGGGACAACCCCACTGTCCTCATTGCCTCCATCCCTGAGGACACACCAGGGCCAAGTTCAGCAGTGGATGACCAAGATGAGGAGGAGCAACTCCAGCCAAGAGGAAACGAGACCGAGAGGATGAGCTGATGGAGAGACTGAGGGAGGACATGAAGAGAGAGACAGAGGAGAGCAGGGAGAGAACGGACTGATTGTTTTCTCTTCTTGAGAGATAGTTGAGAACTAAAATTTTGGTTTTGTAAATTAAAATGTGTAAATTAAATATTATCGTTCTACACATTATTTTTGTTAAGCAAGTTATAATTTGTAAATGAAATAAATAATTCTGTACATTTATTTTTGTCATGTCAATTAATTTGTAAATGAAACAATAAATTGTTCTATACATTTTTATTTACAGTACTTTTTAGAACTATTTACATAAGTTACATTTAAGATTAGAAAAACAAAATAAATTTTTAAATTAACAGTACATAAAACAGATGGAAGAAAATGTTTTTATGTAGTCTTTTATTGAGCTGGGCTGGGAGACCCTGGTGAAGCCTCTCTGGGTCAGCGGGACATCATCTGGGATCAGTGCATTTTCCACTGTCTACCAACAGGTTTGCAGTGCTGACTTATTCGACGGCTGCCATGTAGCTAATATGTTTTCAGAAAGAGGGAAGAATAAATTAAATTAACTCACATCCTCATATCAAACCATAAAATATTTTAACATGCATAACTGTTCTATGAGCTGAACTCTGCAGGACAGCGGCCCTCCAAGACCAACGGTGCCTATCCCTAATCTAGAAGACATATTTATTTAAAGGTATACTATGTAACTTTTTTCGCCACTAGAGGGCGTACATTCAAAACAACAACAATGTCTTAGCTTGATGACGATGTGAATGAATGTCGTCTTCAACTCCACCGGTAATCAATCACACGGGAATCAGAAATCATGCTCATGGATGAGATAAAGTAATAGTTTTATAAATGTTGCGTTTGATGACATGATTTTCGTTCACTATAATGAATTAGCCGCAAATAAAGTAAGGTTTAATACTAATTGGTTGTCATAGATGTTACTGTATTTCTCGAATTCAATTCAAAACTAACTTTTTGGTAAAACAAAAATAACAAAAAAACCCTAAAGCTACAGTATAAACAACAAATTTACATTTACCAGTTCTTAACATGCCTTGAAGTATTCACAGTGAACATGACCTCACCATGTTTCACATCATATGCATAGACAATAAGACATTCAAACAATAAGACTAGCACTGTTGTTTGATATAAACAAATCACACGTTTTCTGTCAGTAAAGGAATTAAACCAATTACTCACCTGTCTATTAAACACATGCAAGATCGGCGTCTCTGTCTAGTTTAAGTTTTTCGCGAAGTTCTCTCCATTTTGAAAATGCCACACCGATGTTGATCCTGGTTTTATTTCTCTTCTTGTCCCAAAATCGTCTTGGGTCATTTGGTTGACCTATACATTGACATTTACGTTGATGGGACTTGTCTTTGTCGACAGAATCAGCTGCAAACGGCAAAGAATAATTGTGTTCCATATAGGGATGGCTGACGCGAAACAGACGTTTCGGGGCTTTGCCGAGATCCCGAAGCGCAGATGTTTCGAAACACTGCTCCGAACTGTGATTCGAAACACCCATGTCACGTGACTATGGCTAAATGAAGCTTCGAAGTGTTTCATCAGGTGGCGCCTGCCGAAACTGCGTTGATTAAAGTGGGCGGGAACAAACCACACAGTCACACATCTGTGTAAACCTAATTCACCACAGTTTAAAAGTGAAGTAAATCCATCTTCACCTCGTGGGTTTTTGTGAGAGGAGAGAGATTTTGTGATATCAGTGATTTTGTGATAGCAGTGAGATTTATAGTGCGCTTTGGTTAGTTATATTTAGGCTAGATTTAAATTAGATATATTGACTGATAGGTATAGACAGTGACGTATAGTTAGGATAGATATAGTGACACATTCATATAGACTAAGTTAGATAGTGACAGATAGATAGCACAGCATAAGTTGGATATATAGAATTATATAGATATAGATTCATAGGTGATATATAGATAGATATATTAATAGAATAGATAAAAATGGAGGCTCCACGTAAGAGATGCCGTACATCTGTGGTGTGGGAGCATTTGCATTTGGAAGCACCAAATAAAGTGAGATGTGTGTATTGTGATAGGCAGCTAGCCTTCTGCAACAATACATCATCCATGATGCGCCATTTGAGGAGCACTCATCCTGCCATTTTGGAGGGTGCAGAGGATGGTAACACTCCCCCTGTACCTAGGCCTGCTACTGACACTGCTGGACCCAAGGTTCAAAAATGTGGCTTTTGGGAATTGTACCAACTGAAAAAGCTGAAAAAAAAACCTCACACTGGAGTGCGCTTCATTGATGCGTTCAAACACAGCAACTCCTGGTGAGCAGTCTCAGTCTTCATCTAACTTTATGGAGATGGTTCATCTGAATAATTATGGACATTATACTTCATATATGCTGTCAGTTTATGCTTTGTAACTAATTGTTGTTTTAATTTTCATTCAGAGCCACTAATGTCAACATCAGGACCATCATCATCATCAACAACACCAGCAGAAACCCAGGACAGTTTATGGGAACTATTTGATAGTCGTATCCGTGAAACCCAGACAACACACAGTACTACAGCTGATGCAACTGTAGAAGTGAAAAAATACCTGAAAGATGCGTTTTTGCCCAGAACGCATGATCCATTAATTTATTGGAAAGAGAGAGCAGTGATTTTCCCTCATTTGTGTGTACTTGAAAAAAAATATTGGTGCATGCCAGCAACAAGTGTCCCTTGTGAGAGGATTTTTTCAAAGGCTGGAGAAATTATATGTAAAAAAAGAAGTCGGCTGAGTCCTTCAACAGCAGAGCAATTCATATTTTTGAATAAAGAAGTTTTGTAACAAATGTGACACATTGTGGCTTTATTTATTTTATTAATGTTCATTTTGTATAACAAAAAAACTAAACATATAGTTCTTTACAATGACGAGGCTACAGGTTACAAAACCAAGACCATGTAGTTGTCAGACAGATGTTAAAAAATATTTTTTTTACATGGATCATTGTCAAGGCAATACATGCAAGTGACCACTAGATGGCGCCGTAGAGACGGGTGTCAGATTGATTCGAAGCTTCGAAACAATATGGAACATTTGCTTCAACTGCTTCATTGCTTCACGAAGCCTCGGTCTGCCCATCACTAGTTCCATAACGACTGCGCGAAACAAACTACCGGTAGTTGCTTGATAGACGCTACACCGTCCGCATTTGTCCACGAGACTATATCAGAGAATGTCTAATATGGCGAGAAGTTTCACTCTCACTGAACTTCCGGCTTCTGAACTGGTTGCAGTTCCTCTCTGATTCCATATGAGGGCGCTCACAGGACGAGTGCAGAATGAATGGAGGTCTATGGCGCTATACCAATAAAAATCCACTTTTCTCAGGATATAATTTTTTATCTAGTAATTTGAATGTTGTATTCGAAAGGAAATGCAAATAAATTACACATTGCTGGGTGTTAGATTTTTTAGAGTCACTTATTTGCTTTAAAAAGTCTTTTAAAGTGTCAATGACGTCATACACATGTACGACCAGAGATACTGCTTAACGGCAATCCTTCAGTCGCTCTGGTGCTTTCGCGCTCTGCACTTTCTTTTCTCTCGAGGCATCGACAACACAGCTGACACAGGTAAATACACGTGCTAGAAGAGTTTTTGTTTTGTTTGTTTCTGGTCCCGCTTCAGATGACACGATGCCATCAAGCGGGATCTCTGGTCGTAATCAGTCCTTCACTGACCAATCAGCGTTCATTAGCAGAATGCTAGCGTGTTATGGACAACAACAACTCAACCTGTAAGAAATCAAAAGGACATAAGTACTCGTTCATTCAACTTTCGACCTAAAACCCATGTTGAACTTGCAAAATCTACAATCATTTCTGAGATTTCTCAACGGCAAACGGGTGAAAGAGACAAATTTAGCCGTCAAGCCCCATTGACTTCCATTCATTTTGCACTCATGGCGATCGCCCCCAGTGGAACTCTGGTGGTACTACAACCAAAATTCTGTACAACAGGGCTTAATAGGGAGTGGGCAGGCTCTCCGTAGACGGGCTCTGACTATATGCTGCCATGGTTTCTACGGCAACCGAGCGGAAACCGAGGGTAATGCGGAAATGACGCCATTAACTGGCGACTCCTTCACTCCTATTCACACGTCCCGGTACCTCGGTTAAAATCGCAATTTTCTCACAATATACAAATAGTTGGAAACATTTGAGATATTGTAAGTACTCAACTGAACAAAATATATAACACTGGTCTAGTGGTTTATGGATATTCTACTACTAAAATCCTACATAGTGGACCTTTAAGACAGTGTATTTTATTTTTAGATTATTTTTTTAAAAGATAACTACTATCAAAATCTAATATCCATGTGTAAAAAGTCAGTTTTTCATAAAACCACAATATTTGCCTCTGAGATGAAGTTGAATAAAAATCTGAGGTACTTCACAATTATACTCAAATACAGAGTAAATGTATTTCGTTACATTACTAGTAATATTTAGCAGCTGATGACGTGAACTGAAATAAACATTTATACTGGACTTTAAAGTTATATTCAACTGCCTAAAAACAAAACCACTAAATATGTAGTATAAACTATAGAAAATCGTATGTTGGTAACATATTTAGTCCACATTTTATTTTTATCAGTAGATACATTAGATTACTGGAGTAAATTGAAACCCAATATTTGCATTTAAAAGTGTAATCTGGCAATTTCTCTTCAAAAATCTGACGTCGCGGCGCGCAATGAATTCTGGGGTAGGCAAGGCTGCGAAGCATCCATCCAACTATCCTTCATTTCATGGGAAAAGAAGGACGCATTTGCAGGCCGTATTTTGAGGGATCCTTCGAAGGACCTACGAATTGGGACAGCCTTCGTCGCGCTGCGGTGACGCAATCCGCTATACCTTCCACTGTAAACGAGTCTCGGTGCGTCCTTTGGAGGCCGCGTCGGCCGCGCACTTCAAAGGATGCAGCCCTTGAATTGGGACACAGCTATTGACACCAATCTTTGCAAGTGTCATTGTTCCCTTATTCTGACCACACCACATCAATTTCGTAACTGTGCCACCTATTGGTTGAAAGTGATAAATCATTATTATTGACTGTATTTATAATTTTACAGCTATTTTGCCTAAAATCACCTTTATAGGTCTTTAATTGCTCATTGCTGCAGTTGATCTGACACTGCCAGCCATTTTGCCACGTCTTGTCTTCTTCTTTGCGCTTGTTATTGACTGTATTTATCATTTTACAGCTATTTTGCCTAAAATCACCTTTATAGGTCTTTAATTGCTCATTGCTGCAGTTGATCTGACATTGCCAGCCATTTTGGCATGTCTTGTCTTCTTTGCGCTTGGCCCCGATAATGACTGCTTGCAGCTATATTTGAATCATGTTATTGCTAGATACATATTTTTTCTTTTTTTTATACACTTGGCTTTTTATACTGGCTACATTACCTTGTTAGAGTCACACAATTTAAGATAAGAAAAACTAATACTGCACAGTAAGTTGGTGTGGATGACAAACACCTGTTGAATGGGATATAAACATTTTTAATAAACAAATACTGTTTTGAACATTGTTCTCGTTTGTGGCTGCAATGATTGGATGAGAGATCATTAAAAACTGGGAAGACATTTTATTTGATGAATTCTGACGTTGATGCATTCATTTGCATCATCAGTCAAGGACAACTATTTTACACAAGAAAAAAAAATAGCTAAAAAGCAGAATATTTACAAGTTTGAGAGCTTTTCTTATGTCTTGGCACATGGTGTTATTCAGTCTCCCTTTCTACCTCTGAATCGGGATCGGGTGTCCAGCTGTAATAAAAGGAAATGGATTTCGATGGAAAAAGAGGGAGAAACATTTTACCATGTTAGCATGTGCATTTTGCCATAGTTTAGACAAGGCAAGTTTATTTATATAGCACATTTCATACTCAATGGTAATTCAAAGTGCTTTACATAGAAAATTAATTAAAATAGTGATAAAATATGCATAAGAAATAAAAATACTATATTATTTTAAAGGTCCTATTTTAAAAAAAAGACCACAGTAACTTAAACCACAGTTAAAAAACAATGATATATATAAATCAATGTTAAGTGGTCTTATTTTTTTCCATATATATATATATAGTGGTAGCAGTGGCACCACATAGGGATATTGTAGTTAACTAAAATTAAAGTTCACTTGAAATAAAATTGAGTGCACTATTTCACAGTATGTGTACTTGCCTAAGAAAGTACTGGGTTATATAAGGTAACTACATGGGTTCAAGTTAGGTTTAGGGGTAGTACCTACTCGTTACCCAGTTATTGTAATTATTACTATAAAAGTACATAGTAATGTATATGTGGAAAAGGACAGTACTGCCAAAATGTTAAATTAAATAAGTTTAACTATAAATTATTAACAATTAAACGATTAACTATACTATAATAGCATCTAAATGATACTAAAATACTCTGGTACCACAGAACAGACGCTAATAAAATGATATTAAAAGATAACCACATTTGTGCGTGATGGTATTCCAAGGTACTTCTACGTTTTTATGACGACCACTGTTTAAACGTTTACACTTCAACAATGAATTAGTGTAGAAACAATTATATCATTAAAAAGCATTTTTTGAGTGTTGAACGTTATATCTAAGAAATAAATAGCAATTGAATTTAGACTATTATATTGTAGTAATATACCAACAGACATGATTCCCTGTATGGTTTACAGTATTAGTTTTCAGTAAGTCTGAGTTTAAAAGTCTGGCAAAAAAATTGAACAGCAGATGTACTGACCATGGATCTCTTGCACTCAAAGAAAGCCACCTGCAAGCCTTTGCAATGTCCTTCCTTCAGACACTCGCTGGGCTTCTTACCCTCCTATGGACACAACAGAGACCAGCACAGACTTAGACACAGCTGGGGATAAAAGAATATCCGTTTACGTTCAGCTAGTGAGCTTTAGGTATTTTGTAGGACTTATTTATATTATGCAGCAACTTTGAGCTTGGTGTAGTACACTAGAAGGTTATCAAGGAATCAAAATTAAAATGTGCAAAAACAAACACCTAGTATGTCATTCAAAAAATAATAGACATTCACCCAAACCAATGTTGTTCAATTATTTGGACCGTATGTTTATGTAATTGTGAAACTAGTGTTTTAAATAGTGAATTTTATATATCATCCAATATACGTGTCCCCATCATAACAAGAATAGTCCATATGAAGAGCAAAATAAATAAAATCATGACATAGACGAATTTTGTTGTGATATGCGTGGTGATAATGCATGACGCTGATGTTACCTTCACTACACAGTCATGCTGAAGGAGACAGGCTTTGAAATCCTCTCTTACTCCCGAGCAGGCGCGGCCATCTTCCTCTTTATCCTCGTAATATTTGGGCATTCTGTAGCGCTTTCATCCATGTGAGTTGAAGCGAAATATGGATTGAGAAATGTGGCAAAAAGAACAAAACAAGCTACAGACAAGTCAGATGTGAGATTATTATGCAAGCGGCCATGTTTAATATGACGTATGGGCGGAAGTAGAACCGAAGTGCGCTGTGGGAATTGTAGTTCGCAAATGTTCCCTTTGTTCGCGCTTACACACCTCAGCACAGCTCCAAGCATTTTATTGAAAACAGTGTTGAATTATACCATTGTATACTGTCAATAATTATGCATAGAACTAAATTATTTATTGTATTAAGAATTTGACCGTCCTGTAGCAATGCAAGTATTTACATTGACAGAAGATGGCGCTAAAATAATGATTTTATCCCAAAAATATTTGTACACTTTCATTTCATTGCTTTAGATTAATTGTCACACCAAGTGGCACAAGCACATTCTTCACCCAAAAAAATATTTAGGCCCAATTATGACAAAAGTTTGGACAATTTATTTTTGTAGTGGAGCATTTTTTAGCTAGTCAGTGTAAAAATGGCTCACAACAGTTAGTTGTAGCACATTTGTTTGCAGATGCCGCTTGATGTTTTATCTAATGCAATGAACATTCATAGATTTTAAGTGTGACTTTGTGAGGCCACTGTGCATGACATTTATTATAATACAGTTGTAATAAAATATTGTTTAGGCAAGGCCCTAAAATAGCATAAATCATACATACGACACTGTTAATGTCACATCACAAAACATGAAAATGTAACTCAGAGTTGCATGGTAAATAAGTGTAAGATGCAATGAGGGCGCACTAAACCAAGCAAGCAATTTTGCGTTTAAAAGAAGTCTGATAGCCATCCAAACACAGCCCTGACGTCTAGGCTAAAACAAGGCAAAATGTGGGCTGTCAGTGAATATTTAATAACATCTAACCATAGCCCAAGACTAGTCAACTAGAACATGAACATTTCAAAAAAGTAAAACCAAACACCTTGTAATCACTGTTGACTTTGCTTACATGATGGAATATCATACATCTCGCAGGTAATTTGGGTAAAAATGACCAAATTCAAGGTTATTTTGGCTAGAAGTGGGTTACTTTTATAGCCAGGCTATATCAGGTCTAGTTAACACTGACGGCGAAACGACGGCTATTGCTTGCTGGGTATGGAATGGATGCAGAAAATGATGAATTATGTCAAGACTGGTTCATTTTTAAGAGTTTATTCAAATCAATGTCAGAGCTTGAAAGACAGATGAAGGCACATGAAAGTCTACAATGAACCACACAAGAGGAGCATGTTTCATGTCTGATTCATCTCAATGTAAGACAGAAGGGTGGATTTCAAGATGGACATCCCAGATCCCAAATGGGAAATGCCTTGTGAGTTTAATAGAGGGCAACAGATACAAATCCATATTTCAGTGCTAAAACAAGTGTGGAAACACTGAGCGTAAATCTGCAGCAATAAAAAAGGCAGCAAACACTGAAAATCACTCCATTTTGTTTTCACTTGTCCATTCCCAGCCAGAGGTCACTTATATGAGCATGTAAAGAAGAAGGATGACAGTGCTCTACATCAGTCCATGGATTTACCTGGATTTAAACCTGGATTTAAACTGTAAACAAATGCTATGACAGTACATTGGCTTCCTATTACAAAACACATTTCTCAAGTAGGCCTACTGCGATTCACAAGCAGCTCCAAGTAGTCACAAAAATGAGGGCGTAGGCTATGTAACTAAAAAGGATATGCTCTGAGACTTGAAGCATCAAGGATTATACAAGGACACATTATGTCAAGCTGAACTAAAACTTCCATATTATTAAAAGGTATATACAAATCACATGAGATGAGAGCACTTTGGAAATCTGTACAGCAGTTACCTCACCATCAATTCTCTACTAAGCCAGGAGCAACAGGCAAAATCAATAAGAACCATAGCTTTACAATGTAATAAATGTAGTGACAAATGCAGCACACTCAATACGACTGCAATGTAGCCGTTCCATTCAACAGTACATTATAAATCTATGGTTCTGGTAATATTTTGCTTCAGACCAGGCCCACACAGAATCTGCACCACCTCCACTCAAAGCGTTGAACACTGTCATTCGTAAAGTTCTACACGTTTTTACATATGGTGGCTTGATAGTTACGAAGCCATTAAATGGATATGGGGGGTGGTCTACGAAACGGGAGGAAAAAATATGTTTCTATGCGTATTGCGTTCCCCGAGAAACTATGCATTGGCTCGCAAAACTGTTGCGTTCTCCTGAGAAACTTTGCATTTGCTCCCAAAAGCATTGAAATGTAGTTTTTCCTCCCACCTCAAACCATTTTTTTTTTTGCGTTCTCTCGCAGTAGTAATGTAATTGCGTTCCCCTGATAAACTTCGCGTTCGCTTGTAAACGTATCAACTTCACAAACTTAAATTGCTCGAAAAACAAACACTGAAACATATTATTTTCTCCCACCTCGCATATTATTTCCATCATGAAATGCCTATCGCGTTCCCCGAGAAACTTTGTGTTTGCTCGCAAAAGCATTGAACTATAGTTTGTCTCCTACCTCACATTATTTCTATCAATGACGTTTTAGAAACATGTTTCTCTGGGAACCCCACAACTTTTCTGACAGAACGCCACAGCATTGAACCAGTTGAAACTGAAACAGCCACCGTTTTTCAGTGCTTTGAGATAATCTAATTTCCCCCCATTCACCATGTCCCTTAAGGGGCTCCCTATATTGTTTTCTCAATACCCTCTCAAGCTTCATTAATCACATTTTACCATGCAGAAAAAAAGCAGATTCCATCTGGACTTAATCGTGACTCGCCGAACATTCAGAAACTCGTGATACAGCATTGAAAGAAGAACATTTTCTGACTGACATGATGAAAGCAGATTATTTGAGATGGGAAATGCTCAATGAAAAACATGAAAGATTCTGGAACATAAATATGGACATGTCATGCTCTAAAATTAAACATCCAGCTTAAATCATGCATATAACAAATTGTCCTGTTGCATGATTCAAGCATGTTGGCAGGGCGCAAGACAGTCCTTCACCAGGCCCCCAAGGGACGCTGGATGTTAAGGCACAGAGGTGGGCGGCCCTGCACCCCACCGAACTACACAAAGATACAAACATCAACCATCTTCACTCGACTTCAAGCCGCATAATAAATTTCCAATGAATATAAAATAAAATTATTTACTTGTACAAATTAAAGATTTATTTCAAATAAATTAATTCACCTTCATAGATCGTCATAGTAATAATAATAATAATAACAACAGCAATTAAGCCTTGATTGATTGGTTGACAACAAATGAAAAAAAATCCACTCACTAATCCAGGCCTAAAATATGCTGTTCGTTTTAAGAAATATGTTTTCAGATTTTGGCAAAGTAGCCAACATCAACAACCTAAAACAAAAAGTCGTTCTACTCGTTCATCCCTCAGCCGAAATCCAGCCGTGGTCACCTGACCCAGGGTTTGAGGTCAGTTACAGTCCGTGACGGCAGAGCGCTGAGGACATTCTTCATCAGTAGAGGACATCAACTTATTCTCCAGCATTGAATCCTGAACTTCAAACCTTCATGACAGCAATGATTGCAATTCTTCACGACACAAATGTAGTGTCTGGAAACATTCTGTCAAAAGTACAGTAGTAGTCACATTTACGCAACATATTCAGGGAATAGTAAAAGGAAAAAACAGTCTGACGACAGAAGGAAAAGCCACGTGGATGAGAAGAGAGAGTGATGAAGCTACCAGAGGAAAACAAAATGATAATAAGGAAAAAGTAAAGTTTAAGAGGTGAAGAACAACACAAGGGTTCCTCCATGCGCTCTGATAATGTCACTGTTGAAGCGCTGTAGATGCGAGCAGCACGTCCATGTCTAGATGACCAGAAGGCCTCAAGCACTGGAGACATTCAGCGAGTTATCCAGGTATCCTCTTGATATGGATCTGACAAGAGACAGAAGAACATCATCATCGATGCAAATCCCAAAACATCTAAGCACATTCTGATTTTGGACACATAAGATTTCTTTATGGGCAGGGTTACCCAAAACGTGTCAAAAACAAACCAGAAATCCATCATGTGCATCAAATGTCATAGTGTGCGTAAAAATCTTGATCAATCGCTTCGCATAAAATGTCTGTGTTTACATAATATACACTATATTGCTAAAAGTATTGGGGCACCCCTCCAAATCATTGATTTCAGGTGTTCCAATCACTTCCATGGCCACAGGTGTATAAAATCAAGCACCTAGGCATGCAGACGCTTCTACAAACATTTGTGAAAGAATGGGTCGCTCTCAGGAGCTCAGTGAATTCAAGAGTGATACCGTGATAGGTGGCCACCTGTGCAATAAATCCATTCGTGAAATTTCCTCACTACTAAATATTCCACGGTCAACTGTTAGTGGTATTATAACAAAGTGGAAGCAATTGGGAACAATAGAAACTCAGCCACGAAGCGGTAGGCCACGTAAAATCACAGAGCAGGGTCAGCGCATGCTGAGGTGCACAGTGTGCAGAAGTCGCCAACTTTCTGCAGTCAATAGCTACAGACCTCCAAACTTCATGTGGCCTTCAGATTAGCTCAAGAACAGTGCATAGAGAGCTACATGGGATGGGTTTCCATGGCCGAGCAGCTGCATCCAAACCTTACATCACCAAGTGCAATGCAAAGTGTTGGATGCAGTGGTATAAAGCACGCCGCCACTGGACTCTAGAGCAGTGGAGACTGCTCTGGAGCAGTGGAGGTTTTCTGGAGTGACAAATCACTGACCCTGTCTGCCAATCCGATGGATGAGTCTGGGTTTGGCAGTTGCCAGGAGAGCGGTACTTGCCTGACTGCATTGTGACAAGTGTAAAGTTGGTGTTGGGGGGGGTTATGGTGTGGGGTTCTTTTTCAGGGGTTGGGCTTGGCCCCTTAGTTCCTTTGAAAGGAATTCTTAATGCTTCAGCATACCGAGACATTTTGGACAATTTCAGGCTCCCAAATTTGTGGGAACAGTTTGGGGATGGCCCCTTCCTGTTCTAACATGACTGTGCACCAGTGCACAAATGAAGTATAAATGTAACAATATATATATATATATTACGCAAACACAGATTTTTATGTTAGATGCGATTAATCGATTTTACAGCCCTAAGAGACAGTTTTGACTTATGGCTGGTTATACCAAAAATGCTTAACATGGAAAAGATATGATGTATGGCTTGATGCTGTATCACATCATACCTAAATGTCAAAGTATTTCTCAATATTTAAATGAATTAAAAGGGAAAATATAGTAATAACATGGTAACATCCAAAAATCTGATCAAAACATCTGAATGCACAAAAAAATGTCAGATACAATATGGTTTTTGTTGAAAAATATTAAGTTACAATTACATTTTATAAGCTCACGTTCCACTGGGTCAAAACTGACCCGGGAATGCAAACGTGTCGGCACTTTTCAGTAAAAAGTTTTTGAATTAATTAAATTAGGAAGGTTAAATACACCTTAAGGTTTATAAGATATTCAATAACAATGATATGATCCAAATTATTCACAGTGAAAGTATCAAGAGGGAGAGAGCATGTGTTTGGCCTTGGGTTGGGCAGTATAACAAAAAATATTAAAATATATTATGAGCATTTTCATATCAAAGGAGTGGTATATCACGATATAGTTATTTATGCAGGAGATTCAATGAACAAATAGTTTATATATCAAGCAATCATGTAGTATTGACAATTCATTGATACTTGGATTAAATCATTTACAAATTAAAGGTAATTAGCAATTTAATAAGTATTTATTTATTAAAGATATTTATTAGGTGTTTCTTTTATTTACAAGGTATTAATTTTCTGTTTAATATCCTGAAAGTGATGGAGACAAAGCTAAAGATAATATTATTATAAGATTATTCATAACAAATAAATGTCAAGTCTGGATGAGTGCAAAACGAGTTTCACATTATGCAACATTTGAATTAAAACAAAATTAACAATAATATATAATGCAACCTACAACAGTAATAATACAGCAAAATCTCTACTAGCATAGACTATGACACTGGCCAACCCTAGACTGATCTAAAACAAAGACAGTAAGCAGACCTCGCTAATAATGGCCCACACGGCGGAGTCTTTCTGGACCGCCAGACGTACAGCCACCACAGGGTTAAAGGCGGGCTCAACCGTCCCCTCTGCCACTCCTTTCTCAAACTGAGCTAAAGAGAGAGACAAAGAAAAAGTAGTGTCACTTTAAAAGGGTAGACCAGGAGCTATTGTAACATTTTACATTTAGTCATTTAGCAGACACTTTTATCCTAGTTACAAATAAAGAAAATCAGAAGCAATTTGAAAAAGAGAACACTTTGAAATACAGCAATGCCATGTAAGCTAGAGAGTAGTACAATGTTGTGGAGAAAAAAAAAAAAAAAAAAAACAAGGAGTTTGTGATTTAGTTAATGGTGTCTTCAACGGTTTCCTGAAGGTTGTAATGCTGTATACTGGGTATATATAAATAATAATATGAAAGCTAAAGTACTATTGAGACCTACACTACTGTTCAAAAATTGGGGTCTTTCAACAATCTTTAAACAAATAAATACAAAATATTAATAATACACACACACCCAAATCTTACTTTTTTCAGGAAGGATGTATTAAATTGATCAAAAGTGACCGTGACTAGCCTAGAAATCTAGACGCACCCTAGCGGCAGCAAATCTAATTTGCCTCGAGTGTAGTCTACCAACTCTCAGTAGACCTGCGAGCTGGAAAAACCAAACTCTGGTCAGGCCAATCACATCGTGTATAGAGTCGGTGGGCGGGCTTAACATAATGACGGCAGAGTTGCAGCGGTTCCGCGTGCTACTCGTAAACAAAGAAGCTGGTGAACGGCGGCCTTTCTAATCGGCTTTGGCCGCGACTCTGGAAGACTTGGAGTTAAGCATTTCTTTGAGAAAAGAACAAAGAACGACGCTGAAATCATTCTTAAGAAAGGAAGATGCGTTTCGGAGTTTTGCCGACCGGATACTGCGAAAGTTTAATCCATCAACTAGCTCCACTTCACGTTGCTCTCTGGTTGGTTGTAGCGCTATCCAATTGCGTTTTTGGAATTTGAAAGACAACCGTTTGTCCCGCCCCTTGGATTGAGCCCTGTCAATGGTGAGTTTCCAGACCCAACATCTTGATGTGGTTCTGGCTTGTCAGGCTAAGTGGAGACATCTATAATGTTACAAAAGATTTCCATTTCCATTCTATATGAAAAGAACAAAGAAAATATGCCCCATAATCACAGCCCAATGGAGTAGTATCAGACTCATTTTCTGATTAGATCAATTAAATGCATTTTCTTTCAAAAAATTTTTTTTTTTTTTAATTACTGAACCCAACATTTTGAACAGTCTTGTAAAGTCTTGTATGGTAGCTACCAGCTCAAGTGTTAGCATTTGCCAATCATGTTTGTGATAAAGTATATATTTTATAATAGAGTTTAAATTCAAAGACATTATGGTCACATGATCTAAAAATATAAATAAACAAAGAAACCTATTATAACTTAAAACTTTTTGTTGAGAAGTGAAATGTTTTCTCAGGCAGAGAGAGAGAGAGAGAGAGAGAGAGAGAGAGAGAGAGAGAGAAATGTACTGAGCATATGCTGAATAACTGTAATCATTGTAAAAAAAGAAGAAAAAAAAAATCCCCCACATTTTCTAATTTCTTTAGTGTGTAATGTTTCTGTATGAGGATGAAAAGGGTCTGCAAAGTTATAAAGCATGAAGTCACTCTCACTCCAAAGGGAGTTATTCTCTATATAACACTGTATAGCACTGTTTCTGAACTGAAACGCCTGACTGTAGTCTTGAGTTTTCTTCCGGGAACGTACACACACACACAATATTGCTAATTTAAATAATTCCCGCCCAATGCATACGCAAAATAAAGGGAGCGAGGCCTGGATGAGTCGTGTTAGTAGTGTGTTGAAACTTGCAGTTATGGTAAGGGCTGTGACATTTCCAAAACACGCTCATAACGGTTGACCAATCACAAAACACTGGTCCAGCCGACCAGTCAGAGCACATTGCGCTTTTCAGATGGAGAGGCTTCATAGAGACATGAACTAAACAGAACGTTACTGACAGACTGGGAAGAGAGGATATAGTGTGTTTTTTGAGCATTTAAGCATGGAAGCCTATACTAGTAGACCCAAAAACAAATGTTAACGGGCATAATGAGTCCCCTTTAAAGAGTCAATGGTCTCCCCTATTTGCAAGCAAAGCACAATTATTTGCTTCAAATGCAAAACCGCTGATTTGAGTGTGTGCATGCAATATCTCACCAAGTTTATAGAACCGATCCTCTGTTCGTTTGTATTTCTCTTTGGTCTTCAACTCACCGTCCTGCAAGAAATAACATCCTCTTTTAGAAGCACTTAAAGAGCCAGTGTGCAAGGGACCAGCGCTATGCTAACAATGTTAGACAACTGTAAGAGAAATATTTGTATACCATGATAAAATAACCAAGCGCACAAACCCATTTATACAAACTGGGATGTATTACCGGCCTCATTTATTCAAGGAAAGACTTCAAGAACAAAACATCAAAGCCCATTTGAAGGCATTTTAAGCTCTTTATCACAGCTCGATGGCAGTAGACTGCCTCATTACCACGGCAGCGTACACAGGAGACCTACACCATATATCCCTGTCAACCTGCTGTTGTTACACTCTGACAAACCTGTCACCCTGGGGCTTGTTTGGACTTTTAGAGGAAACCATATAAATATAATTGAGGATGTTTTTTTGTTTTTTTTTTACCGAAAATGGCAGGATCTCGACAGTAGTGTTCTCGATTCTGTCTCCTGGGTGCTCCTGGTTTCCGCTGCGAAAAAGGAACCTGGCAATCAAAGGCTGATTGTTAATGAATATGCATGTACAGGCCTGTACAAACTCTTGAAAATTCGTCAACACGCATGTACAAACACTGGCAGGACATGGACATGCAAAAGCTGAACATATCACACTGAACGCACATTGGCATGCGCACAGATAAGGGGTCTCTAAACAGGCCCCTACTTGAGCTGCTAATTAAATCCAGTCACATGCGAGTAAATTAACACTTCATCTTGTTAGCACTGTTTCTACTCAGAAGAACACTCTGAACAGGTCAAGGCTCTATTAGACAAAGAAAATTAATGGGCAAAAAGCACTTTCTTTCCGTATCTATATCTGAAGTACTCATCTCTGTCCCATGCTTGGTGTCCCAGGACCAGTGCGAGAGAGTTTCGGGCCTTCAAAAATACAGTAAAAACAGTCATACTTAGGGATGAACTGATATGAAAACTTTGGCCGATACGATAACCGATAATTCTTTATATTTGAAAGCTAAATCTAAATGCAAATGTTTATATAATTTTTAGAGCCTGATTACAAAAACAAAAGTCTCACCATTAAATCCATGTCCCAAACACACAATTATAATGCCCTCATATGACAGATTTGCGCTGCACGATTTCATTCATATTTCAAGCAATTCAAAACGATTATGGTGAACAGATTGCATCTAAAGTGTCTCAGTTGAAGGAAATAATCCATTATTTAATCGCCTTTAAAGGTCCCGTTCTTCGTGTGTTTTTGAAGCTTTGATTGTGTTAACAGTGTGCAATATAACATGTGTTCATGTTTCGCGTGTAAAAAACACAGTATTTTTCACACAATTTACTTATCTGTACACCGCTGTTTTCACTCTCCTAAAAACGGGTTGATGAGTTCCTTGTTCTATGAATTCCCTCCCCACAGAAATACGTAACGAGTTCTGATCGTGCCAGCGGTTCCGGTGTTGTGATTCGACAGCAGCTTAGCGCAAGTTGTACGGAAAGGTCACGCCTCTTAACGGGAGATGTATGCGGCTATGCGCTCAATGATCTCTACAGCGTCCCTGGGAAAGCCAAGCAAAGGTGATTTGACTCCGGGATGAAAATAACAGCGTCTCGACGACATGGCGACAAACACACTCAAACGCACCACTTCCTTTTCTCCACACGACCGTCCTCTTCTCCACGTGGGACAGCAACAAGACCACTCCCCCTTTTTGCGCGTAGTCTTGTGGGCGGAGGTTAGTCTGTTCTATCGACGTCATTTATGAAGGAAGTACCAGGATGTAGTCCAAGCCAGCCGTTCGCTGTAGGCTTTGAAAGGGAACTTCTGTTAAATAAAATATCTCGCTTGGCATTTAACTTTGAGCTTTATAATTTTACAGGTATTATTTATGCTCTAACAGCAACATTACACACTAACTAAAGTTTGAACAATGGGATCACGAAGAACGGGACCTTTAAGATATTCTAGTCATACTGTGAAATTTAAAATGAGTGTTTTTTTATTTTAATATACTTTTAAAATGTAATTTATTCTTGTGAGTGAAAACTTTTCAGCATCATTCCTCCAGTCTTCAGTGTCACATGTTCCTTCAGAAAGCAATCATTCTAATATGCAGATTTGCTTCCCAAGAAATATTTATTATTATTATTAATGTTGTGCTGCTTAATATTTTTGTGTAAACCGTGATACATTTCTTGTACCAAACCGAAAACCAAACCTGTATGACTTTCTTCTGTAGAACATGAAACAAGATTTTTTTGAAAGTACAAACAACATAGGACCCAACTGGCCTTTACTGTATGGACAAAAACAGTCAAAGCATTCTTTAATGTTCTTCAGAAGAAAGTCAAACATGTTTGGATTGGCATGAGGATGAGTAAATGATGACAGAATTCTGTTTATTTATATATGTCAGCAACTTAAAGGTCCCGTTCTTCGTGTTTTTTTGAAGCTTTGATTGTGTTTACAGTGTGCAATATAACATGTGTTCATGTTTCGCGTGTAAAAAACACAGTATTTTTCACACAATTTACTGTATACCGCTGTTTTCACTGTCCTAAAAACGGGCTGATGAGTTCCTTGTTCTATGAAGTCCCTCCTTCAGAAAACGTAACGAGTTCTGATTGTGCCAGCGGTTCCTGTGTTGTGATCACAGGTTGTGATTCGACAGCAGCTTAGCGCACGTTGCCCGGTAAGGTCACGCCTCTTACCAGAGATGCATGCGCTCAGTGTTCGAGTGACGTTATTAAAGAAGGAAGTAGAGAGATGTAGTCCTAATCAGCCGTTCGCTGTAGGCTTTGAAAGGGGACTTCTGTTAAATAAAATATCTCGCTTGGCATTGAACTTTGAGCTTTATAATTTTACAGGTATTATTTATGCTCTAACAGCAACATTACACACTAACTAAAGTTTGAAAAATGGGATCACGAAGAACAGGACCTTTAACAATATGTAGTTGGATGATATAGGCCCCTTTCAGACAGAACGCGTTTTTCAGGTTTGAAAACGCAAGAAGCACCGCACTGCCTTTTTTTGGTTGACGTCTTTTAATTTAGAAAAGAGCAGTGTGCTGCATTTTTTTTAAATGTAGCTAGGCAACCCCCGAATCAGCTTTGCTGTCAGTCTAATCAAGGTAACCGTCAACACAATGGAAGGCCTGCCTCTCCCTTCATTCGATTGGACTATGGAAAAAAAAACAGGAATGACGCCAGGTGCTTTTCTGCTCAGAGTTGTTGTTTTTTTTTAACCTTCAAGCGCTCAGAGTGCTCCTACAAAAATGCGAGGTGCAGGAGGCGGTTAAAACGCAAAGCGTCCGGGTCCATAAACAGCACACAAAACGCTCACTGCCTATAGAAAACTATTAAAAAAAGGCGCCTCTCACTGCAAAAAACGTGTTCTCTCTGATAAGTGTTTTTCAAAATGGTAAAAATGATATAGAAATTATCACAGCAGCAGGTATGGGTTATTTCAAATTATACTACGGGGCTGTTGAATGCTTGAATCTGATTGGCTGATGAACGTTCTGAGGTGTGCAATTATTTTCTGGGAGACGCACAGCGAACGTAGTTCCAGGCAGCTCTTGACTGCATTACAGTTCCATATCACTTCGCATAGTTAACTGTAATAATGGAAATTACAGGACTAAAAAAAAACAACAATATGACAGACGATTTTCCTGAAGTAAATCTTAATATTTACGGTGAATATAAAACGTTCAAAAACTGGGCGGCAGCAGTATTAGACAGTCCAGATGAAAACCAACAAACGGAAGGCAAGCTTTTCTGTCTCATTACTGAAATCACACATGCTCACACACGCACTACAGTTTGCACAAAAAGGTGTCCGCGCTGTCCTGACGATTTGATCAGTTAGCCTATATAGTGGAGCAACTTAAAGGCTACGTGTGACATTTTTTCACTAGCGAGGTAATAACAGCTCTGTTTAGAGACGCACAGAGGTAGCCTAATTCACACAAGCACTCCGCTTCGCGTCGTGACCGCATCACCACCTCGGGTGTGCATTATTATTCTAATAATTGAACGGCCCGGAGTCAATTATTCCTTACATAAATGATCTGCTGTAAACTTAAAAGAAAACAACATTTAAAGTAAATTCTAAATATATTTCTGTTAACACTTTGCTATAAAGGTTCCATTTGTTAACATTAACTGCATTAGTTAATATGAACTAAGGATGAAAAACACTTCCAAAGCATTTATGTTATATTATATTAATTTCAACATTCGCTAATACATAATAAAATTGAAAATTCTGTCATCATTTTCTCACGCTCAAGTTGTTCCAAATCCTGTATAAATGTCTTCGTTCTGCTGAACACAAAGAAAGATTTTTGAAAGAATGTTTGTAACCAAACTTAACATTCTTCCAAATATCCTTCCTTTGTGTTCAGCGGAACAAAGACATTTTCATTTTTGGGTGAAATATCCCTTTAAAATCTAAAGTTTTATCTGTTAATATTATTTAATGAGCTAACATGAACTAACAAATGAACAGTTGTATTTTAACGAACTAACATTAACAAAGATTAATAAATACTGTAACAAATGTTTTGCTCATTGTTAGTTAATACATTAATTCATGTTACCATATTTTCTGACACATATAGAGATACGATGCTAAAAATACAGGCATTTCTAGCAAGGCAACCAAGAATTTGATGTGCTGACCTAGATTTGACCAGGAAAAAAATAAAATAAAAATAAGTGTTTCCAAAAAAAAGAAGCAAGAAATCTTATTTCAGAGTTCTGTGTATCAGCTCAACAAAATGTTGTCTCTATTACATCTCTCTCCGTCTTCCTCTCCAGAGGCTTTTGGTTACAGAGTCTTATTTTAGAAGCTTCTCATTAGCCACCTCTACTCCCCCGTGAGGACAGTGAGACATGTGAATGATGTGTCCTGATTAGAGCTCTGTGAACATCACTTTTAGGGGAAGGCGAGGATTACAGAAAGGCATCATTTGGGTGTGTGTGTGTGTGTATTAAAGCAATTTGTGCAGCACTGGTCTGAAGTTTGGCCTGAATCTCTCTCACACCGGCCCCAGGTCATCAGGCCTTCATTACCGCCCAGCCCTGTAAATGTGTGTGTATCTCTCTCAGTTGCAGACAGACTGACCTTTCTATGTTGACAGGCCGATCAAACCTGAACAAGACATAGTCTCCAGCCATTGGAGTGATGGCCCAGAAGAAATCCTCGCCCGTGTAAGTCTTCTCAAGCGTGTGGCCTTGATACACTTTAAGAGAGGTGGACACCTCCGCCGGTGGGTTCACGTGAATCTTATGCAGTAGAGGTTTCAGGAAGTCTTTATCCTGAGAGAATAGAAAACAGGAAGTTATGACTGAAGTCAACAGGAAGTGCGGCTGATGGCCAAACTGATTTATAACAGTCCTTAATAGTAAAAACAGCAAACCAGATTTGGGAAAAGGTCAGCTATTTAAGAAAAAAAAAAACTTTGTGACAAGAAAACAGGAATCAGGGGTAAGACGAGATGTTATAAGATAACAGGAAGTCAAAGTAGCTTCAAATGGAAGAGAATCAAACTTTAAGAGCACACTGTAAAAAAAACTAGTTGAAACAAATTGTTCGTGATGCCTTAAAATGTTAAGTTTAGTCAACTAAAATTCTCAAGTTGTCACTTACAACACTTACAACAACATTTCAAGTTGACTAAACTTAAAATTAAGGCAGAATGAACAGATTTGACAGTTGTGAAAGATCATGAAGATCTAGCTAGTAATATTACCCATCTCAGATGATCTGATCGCAAGTTGTCAGCGATAAATACAGGTGTTCAAACGCGGTTTTGGACAACGATCATTAAAACAATTTTTAATGCAAACAATAATTTGTCCTGGATAAATTTAAAGGTTTGTCTACTGACTAAATCACCAAAAAAGGTTTTAAACTTTGCTGGTTAGGTCATCCAAGAATGATGTTTATACTAGGAGTAAACAGTGGCTAGAAAAAAATAAGTCATGAAATAAGAGTTACCGTGAGTTTCTGGATTTTCCCAGCAAGGGAGGAGTGCAGGCCTACATGCTGAAACAAAGAGGGCCTGAAACGAATGCGCAGACTCGACTTCTGTCTCTCACAGTGTTTCTGAAGAGAGAACGAATGAGGAAGACACATTAAACTGTAAGAATTAAGGAATAAAAATAGGGTAAAAGTTATAAAGTGAAATAATGTGTGTGTGTTTGTAGAGAGAAAGAAAAATCTGAAAAACAGAAAAGCTCTCCCACTGCCTGATGTATCACAGCAGAGGAGAGTTCAGGGTCCCAGAAACACGCACTCGCAGGCAGAGAGTATTAACTTACGGCATCTTTCTCTGGGTTGCATACTTTGACCCAGAGTATGTGATCTAGCAGCCAATCGATGGGCTTCTCCTTATAAAACATGAAGATAAACTCCACGATGAGATTTAGATCTGGGGCTTGGAACATTTTACCTGAGAGAGCAAAAAAATTATAATAAATAAAAATTTGGATTAAAAAAAAAATTATTCAAAAGTATGGGGTTGGTAAGACAAAGGCTGCATTTATTTGATCAAAAATAGTATGAAGCCCCGTTTCCACCGAAATCACCCAGAACAATTTGTCCCAATAACTTTTTTCCCCAGGAAGTCTTTTTTTTACCCAGACCTGCTGCTGAAAGCTAAAACGTCTAAAGTACGGTGAAGATTAGCAGTGACGTAGGACTGCGGGCGTCGGCTTTACAGTTCCCACTGGATTTCGTCCTTTGCATATAAATTTAATAAAGCCTGAACCTCGTTGTCGGCCCATCTGTCGTATTTTTTAAACTCCATTGTTCGAATAGCGAAAAGCAATTCAACTAGTGGTTGAAACTAGTCAAAAAATAAAATGGTTGAAATAAAATGCTGCGTCAAGTCGACCAATTAAAATGCTGCGTGAGCTCAACCAATCAGTATGTTCAGAGCTTTGAGAAAGTACTACCTCGCGAGAAGGGCCGTTGGGGGGGGGGGGGGGGGGGGGATATTTACCCAGAACATCATTTAGACCAGGGGTGTCCAAACTCGGTCCTGGAGGGCCACTGTCCTGCAGAGTTTAGCTTCAACTTCCCTCAACACACCTGCCTAGAAGTTTCTAGTATCCCTAAAAAGACCTTAATTAGCTAGTTCATGAGTGTTTAATTAGGGTTGGAGCTAAACTTTGCAGGACAGTGGCCCCCCAGGATCAGGATTGGACACCCCTGATTTAGACCCTGGTTCCTGCGGTGGAAACACACCGAGTACCACCCCAAAGATCCTAGTTCCTGGGGAAAGTTCCTGCGGTGGAAATGCGGCTTAGTATGAAATTTTATTACAGTTTAAAATGACAGCCCTAACTTTAATATATTTTGAAATGTAATTTATTTCTGTGATGGTAAAGCTGAATTTTCAGCATAATTGTTATTACATCATTCCAGTCTTCGATGTCACATGATCCTTCAGAAATTCTAATATTCTGATTTGATGCTCAATTTTTTTTACCTTTGTTGAAAACAGCAGTAGTGCTGCTTAATATTTTTTGGTGGAAACTGATTTTTAATAATTCTTTGATGAATGGAAAGCATTTATTTGAAATAGAAATCTTTTGCAACGTTAAAAATGTCTTTAAAGGGATAGTTCACCCAAAAATGAAAATTAGCCAATGATTTACTCACCCTCAAGTCATCCTAGGTGTATATGACATTCTTCTTTCAGACGAATACAATCTGAGTTATATTAAAAAAGTTCTGGCTAATCCAAGCATTATAATAGTTGCTCTGTTTTTGAAGTCCATATAAAAAATGCACCTGTCCGTCGAATAACGTGCTCCACGCGGCTCCGGGTAGTTAATAAAGGCCTTCTGAAGCGAATCGATGCGTTTGTGTAAGAAAAATATCCATATTTAAAACTGCATCAAGTAAAGTTCCAGCCGATCGCCTTCCGTGAAAAAGTGTTGAAAGTGCCTTCTCGCAATTCAAGATGCGTACGTGACATCTGACGAGAGTACCTTGAACACTTTTTCCATAAATTGAATACGGAAGGTGGTCGGCTGAAAAGTTTTAAATAAGGATATTTTTCTTACACAAACGCATCGATTCACTTCAGAAGGCCTTATTTAACACCCCGGAGCCACGTGGAGCACGTAATTTGACGGACAGATGCATTTTTTTTATGGACTTCAAAAACACGTTCAACTATTACTGCAATTATAATGCTTGGATTAGCCTGGAATTTTGTAATTTAATTCCGATTTTATTCGTCTGAAAGAAGAGGATGACTAAAGTAAATCAAGGGCTAATTTTCATTTTTGGGTGAACTAATCCTTTAAAGTCACTTTTGATCACTTTTACAACCAAAACTTTTACAAAAAAAATTATATCTTTCAGAAAAGTTTATTTAGCAAGGATGTGTTAAAGTGGATTTACAACCAATGACAAGAAAGTGTTAGAGATATTCCACATAATATTCCATATTATGTCATCATTTACTTGCCCTCATGTCATTCCAAACCTAACTATAACTATATTCTACTAACTTTAAGTAACTTTGCAACAACACGTCAACGTATTCCACTAACCCTAACCTGACAGTCTACTAACACCCTAATGAGAGTTAGTTGACATTAAGTTGCAAAGTTACTTATAGTTAGTAAAATATCTAAAGTGGATCATCGAAATAAAGGAGAAGCATCTCGCTGCAGCCTGTGGTGGACACCGAACTCAGCCCACATCCAAGTGTAATGTCAGAAGCCACACCCATGTCCAAATGTGTCAGACCAGTTCAGCAGAAACCCTACACCAAACACTGATCCCAAACCTACCCGTCACTGTAACCTTAACCAATGAAATTAGCTGCAGGGCGGAATTTCTAGTGTAGTGGGGGTTTTGGGCTTCCTCATTAACTTTGAAACAGGAAGAAGCATTGAGAAGACTTAACCCTCAAACCTAATTATTATTATTATACTTCTTATATATCTCTTTTTATGACAGACTGCACCGAAACCCACTCAAAACCTACCCTTACGCCTAAAAACCCTTTCAATCGGAAACCTACATACAGCAAATCAGAAATATGGAATTCTATTATGGTGCTTTTGGGGGCTTGACAGCTCCTGGACACTGTGTGGGATCATTCTTTAAAATCTTTCTTTCAGTGTTCCACAGAAAAAGGAAAGTCATACAGGTTTGGAACATCATAAGGGTGAATAAATGATATGACAACTACACAAGTAAAGTGATATCTGAATAGCTGTTGACCAAATGCAGATATTAAAAATATAGAAGACACACCAATGAAGCCCAGCTGTGAGAACTCAAGGATCATCCAGTCCTCAGTGGCAAGCTGTAGGGCAAAGTTTTTCATCGTGGCAAAATAGTTGGGCTTGGCAACGATGTCATCCTCTAACTGCAAGAACAACAGGAAACAGATATGAATCATACAGAACAGCTCATAAAAGCAGATACATTTACTGACACAAGCTTCACCTACTAAAAATATCACTTCTAACTAAAAATCTGAATAAAAAAAATACAGTAAATAATAACAATCAATTCACACACAGACACTCTTGCCACTATTATAAGCACACACAAACACTAAGTTAAAGCATGTTGTCCATGAAAACATGAAAGCAATACCTTTCCCCACTCCTAAGAGAGCACAGCGTGTATTTGAGAGCACAAAGACATGGAGACACTGGAGAGATTTATTGGCACGGAACAGAAAAACAGAAACCAAAAAAAAAAAAAAAAAAACAATGAACGAAAACATTCAATACAATACATAAATGAACATGAACACATGATTATGCTTTTTTTTGTCTTTGGGAAAATGTGGAAACGTTAGACAAAAAAGACATTTTGAAAAACGTTGTTGAAAAGTGGATCGAGCACCAAAACACACTTGTAGCCAATCAGCAGTAAGGGGCGTATCCACTCATGATGGGGGAGGAGATAGAGCTCAGGGCACAAGACATTAGCAGAACGACAAAAAATACAAAAGAGAAAAAAAGCCAGGGGAATATAACATTAAAAAGAAGGGTTACGATCAGGCAGAAGGTAGGACCCGCATTAAAGTCGGCGTGAAACGGAAGTTGAGATCGTCCTTTTCTCCCTATTGTGACATATATATCCGAGTGAAATGTAGGGCGGGGCTTGATTTCGTCCTTCGGGAATTGATTGGATCGCCGGAAGTTGGGCGTTGTTAACAAAATGGAGGCAGATTTGAATGCCAGTTTGCACTCAGTTGTGGAGGAAAAACTCGATCTACCTCTTAAATACATTTCTTTTCTCTCCAAATCTTTTCTACATATGTTACTGAGTACATTTTCTCACTTTTCGCTGGTTTTTGCTACAGATTTCTCAGCTCTCCCTATATAAGGGAGGCTCGCCGTGAGCGCGTTCACACACGCCGCATTTCTAGGTGCGAGCCGTCACGACAAGCTGGTCGTCCGACTATATTGAGTACTTTTAACATTAAAAAGCTTTTATTTCTCATATATTTCTCTCTTTTTGACTCAAGTCCTTCCTGAAGAAGGTATTGTGTATACTGAAAAAAAAAATGCACCACCATATTGCTACGATCAGTGACAGGTTTCTGAGAGGCGGCGCAGAAATGAGACAGAGGGCGATAGCCCCGCCCTTGCGCCATAGCACATGACAGGAAGAGAAGAGAAGTCATTTCGAGGGGGCAGGGAAGGTTAACGTATTTGATTAAAGATTATAAGGGTATATATATATATATATTTTTTATTATTAATTAAGTGCACAGATAAATCAGTTATAGTAAACACTACAATATTAAATATAAAAATACAAATTGTAAAATTTGATTTCATGCCGACTTTAATATTGGAGAAGTTTCCAGCACTGGAGAGCCCTTAAATATGGTGACCAGGAGGGGACATGTTCGGTTCACTTATTTTTGTCATGGCCCTGACATATTAATTTGTGGGAATGTCATACTAACTCGTGGGAGCGTGATAAGTCACAAGATTATTTTGTTGAGGTAACGACATCCTTATGTCGCGGCCATGCGATGTAAAGTTGAGGGATCTTATGTTGAGGGAACCATTTATTTTTCTCATGGCCACAACTTTATGTTGAGGGAACGACTTCATTTGAATGCTTGCTGTCTATAAGCAACATCGTGCGCAATACAATATAATAGGCAATATGTTTATATAATCATTTCTTAATTCTGCGCTTTTTCTTAATTAAAAATAAATATTATCAGCCTATCCATTTCTGATAATTCCAGGTTGCTATGGACCTGCAACTACAGGTTGCAGGTGGTTTATGCATTTAAACTACCAAGAAAAATATGTTATACCCTCAACATAGGATCTCGAGGCCATGACTTTACAACATGGGATGTAATATAAGATATTAACTAAGATATTCTGGTATTAGGTATTATATGCTTAAATATACACATGTGCCATCTTCGCTTGTTTGTTCATTTGCATTACTATTTTTATAAGCTTGGAACGTCTAAAACTCCTCCATCACCCGTTTCAAGAATCAGGTCCCAAAGTGTGTCAGAAGAGAGAGATAACTTACTCCTAATATAGGGTTTTTCTTTTGATTCCCCTTTTAGTGACCACTAAAACCCCTTAATCTTTTCACATTTGTAATATATTAGTTGCTTGGACTATGGTGTTATCTAGGGAGCTGTTCATGAAAACGGTTTGTTTTTTTTGGGATGGAAGGGATGACTTTGCCATCGAATGAGCAGAGGAGCTAAATAACAATTAGACATTCGACCTGAATTATCATAGAGCACAAATTGCTTTCACTTGTTAATGACATCATATCCTCAGGCGGCAGGCACAGCATATTCCGCCAGAGCCTGTGTTGCATAACGTATGTGTGAATCAAGATAGGGGTGTGATCCTTTTAGGGTGTTTGTTTTGGTGATTTCAAATATCAACATTGTTTACCAGAAATCGCTTACTGCACCTTTAACACACACAAAAATTCATTACCATTCAAAAGTCTGGGGTTGGTTAAAGTTTTTACTGTAAAAATACTGTAAAAAGCAGAATATTCTGAAATGTATAAAAATAACTATTGTATTTTAATATATTTAAAAATGTAATTTATTCCTGTGATGGTAAAGCTGAATTTTCAGCATCATTACTCCATTCTTCAGTGTCACATGATCCTTCAGAAATCCTTCTAATATAATTATTTTGCCACTCATAAAATATTTCATATTATTATCAATGTTGAAAACATATATTTTCATGGAAACCGTGAAATATTTTCTCCTCAGGAGTCAGTGATAAGTAGAAAGGTCAAAATAAAAAGTATTTATTTGAAAAAAGTTTCAGCAAGTAATATTTTAACAAGTGTCTTTATGGTCACTTTTGATCAATATAATGCATCGCTCCTAAATAATAATTAATTTCTTTCTTTCAAAACAAACGTACTAACCCCAAATTTTGAAAGATAGTATAAATGCAATAAAATACATTAAATGTTTTAAATTAGCAGTGTGTGTGTGTGGGTGTGTGTTCACTCGCTGATGGGTTAAATGCAGAAGACAAATTCTGAGGCCTTCAAGTCACTTCACTTAAATGACAAATTAAATGACCTTCATATAATTTCAATCATATAATAATCAGCGATATTGTTTATATCCTTAACATAATTTGGGACAACTATGAATATAAAAATGCATTTAACTGTCAAAGACTTTGCACCACATAAACTGTGCCAGGTGTGGCTTGGGACATAAATATAATTGATATAATTTGCATAATGTTCACTGTAACAGATTTGCTGAAAAGCGGACATTGGTTGCCTAGCACAGGGAGTATATTATATATCTTGCATACTGCCAAATTTACCAGTTGGCAGACGCTTCTGCTTGGTCTCTTATATCATGTCATGGTTTTCATGTTTGTTTATCCTCCAGATAGAAACAAATAAGAGGTGTCATGTCGATTAAAATCTGCTGCGACCATGTACAGCTGCTCTGACCGTAGCAAATTCTTTCCCCTGATCATATTTCCAGCTGTAAAATCATTATACCTTCATATAAACAGAAATCCTAAAAACCATGAAGTCACGTTCCCATGACAACCGCTACAGAGCCAAAGGGTGTCTTTAGGATATATCCAGATAAACAAGTTACCACAGCAACCCTTGAGTAAAGAGCTTTTGGTGTACTTTATGTCTATCTGATTCTGAACTGAAGAGCCTCCAGTGGGGATCTGGCACACTAACTAGAAAACCTTAACTGAAAAATGCACCGCTCGGGAAGCTATTTCATAAGCATTTCCAATTTTACACAATGGTTTCAATTGTTCAACTTCATGTCTATGTGATATGCTGTCATTTAGCAAAGACAATACTTTTGATTCGGTAGTATATATATGAATGGGATATGCATTACAATCAGTAATAAACCTATAATGTAGGTAAATAATCATTGAAAATATGCAGCTTTAAAAAAAAATAATCGAAAAATGTAACCATAACCAAAAATGTAGCAAAGCAAAGTTATATCCAATCTTTCAACCCACGTCACAGGAAATTAAAGTAAACCTGGTTACTGTAACAAATGTAACAAACTTTATTTTTTTTATTTTTTTTACTGAAGAAATAATGCAAGTGCTGTAACAACAACACTTTTATAGTATTTTTTTATTTTTATAGTTTTAATGTTCATTTTAGTTCTTTAGTTTTAGTAATTTTGTTGTGCTTTTGTCATTTAAATTTAGCTTCAATTTACTTTCATTTTAGTTTTAAGTATTTTTAGGACTACAACTTTTTTCTTTTCTTTTTTCCCAATATAGTTGGATGCATTTCTAATTTTCATTTAAGTGTCTTAAGTTTTTCCATCTAAAATGTACATTTTATTTTATTTCAGCTTTAATTCAAAGCATGACATTCTGTTTTTGATAATAAATAAATAAATAAATAAATTATATATAATTCTATTTATGTTTATTTCCAAATAAAATAAAAACACAATACAAATCACCTTAAATGCAAGAGAATTTGTACATTTGTACACTATAAAGTACAATTTGAACTACATTTAACATTGTTATTCAATTAGCGTTTTCAAAAATGAACTTAAAAGGTAATCTAAATAAATTAAAAAAAAGGGGAACTAACCTGTGTAATTGAATATCCGATATATGCATGTGTATACATATGTAAAAGTATATTACATATGTATTTATGTAAATTATACACTCACCTAAAGGATTATTAGGAACACCTGTTAAATTTCTCATTAATGCAATTATCTAATCAACCAATCACATGGCAGTTGCTTCAATGCATTTAGGGGTGTGGTCCTGGTCAAGACAATCTCCTGAACTCCAAACTGAATGTCAGAATGGGAAAGAAAGGTGATTTAAGCAACTTTGAGCGTGGCATGGTTGTTGGTGCCAGACGGGCTGGTCTGAGTATTTCACAATCTGCTCAGTTACTGGGATTTTCACGCACAACCATTTCTAGGGTTTACAAAGAATAGTGTGAAAAGGGAAAAACATCCAGTATGCGGCAGTCCTGTGGGCGAAAATGCCTTGTTGATGCTAGAGGTCAGAGGAGAATGAGCCGACTGATTCAAGCTGATAGAAGAGCAACTTTGACTGAAATAACCACTCGTTACAACCGAGGTATGCAGCAAAGCATTTGTGAAGCCACAACACACACAACCTTGAGGCGGATGAGCTACAACAGCAGAAGACCCCACCAGGTACCACTCATCTCCACTACAAATAGGAAAAAGAGGCTACAATTTGCACAAGCTCACCAAAATTGGACAGTTGAAGACTGGAAAAATGTTGTCTGGTCTGATGAGTCTCGATTTCTGTTGAGACATTCAGATGGTAGAGTCAGAATTTGGCGTAAACAGAATGAGAACATGGATCCATCATGCCTTGTTACCACTGTGCAGGCTGGTGGTGGTGGTGTAATGGTGTGGGGAATGTTTTCTTGGCACACTTTAGGCCCCTTAGTGCCAGTTGGGCATCGTTTAAATGCCACGGCCTACCTGAGCATTGTTTCTGACCATGTCCATCCCTTTATGACCACCATGTACCCATCCTCTGATGGCTACTTTCAGCAGGATAATGCACCATGTCACAAAGCTCGAATCATTTCAAATTGGTTTCTTGAACATGACCATGAGTTCACTGTACTAAAATGGCCCCCACAGTCACCAGATCTCAACCCAATAGAGCATCTTTGGGATGTGGTGGAACGGGAGCTTTGTGTCCTGGATGTGCATCCCACAAATCTCCATCAACTGCAAGATGCTATCCTATCAATATGGGCCAACATTTCTAAAGAATGCTTTCAGCACCTTGTTGAATCAATGCCATGTAGAATTAAGGCAGTTCTGAAGGCGAAAGGGGGTCATTTTACATTTACATTTAGTCATTTAACAGACGCTTTTATCCAAAGCGACTTACAAATGAGAGCAATAGAAGCAACTAGAGCAGTCAAAGGCTACAGTATGTAAGTGCTGTAACAAGTCTCAGTTAATCTATCACAGAACAGAACTTTTTTTTATTTTTTATAAATAAATTAGACAGACAGAAAATGAATAGAATGATAAGTGCTATTCTTGATTGGTCAGGTGCTGCTGGAAGAGATGTGTCTTTAGATGTTTTTTGAAAATGGCTACAGACTCGGCTGCTCAAATTGAGATAGGCAGGTCATTCCACCAGGTGGGGGTGGTCCAGGAAAAGGTCCGTGAGAGTGATTTCATGCCTCTTTGGTATGGCACCAAAAGGCGTCGTTCACTGGCAGAACGTAAACTCCTGGAAGGTGTGTAAGTCTGAACAAGCGAGTTTAGGTATATTAGTGCAGAGCCAGTGGTTGCTTTGAAGGCGAGCACCAGTGTCTTGAATTTGATGTGAGCGGCTATTGGCAGCCAGTGGAGACTGATGAAAAGAGGCGTGATGTGTGCTCTCTTCGGCTCATTAAAGACCACCCTCGCCGCTGCATTCTGGATCAGCTGCAAGGGTTTGATAGTGCATGCCGGAAGGCCCGCTAGAAGAGCATTACAGTAGTCCAGTCTGGAGAGAACAAGAGCTTGGACCAGGAGTTGTGTGGCCTTCTCTGATAGGAAGGGTCTAATCTTTCTAATGTTGTATAACGCAAATCTGCAGGACCGGGTTGTTGCAGTAATGTGGTCAGTGAATTTTAGCTGATCATCAATCACAACTCCAAGATTCCTGGCTGTCCTGGACGGAGTAATGGTTGATGATCCTAGCTGAATGGAGAGATTGTGATGAAGTGCTGGGTTGGCTGAGACCACAAGCAGTTCTGTCTTTGCAAGGTTGAGTTGCAGGTGATGTTCCTTCATCCAGGCAGAAATGTCTGTAAGGCAGGCAGCGATACGAACACCAACCGTGGGATCATCTGGTTGAAACGAGAAGTAGCGTTGAGTGTCGTCAGCATAGCAGTGATAGGAAAAGCCATGTTTCTGAATGACAGATCCCAGTGATGACATGTAGATGGAGAAGAGAAGTGGTCCAAGCACTGGGCCCTGTGGAACTCCAACACAGTCAAACACTGGGTCAAACACAGTATTAGTATGGTGTTCCTAATAATCCTTTAGGTGAGTGTATATTAGGGGTGGCACGGTACATGGAAAAAAACCGAACCGTTCGGTTCGCTTGTCTCGGTTCGGAGTGTGTGCGTCGCACAGTTCGCGCATGCGCAATGTATCCTCGTGCCCGTATGTTACCTCAGACAGTGGGTGTCCTTTTCGCGCGAAATAAGAGGTTTGTGTGTGTGTGTGTGTGTGTGTGGACATACAGTAAAGTAAAAGTGGAGTGCTGCAGGTCACGTCACATGTAGAAATGAAAGTGGGAGAGATAAGCAAGGCTGCCCGGAGTTGGAGGATGCGCATCGTATAGCAGGGGAGATGCAGTATGGAGAGCGGGAGCCGCGCCGCGCGTGCCCGTTGCGCATACAGTGTTTGTCTCGCGAGTCGCACATCTGAACAACGGCTTGTGGATTGCAAATACAGGGAAATATAGTCCATTCTGTCACATTTTCCGGTGTTCTCCTCCGACCCCTGTCTGTCTCGTGCTTTGATTTATGATGGGCAACATATATGCAAATGCGACCGTGTTCCCCTCTGTCATACACACATGCATATCGTCGCTGTCCGATGAAAACCACGTATGTCCATTTTGCCGATTTTGAGATTTTTCGACGGATTGAATGTCCAGGTTCATTTCCGTATACAGTATGCGTCACATATCTAAATGGCCAATGAAAAGTTGTGAAAACATGTCATCTGATTTTCACGTATATCCATTTGGTGTCAAAGCTGTCAATCACGCCGCGTATCTCCCGCCCTGTGGAAGCATCTCGCTGGTCTCGCGAAATTGTTTCATCGAAGCTCAGCACCGGATAGCCGAAAGTACGACATTGAAGCTCTCCACAGTTTAGTTCTAATCTAGTTCTTCACAGATTAGTTTGCTTGCTAGTATGTAAATAAACTCGGTCACTTTGATAAGATTCAGCCTTTTTTTTCTCAGTCAAACTGATCAAATTATAGCCTGTAATGCTACTGTCATGATTGTCACTAGAACATGCCTCACTCATACTGCGATCACCGCTTGCCAGAGGCTGAGAATATCCAGCATGTATTCCTCTGTATTCCTCACGTATTCCTCTGCTGAAACGCGACTTTGCCATTCTAATTAATGATCGGAAGAACGCGTATCGACCACCGTTACTGTAAAATATGCACGTATGTCCATTTAAACTCAATTTTGGTCAAATGTGGATTATATCATTACACTGTCAAGAATATGGTTACATGTAAAGATGCTGTACCAAGTATGACAACGCTACATTCAACTGCTTTTGAAATACAGTGTTTTTTTCACTTCCTGAAAAGTAAGCGTTTTGGACATACGTGAGTTTCATCGGGCAGCGACGATATGTTGTATATAAGTAGTACACATGATAAATGTAACATTTAAAAGTTAAGATATGCTTCTAGTTCTAATAATTTAAACATGCCTTTGAAGTTTGGGCAAAAACTTCTGGCAGTGCTGTGTTTTCGTGTATTTTATGTTATTTTTTCACAGCGCTGGATGTCATATGGTGATTGTGAAACACACGGGACACTTCATGGTGAAATGTGTTAATCAGGTCAGCTGAATTAAAGCCACAGTGCATTGTTCTGATCAAAATTGATATGATTAACATGAAAAATGTTACGCCAATGTGTCGGACTCGGTAGACAGCCAGTTAGGAAACAACTTGATATAAAATGTTTAATACTGTATCCTAAATTGTGGATGATTAAGCCATATATACCATATGCTGAAGTAAATTTCTGGAGTGTTAACGATTTAAAAAAACAACAAGAACCGTACAGAACCGAAAACCGTGACCCTAAAACCGTGATACGAACCGAACCGTGGGTTTTGTGAACCGTGCCACCCCTAGTGTATATATACACGATCAGGCTTAACATTATGAACACCTTCCTAATATTGTGTTGGTCCCCCTTTTGCTACCAAAACAGCCCTGACCTGTCAAGGCATGGACTCCACTAGACCCCTAAAGGTGTGCTGTGGTATCTGGAACCAACATGTTAGCAGATGTTGGGCCAGCCTTCGCTCCCCACGTGCATCAATGAGCCTTGGCCATGACCCTGTCACCGGTTCACCACTGTTCTTTCCTTGGACCACTTTTGATAGATACTGACCACTGCAGACCGGGAACACCCCACAAGAGCTGCAGTTTTGGAGATGCTCTGACCCTGTCGTCTAGCCATCACAATTTGGCCCTGGTCAAAATCGCTTCAATCCTTACGCTTGCCCATTTTTCCTGCTTCTAACACATCGATTTTGAGGACAAAATGTTCACAAGCTGCCTAATATATCCCACCCACTAACAGGTGTTGTGTGTGTGTGTGTGTGTGTGTGTGTGTGTGTGTGTGTGTGTGTGTGTGTGTGTGTGTGTGTGTGTGTGTGTGTGTGTGTGTGTGTGTGTGTGTGTGTGTGTGTGTGTGTGTGTGTGTGTTTTGTGAAATATCAGGACACAAATGTGTATAATGACATGGGTATGACATAGGTATTACAAAAAGAGGGTGAAATATGAGGACGTTCCCCATGTCCTCACTTTTCAAAATGCTTATATTTCACACAGAATGAGGGTTTTTTTTCACAGAAAGTAAACTGCACTCCTGTGAGGGTTAAGTTTAGGGATAGGGGCAGTGTAGGGGGATAGAAAATACGGTTTGTACGGTATAAAAACCATTACGCCTATGGAATGTCCCCACATTTCACAAAAACACCCCTGAGTGTGTGTGTGTATACACAGAAAACATTTTCGATCCTCATACAGGTAATATAATTGTTTCAGAGACAAATATTTTTAGTATGTTGTATATGCAGAAACCGCTATAAGCAAGCAATGCACAGGTTGAAGAGTGTAAACACTAAAGCTATCAAAACATTGCTCCGTTTCTCTTTGGGGCAGGACTATCCATTTGCCAAACAATATAGATGGGGGAGTGTTTTGGGAACCTTTATGAAAAGTCCTTCTGTTCAGTTACACTAGTGATGCAGACATTAAACAATTGACCATTCAAATTTCTAATTTGATTACCTGGACATAATAGACCCCCTTGTTGACAGCATACATCATTAGAAAGGAATAGTCCAAATTCTGCTTGGTCCTCCATCTACAAAAAAACACAAATACAATTCATCATACATAGGTTAAACAAGGGAGATACACAGTGCATGTCCAGTAGCCTGAAAGACAAGGTTGAATGTGGGAGTTAACCTGTCGATGAGTCAGCTAAAACTCTAAAGTAAAACTCTAGATGGCAGGTGTATGATCAATGTGACTGACAGTTACAGAAACCAGAAACACACACTCCAAAAACTAAATAAGGGCAGGTTGAAGCTATAAACAAAAACGCATCACTCAGATGTATTCAATATAACCTTTGTTATTCATTTGTCCTTTGCAGCAAGGAGTTCAGAAGAGATTAAATATTCAAAAAGAATATTAAATACGAGGGGCATCAAAGCAGCTCATTTCCTTTGATCAAACTGAATCAGATAAGTGGATAAGAGGAGAGACTGTGGTTTAGAATAATAAATCAAAATCACAAACTATAAAACACACATACACACACACACAGAGTTATGGCAGATGGCATCACTGGGAACAACTTTTTTAAATGCAAGTTGGTTCACTCAGAAGCTATCTTAGCAAGTCTAAAATTACCACTAAAACACCCAAACCAAATGAGAGTAAAATGTGTTGTCATTAAAACAGAGATACAGTATATGCCAGTAGCCAATAACTTTATTAAAGGGGTCATATGATGTGATTTCTTTCCTTTCTCTTTAGTGTGGTATGTAGCTGTTTGTGCATGTATAATATCTGCAGAGTTACAAAGCTCAAAGTCTCAAACCCAAAGAAATATTCTTTGTAAAAGTTAAGGCTCAGCCACACATATATGAGGGTTCATTCAAACACTCCCCCATAAATCTAGTCAGTCTGTGGGCAAAGAAAGAAGGCGTAACTTTTATTTTCGCTGTAGTATTGTTGTCACCCATATAGTGGAGACGCTTTTTTTTTTCTCCCTTGTGAAAGTCAAACTACTTTGTTTGGCCTTCCAAAAGAGGACACAATAAGAAAACAGTGGTTAAGCTTTAGTTACAACACTGTTCCAGATCAGTACAACCCAAATATTCGACTGTGTGCTACACATTTTTCTGAGAACTGTTTCTAGAACCGGGGAGAGTACAGGCCGCCGGATTCTAAAAAATGGGGCAATTCCATCTTTGCAAGTACAGTCTGGTGCTGGTCACAGATACAGTCTGTAAGCATGTTTTCATTTTTTAAGAGTTTGCTACTGACTATTCAAACGCGAGTTAAGCAGTATGGAGTAGCGCCCATTCAACAAAAGCAAACTTACCAATCTGATACTTTCTGGTCCAGTTGCGCTGGCAACGCTTAAGGTATTCGGGCCAATCACAATGAACTGGATCGCTGGCCAATCAGAGCACACCACGCTTTTCAGAATGATGAGCTTTGTAAAAATCGACGCGTTTCAGAAAGGCGGGGCATAGAGGAGCAACAATAATGTACAGTATGTGTAAAATAATGACCTTTTTTTAACCTAAAACCGTGTAAACACATTGCATTAAACCAGATACACAAAATAATGTTCTTTTCAGAACCATCATATGACCCCTTTAAGAATTCCATGAATTGTAAGCATGATAGGCTGAAAAAAAAATTATACTGCCAATCATTCTACATTACCGTTAGCATTAAGTACAGACTTGAGTCACTACCCAAGTGTAGCCTAACAGACCTGCTGTATTATTGGATAATATATGATACTGTTCAAAAGTCTCGTGCTCACCAAGGCTCCATTTATTTAATCAAATATAGAGTAAAAATTGTAATATGTCAAATATTACAATTTTAAATAACTGATTTGTATATGAATATATTTAAAAATATAATTTATTCCTGATGCAAAGCTGAATTTTCAGCATCATTATTTCCATCTTTAGTGTCACATGATCCTTCATAAACCATTGCTGATTTACTGCTCAAGAAACATTTCTTATTATTATTATCAATGAAATATTATTATCTAAATTATCTAAACTGACAGTGTGTGTTGAAGATATTAAATACTGGATGACGTGTAATTTTCTGCTATTAAATTCAGATAAAACGGAGGTATTACTTATTGGTCAAAAAAACTGCCCACAAAACCTCTCACAATACAATTTTACCTTGGAAGGATGTCCTGTCACTTTATCCACTACAGTAAAAGACCTGGGTGTTATATTTGACTGCAACTTGTCATTCGAAAATCATATTTCATATGTTACAAGAACAGCATTTTTCCACCTTAGAAACATTGCTAAGCTACGTAACATGCTATCTATTTCTGATGCAGAAAAGTTAGTTAATGCATTCATGACCTCGAGATTAGATTACTGTAATGCTTTATTAGCTGGTTGTCCTGCATCCTCAATAAACAAACTACAGTTTGTCCAAAACGCAGCAGCTAGAGTTCTTAATAGGTCAAGAAAATATGATCATATAACACCAATTTTATCATCTCTACACTGGTTACCTATTAAGTTCCGAATCAATTACAAAGTATTGCTACTGACCTCTAAAGCCCTAAATGGTTTAGCTCCAGTGTATCTAACGGATCTTCTATCGCCCTACAACCCATCGCGCTTTTTAAGGTCACTAAACTCTAGGCTTCTGGTCATTCCTAGGATATCTAAGTCCACTAAAGGAGGGAGGGCTTTTTCACATTTAGCTCCTAAACTCTGGAACAGTCTTCCTGATATTGTACGAGGTTCAGACTCGCTGTCCCAGTTTAAAACTAGATTAAAGACGCATCTCTTTAGCCAAGCATTCACATTATAACCTTTTATACTACAGTTAAATCGGAACAAAAGCATTAATATAATATTCTGAACAGCAGCTATGCTAATTATTTCCCATCTGCTTTTCTGTTGTTATCTCGGGACACTAGTCCCGAGGTAAATAGTTTGTCAGCTCCAGTTTGTATCCAGTCTCTCATGGAGACTTCGGATGCCCCAACACCTGTGAAGAGACGACTCCACGCCTGTGAAGAGACGACTCAACGCCAGCGTTGTTATGGCCTAAATTAATACACGATTGATTAACTTTTTCGAACATTTTTTTTTACATTGTCTTTCTAACATTTTTACTGTACATTTATGAAATGCACTTTCTGTGAAGCTGCTTTGAAACAATGTGTATTGTGAAAAGCGCTATACAAATAAATTTGAATTGAATTGAATTGAATGTTGAAAACAATTGCAACTTAAATCTTGATAAATAATCTTTGATGAATAGAAAGTTCAAAAGAACAGCATTTTGTTTGAAACCAAAATCTTTTATAACATTATAAATGTCTTTACTGTCACTTTTGATCAATCCTTACTAAATAATTTATTTTTTATTAAATCTTACCCCAAACTTAAACTCAAGCAACACTGAAGAACTTTCTGTAAAGCTTCTTTAAAAACAATATGTGCTGTCAAAAGTACTATAAAAATAAACTTGAATTGAAAACTTTGAAAATTAGTTTGGATAATATTATTTGAAAAAGAGAAAATCACTTTAATTGTTTACTAATTAGTTGCCATTTAGCTGAATAAATAATTGGAAATGTGTTTACTTGAAAAACTTGTTTACTTATTTTAGAAATAGTTGAAGGCTACATGGCACTGATTTTATTTAATTTGTTATATTGCCATTTAATTTGAATAAAGCAGTGTGTTGAATAGCATATTCACTGCTGTTGAATATTTCTGTGGTATTTAAATTGGTATTGAGAATAATAATATTCGGCATTGGCACTCGTGGTAATCATGACAACACACACAGAATCCAAGTTATGAAAGAGGGAGCGTGACACCAAGAGATAGAAAGACAGAGATGCCCAGAGTAATTGAGACAGCTGTGGAT